>MU228511.1:3735238-3790338 GCA_018584345.1 Thuja plicata | reverse complement strand
GTCAGTTTGTGGTGGTTAATAACTTATGAAAGAGAAGAATTGAGAGCTTGTTTGGTAGAGGAGGTCGTATAATGGTGGGTTGTATCACATGGAAGAGAGGAGGGAAGGAATTATTTTCATGAAGAGGATGGTTCCTGGTGAATGCAAGTCCATTAAAAGAGAGGAAAAGAATGTGCACACTTGGTGGACGGCTACTGTACCACAAAGATGTTGGAAGAAGCAAAAGAATAAAAGACAAATCATGGTCCTATTCCCTCCATAGGAGTATCACAATCAGATCTTGAAGCATTTACATGGTGCAAATGGATTGTGGAAATCTTATAGCACTCATGTTGGAAGTTCGTTATAACTTGAAAGGGTGGTCCTACTAATCAACTCCATTGTGAGCTTGATCACGAATCTTCTTGCCCATTGTGTTTGATGCAGGAGCATCCAAGTCAATAGACAATTCTACATTGCCCAAAAAATTGTTATTTTCATTTTTTATGCAAGAATATATAAGTATCCACATACCTAGAAAACGGCCCAAGGGAACATAGGGGGTGAAAATTATTTAGTTTTTGTAGCCTATGTTCAATAGAAATTATAATTTTCAAGAAATGACGTGAATTTTCATCATTTATAATTGCTAAATCATAAAAATACCCTTACTCACGTCGGAACAAAGAAGGGGAAGAGTCGTGCACTCTTATTTATTGAACGGTTACATAAAAGTGGGAAAAAGACACCTTCTTAGGCACCCACTTAGCAAAATTGAAAAGACATCTCTTTAGGTCGCCTCCTAGATATTAAAAAGTCATCTATTGGCTATTTGTTGCTTTCATTGATAGCTATATATGGCTCATCAAGAGAGGGTGTAAGATTCCCAAAAGGCACAAGGATTCTATAAAATGGTGTCTTGAGCTAGAGGTTATTCATTCAAATTTGAGATCTCCTCCGATAAAAAGTAGTGGTAAAGAGCATAAAAGAATAGCTTGTAGCTCCATCATGCAAAGTTGTAAAGCCCAAGTGACTAATATTGTATAATTAAAGAATGTGTATTTCATGTGTTAAAATAGAAAATCAAGTGTAAATTATCATTTCGTTAATAAATAGAAAACAAGCTATTTCCTATAATCAAGATGATTTGTTGCAATTGCTATTTCATCCAATCTATTACGGCATGCCTGTGCGTTTGTTTTTGTTGCATAAAACAAAGGATACGCTATTATTAATTTGCAATTTCATTGTAACCAACTCGACATAAACAAATAAATCAAAATTGTGATTGCATTCCCTTTGACAATAAAATGACGTACTTATTATTTAAGTCCCGTTTTTCGTTCAATAAATTAAAGCATGAATCTTAATCATTTTAATTTCACAAAACCGATGATACGCTTGTGGTCTATTGGTAATTCTGACGAGATTAAAATTCTACCCATTGTAACTATCGTTTTATGAAGAAGAGAGAGAGAGAAGCTCAACCTCTGAAAACTTGGCTTTCCTTGTTTTAAAAAGAAGAAGAAACCTCCTGTACAGCTTAACTTTTGATCTTCTAACTCTGCATGGATATTTTATCGTTGTGCTGTATTCCAATATATAATGAAAATCATGCAGATTTACTACCATTACAATTCAAAAATATACCCAATAAGTGCAATCGCTTGACACGAAGCCTGATAAAACTCAGAAAATTGTGAAGAAAAAAATCTATTGCTAATCTCAATTATTAGTGTTATCGTGCATTAAAATAATTTCTACACATTCTTACAATATTTGAATTGTTTGAAGGCGCCTTAAACAAACTGTTGATACAACTCAGGTTGATGAACCTGTAAGTTATAAACATGTAGTCATTTACCACAAGTTCATCATCCACATTTGGCAAAACAGCTTAGAGCATGCATACATTTTCAGTCTTTTCCGATATGCTTATTGACGTGCAAAAAACAAACAGAAGTGGGTATTATGGTTCTAATAGTTATTTACATAAAATATTATCTAAATCACGAATTGCAACAAATTTGTCCATGTCATTCAACCTCCCAGCAATGAGCAGCATCAACTGGGAATCACGTCACACATACCCTATGCTTGTGAGACGTAAAAGGGTAATGGCAAGATGGCCATGCCTCAATACGGAATTCAAAGTTTAATCTAATATATATAAAAACTGCATACTAGATCATCAAGGGTCAAGCATTTCCAAAAGTTTAAGAAGTGATAACAAGGTCAGGCAAGAGTGCCTATTGACAAACTTAAAGAGTAGTTAAACTTACAAGTGGAGATCGTGTGAATTTAGGCGTGTTTGTAATAAGAGTCTTTTATATGTAAATGACCTTCTGATTTCTGATTTCTGATTTATAAATCTGCTCTTGGCCCTGAAGAATGATTAAACTTACAAGGTAGAGATAGTGTCCATTTGGGCATGTTAGTAACAAGGCTTCTTTAGTATGTAAATGACCTGATTCTGATTTTTGAATCTGCTCTTGGCTTGCAAGAGCACTTACTTCCCCTTGAGCATTTTTGTAGAACGGTGGGGGTGCGCGTCAAAATTAGCAAGTCAAAAGTGATGGTTCTCTCTAACAAAAGAAAATATTACCAGCCTAAATTTTACTTTGAAGGTAAGTACTCTTTGAAGAAGTGGCAGTTTATAAATACCTCGCAATTGACTTCAACAAAAATTTAGGTTGTAAAGGTTTTCAGAAGAAGCTAACTTTGAGAGGTTGGAAAGTGTTTTATGCTTTTCAAAATACATGCAAAGCAGCTGAACTATGGTATTAGTTATACTCTGTGTTTGCACTTCTGAATGAAGTGGAAACACAACTTTATTTTATTTTACAGAGTGATGCCTTCACAGACAGCAGGGATAGTTTTGTACATAGTTTGGAAGCTCACTCTTGGGTTAATTCATTCAGCGAGGGGACAGTTAAGTGGTTGGGGGCACTCCTCATCAAGTTGCATAAACGAGGACTGACATGCAAAAGTTCAGTTTGTGGGGCAATCTGTCCCAGAAGCTATCTTTAGCCTGCCTCGTGGACATTCAAATAATTTCTTCTTTTTCTTTTTCCTCTTCCTCTTCCTCTTCTTCAACCAAATACAATTAGCATCAATCAAAGTTCTCATCTATCAAGATAAAACTAGAGTCAATCAAAGTTTGCATTGTACAACTTATTTCTTCGCTTTCACAGTTTTTTACAAGCCTAAATCTTATCACATATTAAACTAGAAGAAACAAACCTTCGAGAGAAATTATATATAATAACTTTTCCTTAGACAGCTAACAAAATGTATACTTAGTAATGGAAATCGTAATAAAATAAGGGATGCAAATTATACACATGTGAATGCTGGAGATAAGTTATCTTAGAATAGGCAGATATGCATGCGATCTAATATTAGTATTAAAAATAGACTCAAGATTAGGTCTACGATTAAATTACAGATACAAACATTTGAATACCAATCCATTATTAGAGTCGGTAAGCTTATTATGTAAATGTGGTTGCATGCTAATTAGACTTTTAATTTTAATTCCAGCTTTCAATATAAATAATATTATAACCTCCAAGAGAGATTTACAGTTTAAAAATGTTTTCGAGGGTCTTTGCACAATATTTTATATTGATATGCAACTTGATTTTCTTCAGAACTACAAATTTGAAGATCCATATGAGATAGAAGTCTCAACAATTGAAAAGATTCTCAAAAATTGAACCAGTTCCAGTTGAGGAATTTACAATTATTATAGCCACTAACATAGCACTTTCATGTTTACATGGCCTCAAGTCCTCCATTTTATGGGAGAGAATTACATTGTGAGGCATTATGATGAAGACGCTATTTTGCTCTCTACATTTAAAGAATCTACTTATATAACTTGCTGAATACCCTGACCTAATCAAAATATTTACAACAGATGGACACTGGCTCAAGAGTATCAGCTGAAAGAAAACAACAAACCGGACTTGAAGGCAATCTTCATTCAATTAGCCACACAGCCTGTTTTTCCTTAGATTGCAGCAACAACCACAACAAAAGAGAAGCCCGATATACAATACAAAAAATGTAGATACAAGAACAAACAAGGTCAAATCTGTGAAACTCCAAATGCTAAGAATAGACTTCAAAAATTTGATAATAGAATACTCAAAATCTATGCAAAAATGTCTCACGTATGATGGGACTCATCAATCACATGTTCTTGCATCCTTGAACAATAGTTTAATATCTATATTTATATTCAACTTGGTTTTCCTTCAACACTAAAAATTTAAATATCCATATGAGATAGGTTGAAGTCTCAACAATTGAAAACTTGTCAAAACTGAACCAGTTCCAGGAGAATAAGCTTTCAATTTTATTGCAACTATTATAACTACCAACCATAGTAATTTCAAGTTTACATGGCCTCAATTCCTTCATTTTAAGGGAGAGAATTAGATCGTGACACATTAAGATGATGCTATTTCACTCTCAACATTTATAGAATCTAATTATAAATGAAAACCCTGAGCTAATCAAAATATCAACACCTGGGTACTGACACAAAGTACCAGCTGAAAGAAAACAAGAAACCCACTTGAAGGCACTCTTCATTCAATTAGCCATGAATAGCTCCTTCCCTTAAAAAATGCAGCAACAACCAAGTCAAAAGATGCCTGATATACAATTTAAAAAATGTAGATAGAAGAACAAGTTTGTCAAAATTCTCAATCTTAGTTACCGGTTCAGATGCCGGATACAAGAACCCAATACGTGGATGCATGGATTTTTTTTAGGGGGGTTTTAAATGCATTTGGGTACATGTGTGTGTGTGTACAAAAAAACTAAAGAAATATACAGATTTGTAAAACTAAATCATTTGATAGTATGATATCAATGCCAAACGCCAAAGATAAATACTGAAGGGTCATTTTAGGGTTTCTAGCAAAACAATATTTAAACTACACTTTTTTTTTAAGTTTTTTCATTAACAGTCTTTTGGTCCTGCAGATGAGCGTCCAGATGTGTCCAGGACACATCCAGCATGCATCCAAACCGGTACGCATCCAGATCTGATACGCAGGCCCAGGGTGCGCATACGGTAACTAAGCTCTCAATGTTAAGAACAGATTTCAGAAATTTGTTAATTAAATTATCAAAACCTATGCAAAACTATGTCACAAGTTGTGGGACTCATCGATCAAGTCTAGCCCCGTGAAGAAACCTTGACAAATCAAGAGATTGAGAAAAACATATGAGAAGTGAAACCTAAACAATTGAGCTAATTCTTGAAAAACTTGTAAGAAACATACCACCAAGATAAAATTAAGTTCTAATGTTAAGAATCCCAAAGATCTGGCAACGTTGTCCATTGAAGAGGTCATCAAGGGACACTTCTCTTGTACAAGGACTCAATCAAAAGTAAAAATAGAGGGGATTCAAAGAACAAGGAATAAAAGTAGTTGTCAAAGAGAGTATTTGATGAATAAACAGGCTGAGGAAGAGGAAGATCTAGAGGTAGCGAAAAGAACTCCTAGAAGTAGTCACAAGACAGATTGAGTAACAATAAAAAGATGAAGTAAAATCAAGACTTCGATAAATCAAATATTCAATGCCATTATCGTAAAATATATGGAGAGGTAGAGAATCGAGATTTTACAAAAAGGAAAAAAAGGAAAATTTTAGTCAATAGTTTTTGGTTGTACCATCGCAAAGGCACTTTTACAGGATGTTACAACCAAAAACTATTGATTAAAATTTTCCTTTTCTGTAAAATCTTGATTCTCTACTTCTCCATTTATTTTACAATAATGGCATTGAATATTTGATTTATCTAAGTCTTGATTTTACTTCGTATTGTTATTGCTACTCGATTCAGTTCCACTGTTGAGAATCCCAAAGATCTGGCAACTTTGTCCATTGAAGAGAGCTCATGGGATCTCTTATAGCTCATGAGCAACAAATAAACAGGTCAAGAGACACTTCTCTTGTACAAGGACTTAACCAAAAGTAAAAATAGATAGGATTCAAAGAACAAGGAATAAAAGTAGTTCTCAAAGAGAGTATTTAATGAAGAAACAGGCTGAGGAAGAGGAAGATCTAGAGGTAGCAAAAGAACTCCTAGAAGTAGTCAAGGTGGATCCAGTAGCAACAAAAATATGAAGTAAAATCAAGACTTCGATAAGTCAAATATTTAATACCTAGAGGACTGGAGTCCTCAGATAGGAAATATAGTGCAAAGGTCCTGAGAGTCAACAAGGGGTTTGATTTTTTAATGCTTCAAGAAGTTAAAGCAACCAAATTCACAATTGACATATCCCTGAAATGTATTTGGAGAGAAGCTACTGCCTACTCTACCACACATAACAGAGGGAGAGGAGGCACATCTATTCTCATAAGCCCCAATTGGACCAAACTTGTCTCCAGATGGGAAACCTCACCTTGTAATAGGGCAGTTTGGATTATCTTTGATTTCAAAGGTAGAGAATTCAGGATCTGTTCAGTATATGCTTCAATGCTTGTAAGGAAAGAACTGAATTATGGAAATGGATGTTTCAGCTAAAAGATGTTCCCTGGATCCTGGGAGGAGATTTCAACATGGTAGTGAACTCTCAAGATAAGCTTGGGGGTAATAGATTGGATTGTAAGGGCAGTGAGCAATTCTTTTGGAATGGGATGGTAAGAAAACACAGACTTCTTGACCCACTCAGTGGTTGTAAAGATGACCACAAAGACATTTGGTACACTTGGTGTAATTTTCAGCAGGGAGGCAAAAGGATTTATTCCAGGTTGGACAGATATTACTTTAATCATGAATTTTTAACTGTCAAAAGGATGATGTTGGTAGATTGGTTAAAGTAATTCTCTGTACATTGTCTAACCATCACACCATCTCTGCTAGGTTCATTGCCAGTGGATTTGTTGTTAGAAGGTGCCCTAAAAACATTTCCTCTTGCCTTTATACCTCCTTGTTGGATGAGGCAGTTATTAAAAATGCTATTTATATGATCAGATAGTTCAACAAAGATGTAGTGAAACACAATAGTGCAAGAAGTAGATGGGCCCAGAATATATCAAGCTGGAAAACCTTATTTCAAACAATTGGGGAAAAGAGAGCAAGGGATGCAAGATGGGTAGAAGGAAAACTTCAGGAGGAGCTATCCAGGGCAGAAGTTGACTTGCAAGATAATCGCTCTTCTGAAAAGGCTACATCTAAGTTGGTAGATTCTAAAGATGCTCTCAGAAGACTCCAAAATGAAACTCAAAGGAATCAAAATCAGATCTAGAAGTAAATGGGTGGAACATAGAGACAGAGGCTCAGAATTCGTTTTCAAGCTTCTTAAACAAAAAGAGACCAAGGTTAGGATTGAGGAGATTTGAGAAGATGGGGCTAAAATAAATGACCAGTAGAATATTGTCCAGGCTTTTGCAAAATTCTACCAGAAGCTTTTCACATCTGAGGATAATGGGGCAGAGATGATAGAAGCTAGAAATAAAATCAAGCAAATTGTTCCTAGTAGAGTTAGGGAAGAAGATTCAACCCTGCTCAACAAACCTATCAGCTTAGAGGAGATCAATGGTGCCATAAAACAGATGGCACTAGTAAGGCCCCTGGGCCCGATGATCTGCCTATAGAATTCTATAGGAAAAATATGGATTGGATTGGACAAGATCTGCTAGAGGTGTATAGGGAAGCTTTTATACAAGGAACCTTAGGAGGAGAGATCAACAGTGGACTTATGAAACTCATCCCCAAGGAGGGTGATAGGTCCTTAATAAAAAATTGGAGACCAATCACGCTCCTCAATGTCTCATACAAGATCTTGGCCGAAGTCTTGGCCATTAGACTTAAAGAGGTGCTGCCCAAGATTATAGACTATAATCAGACTGGTTTTGTTAAAGGCAGGTAGATTTTGGAAAACTTAGTCACATGTTGGGAAGACATGGAGTAGACTAAAGAAACTAATCAGCAAGCATGTATGCTGCTACTAGATCATGTGAAAGCCTATGACAGGATTGAGTGGGATTTCATCTATATGATGATGGAAGCACTAGGTATTCCTAAAGATTTTGTGAAGATGGTCCAAACTTTGATGACTGGTGCTATGGCCAAAGTAGAAGTAAATGGTGTGAGATTAGACAGTTTTGAGTTGACCAGATCCATTAGACAATGTTGCCCTCTTGCTCCAACCCTATTTGTAATAGTTGCAGATGCAGTAAGCTATCTGATCTCATATGATTCACTCATACCAAGGATTAGGGGAGTACAAATTCCAAAAGATAAAGAAGTTTCTAATGTGCAATTTGTTGATGATACAGCATTATTATTAAGACTGGAGATTGTGAATTTGATCACCTTTATGAAAAAAGATCAATTGGTTCTGCACAGCCTCAGGTAGTAGGATCTCAATGGAAAAGTCCATCTTCCTAGGCTGGACAGAGGAACCTCCGAGTTGGCTTTCCCAATGGAATTTTAGATGGCATACCATTCTCTATAAACCAAAATATGAAAACAATGTGTGAATGGGTTAAGCATAGAGTAGAAAAGAAATTGAACAAATGGGATAGCCAATACCAATCTATGGCAGGAAGTGTACAGGTGTGCCAAAAAAATTTGTCTTCCTACTCAATCTATTACTCCTTAGCCTGGCTTTTTTGTCACTATCAGTTCAATTTTCTCTAAAAAATCATAAGAGACTATTTATGGTCTGATGGCAAGGGTAACAAAAAAAGGCATGTTGTAAGGTAGGAATGGTGTATCACAGGTAAGAAAAATGGGGAACTGGGTCTGAAAGACCTAAGGATCCAAGGAATCTCTCTTGCCACTAAGTGGATTGTGAAATCTATGGAGGGAGATGAACTGTGGAAAATTTTGATCAGAAATAATGTAATAAGGGTTCATCCTAAAAAACGCAGGAAATGGCTAAATCTGCCATTAAATGATATCCTTGCAAGAGAGATTGAGTTCAAAGTGCAAGGATCAGCAGTGTTCAAATCTCTATGGAAAGGATGGGACTATATAAAACAATTTATTACTGAAAATAAGGTAGTCCACTATAATAATATGCTCTATGGCAAAGGATCTATTTGGTGGAATCTAAAAGCCAAAGAAAAGCCACTTGCATTGATACAAGGATGCTCAGCTAGGTTGTGGAATGAAAAAGGAATTTCGTGTATGGCTGATATTATTCAGAATGAAACAATCATTGGCTGGGAAGACCTAAAAGTTAGATATGACCTGCCAGATTCTCAATATAGGACATTCTCTGTTTTGAGAAATACTTGTAGAGATCTCAATCTTCCTAAAGACTTCTATGTGGACATCAATTGCCACTTACTCTTTAGGTGGTCCGATGGGGTACCCTGCTCCCCAAGACCAAATCCAATCAGTTGTATGGCCTCCTTAGTAATGATTACTCCATTCTCTCCCACGTGAACACCTGTTGGAATCTCTGCCTTGAGCCTAGTGAGTGGTCCAGAATCTTCTGCAATCTCTAGTCTTTCCTTGAAGAGCCCAAAATAAAATGCTTCCTTTGGCGGCTCCTCTTGCATAGGCTACCTTTCAAACTCCCCAATGGTGAACCAAGTATTTGTAGTTTTTGCAGTCTCCCAGAATCAGTCATCCATGTTTTCTTTGATTGTCCTTTTGCTAAAGAGATATGGAAGTTATTTGGCTTCTTTCACAGCTTTGATGTAACCTTACTTGAGATTTTATCTGGTAACATTAAAGGTCTGAAACAGTCTTTTAACAAATCCTTTGCTCTTCTCTCCGCCTTAATCATGTGGGACATATGGAAATTAAGGAATGATAATGTTTTGGTGGACTTTCCAGGAACCTTACTGAGTCTCTTAAGAGACTCATATTTCATAAAATTGATGTGCAGGCTACAGTGGCCATAAAGATAAAGAAAAAGAAGCTGGAGAAACTTGGAGAAACTGTTCAAACATGGCATGGTAAGGCTTGGCTCTTGGGAAGTCTCTCATGAGTCATGACTTCACTTGGACACGGAAGACCCAGGAACTTACCCCTTTTAAGGCAGCTTTACATGATTTTATGGAAGAATTGGAAGAACAAAGGAAAAAAGAGAAGCAGCAGAGAACTCAAAAAATAAGAGCTGTTCCTATTACTGCTGTACCAGGAGCGGCTGTATCTGTAGCAGAGATCCTGAGACACCCCTATAAACAGCACATTGAGGAAGACAAGATCCTTAGATGGATGGAGGGTCATCAGGGCTGGGTGGCATGGCTACCTCGCAGGGAAGGAGACATTATATGACAGTTTTTTTTATCCATAGATTTTCCCTTTTTTTGTATGTGGTAACTTGACAAGCAGATAGTGGTGTAATTTTGAGTTGTATAGCTTTTCTATTACAGATATAGACGGATAGGTGTTGTTAGGCATATATGTAGGTATGATAAACTCTCGAACATATATGTCTGGTATTTTTGGTTGCTGATTTAATTGCAACACCTGGATGTAATAGTTTTTTATGGAAACATATATCTCTAATAGGAAAAAAAATATTCATTACCATTATCGTAAAATATATGGAGAAGTGGAGAATCAAGATTTTACAAAAACGAAAAAAAGGAAAATTTTAGTCAATAGTTTTTGGTTGTAACATGGCAAAGGCATGTTTATAGGATAATCTGTTTTTGGATAGTGGTAGAAAACAGAAAAACCAGTGAACAAGAAGTTATTCTCCCAATTAGATGAATCCGTGGAATCTCTCCCAATTGGATGAACCAATAAAGAGCTAAGTGACTTTGAAATGATAATAAAGTCCTTAAGATGGTTAAAGGTATAATCTTGATCAAGACACAGGTTAGAAGTCCATTTCAAATATTTAGTGTGCTCCTAGTTTACAACATAATTTAATTACAGGTGGGCAATTGATTGAAGAGAAGTTTACAGATATTTTTAGGACCAGCAAGTGTAATATTTATGATGGAAATCAGAAATGGTATTCATAAAGAAGCTGCAACGATTTCCAAAAAAAAGGAATCGGATGGTTCCCCCAAGAGCTTGCTAATAATTTTTCTCAAGCATTAAAAGCTGATGTAGATAATGAATCTTGGTTGTTGCACATGAACCTTGGAAATATAAGCTTTCATGGTTTACATTTACTTTACAAGAAGCATAATGTAAACAGGCTTGCCTGTGATTCAATATAAGGGACAGGTGTAAAGCTTGCATTCTTGGGAAAAAAATATTACGGACCTTGAGTGTCAAAGTAGCTATTAAACTAGTGTGTGCTGATATGTGTGCCCGATGCAGCCTCTGTCAATTAGTTAAAGCAGATATTTTTTTGCCTCAAATTTAGATGATGAACTTGTCATATATCCTCCAACAGAAGTCCAAAGGCTTTTTCAACTTTCAAGCAACTTAGGGCACAGGTACAGAAACTAAATGAGCTTTTCTAAAGATGTGACTTACAGATAAAGGTGAAGAATTATCTCCAATGAATTTTATAAGTTTTGCAAGAAGAATAAGATAGAGAAATAACCTGATTTTAAGTCATACAACTCAATAAAATGGAGATGCAGAGCATAAAAATAGAACAATTGTTGAAATGAAAAATAAATCAAAGCTAAGGATGTTCCAAGCTCTGTTTAAGTACAGTACAAGCTATGGCTGCTCCAATTTACTTGTTAGATTGATACCCACCATAACTGAAGGGCATGACACCTCATAAGCTTGGAGCAGATATAAGCCAGGTATGGCTCATATAAAGGTGTTTGATTGGTTTACATATTCTCGATATCTTCAAAGAAACACCAAAAACTAGATGATAAAAGTGAAAAGAATAGTTTTATAATCCTGAAACAAAACAAAAAAATTATAATTGCTCCTAATGTAATCTTTCATGAGAGGAGAATCTGGCAATGGCAAGACAACATATAATAAGAAAACCAGCATTGTATGCTACTATTTCTGGGAGTGATTGTGTTCTTTTATTTTTGCATCAACGTTTTGGATCACACTCAGTAATTCATCATCACGATGAGAAAGCTTAAGGAGAAAACCAGCAGTTAAGGACATTAAAACATCTGAAAGTTACATCACTCCTCCCAGAAGCTCTAGCAACAACTGAAAGTTCTGGTGGCAGTTTTATTTCATCTTTTTAATTTATTTGTGAATCCAATATTGAGTTCTAATCCAAGAAAGATAAACAGTCCCAAACAAATTTAAATGAGGACTACTAATCCATTTTGACTTAATTACTCCAATTCAAGTGGAACCGAGTTTTCTTAAGATGCACCAAAGCACTGAGTTTAGCAAAAAAGCCATGAATGAAAATATTATTGCAATTGAGAGAGGAAATGTGGTTGATTCACCTCTCTCAAGCTACACAAGTTAGCATCCCAGGACCCAGAACAGTAAGGCTTCAAAGAAGCACACAACTTCATACATGGGAATGATGAGAATAAGTACACTAAAAAATCTGTGTTCCATGGGGATGCGTCCCTGGTCCTGAAACCACCACCCCAATCCCAAACGGTGTTTCCCAAATGGTGGAACAGCAGGGGACATCTCCTTGCTGTCCCCAAAATTCCTAAAACCTCCAAACATTCCAGAAACAGCATATTTGGAAAGGAAAGAGCTGTCAGACGTCTGGCCATCCTGTGATAATAAGGGACATCTGAGATACCCCTCAACTGTCCAAGGGATGGCCAGAAATCCCGAGCAGCAATTTAAATTATCAATATTGTTTAGAAAAATACTTTATCATATTAAATGGTTTAAACAACTTTCAAATAGGAACTTCGAACATAGCATCACATAAAGCAACATCCATTTGAGATAGAATGCTTAAGAAGAAGGTTTCTTGATGGGCCCATCACTTGCTTCCTTGTGCAAAATCTCAAAACCCATAATTGTTCTCCTGGCACAGGGGGTCAAACCCATCTCCATCGCTCTACTCATACAATTAAGAGGCCTGCAGAAATGGTTAAGGCCACCAATTTGCTGGATGGATTTTAATCTCTCAGCTCATTTTGTATTGTTTGGTTAGAGGGAAGAGTAAGCAAGGGGAGTGAACTGTGGAGGCATTGAGGTGTACCTTGCATTGTATCTTCCATTTGTTTCTTCACCAAATATCTGTCCAATGTGAAAAAGGCAAATAAATGTGTGCTACTGCAGGTAAAATACATCAAATATTCCTTGCACTGTATGTAATTAAATATTCCTTGCACAAACTAAAATGCATGTCACATTTTGGAGTCAGTTGTGAAAGTGCATAGTATTACATGTCTTTGTTATTCATTCAATTTTAAGAGTTTCCTGCCCCTGTGCTACCCATTTTTCACACTTCAAAATTAGCTTCTTCTCAACCCTTCATTATTCTAGAAAATCTATATTAGTGGTATTTTAACTTGTCCTTGTTATTTTTTAAATATTATTTATTGCTGTTGTGATTTAGTTATTGCTGCTATATTGCTGTCACTGTCTTCATTTTGTCACTAAATATTAGTTAAACTTGTATGTGTATATGTATATATTAAAGTATAAAATTCACATATATAAATATATATTTTTATCCCGTCATCCCCCTGCCGACTCAAAGAAAATGCCCCCCATATTGCCATCCCTGAAATGCATCCCCTGCCATCCCACCATTTCTGTTCCCGAACAACCATGGAACATAACTTAGAATGGAAGAAAATCAAAATATACATGCAATTTCATGCATACTAATGACAGAAATAGGATTAAGTCTACATGAAATTAAAGGGGGTTGCAATTACTTACATGGTAATCCATATTTTGAATAGAATAGCATCATATATATCTAATTGTATGTAAGTTTCCTCTGTATTTTATTCCATTTTTGTTATAAATAATATGGTAATTTACTATGCTAGATGAGAGCCAAAAAATAAATCTAGAATGGTACTTCAAATTTCAAAATCATATGATAGACATCATTTGTGTCACAGGGTTTACCAAATTTGACCCATGGTTTACTCAGTGAATTTTCAGTAAACCCCAGAAAATCATCAGTTCACCCTAAAATTCATGCAAAAAAGGTATAGGGTGTTTTTAATTAAAATATTTTAGAACAGAGGTGGCGAAGTAATCTTCAAGAATTGTAAAGCACCAAAAGATATGTGTTTGATGTGGCTAAGTTGTTCACCAGAGCGATATGTGTTTGATGTGGCTAAGTTGTTCACCAGAGCCTGTATGTTATCAATGGAAGCTGGCAGATACATGCTCGAGAACTCTAAGGTCTCAAAAAACAAAGCAAAGGTGCAACTTGGCTGCCTCCTAAAAAATCTGCAAACTATCATAAACAATCAAGATAGTATTTTCCAATGCTTCAAAATTCTCCAAATTATTTTACATGCAAAATTCCTTGTAAATGTCATGGTTGATGATGTAACCTGTTGTAATTAGGTACCAGCCTAAAAAGAGTAAGCCTTCTAGATGAATGCATATATGTGGGTTATGACTATCCCATGTCATTTGCAAGGTCCTAACATTTTGTTTGGAACCGATAGAAGTTAACTTTTAAGAATTGATGATCAAGTCGGTTAGCAGGCAAGCATATCTGGATGTGGATAGTACTGATACTTCAGCCATGTGTACATTGACTATAGGAATTAATAGTCAGTTTCCTTCTAAGGTCAATGTGGAGTGGCAGCAGGGAATGTCATGTCCCCGCCATGTTAGGAGAAATCGCAGCCTCCGCCAAAGAGACTACCAGATCACAGCATTGATAAAAGCTATATCACATCAGTTACAAGAAATCAGTCTATATTAAATCATTGTTGCAGCCCTTAAAAGCACAACTTAGGCTAATTAAAATAAAAGATGCTAGCAATCCACAGAGGAAACTCTAAGCCCTGGACTTAAATTATTATTCTCCAAGTGTAGCGATGAAGGGTTGTAACTCTTGCAAAGGCAATAGTGTGATGAAGAGGTGTGACCCCTTCTAATTACAAGATATAAGAGGGAGAACAAATGAATTAGGAGAACGCATGGAATGATCAAGTGGAAATAGAGAATAAGAAATCTGCACATCAAGGAAATGAATAGAGCAGAAATAAAAATAAATATAAATAAAGAAAATCAGAAGATGAATTTGAATTTTGAAAAGAATTCTGAAATAAAATAACAGCAGTCTATAATACAAAGGTAAGCAACAATTTACTTATTTAATTGACATGCCAATCCATCAAGAATTATAAGATTAGTAATTATTTATCTGATTGCTATCAAGCAATCACGTTTGGAATCAATGTGAAACATATGATAGGGAGATGCAGCAGTGCTGGTTCCCACATCAACTATACCAACCCCAATATGGATGCGTCAAAACCTGGAGGACAGGCTCCCAGCGACCTATCATGGTTTCCTATAGAATTTCATAATATTGCTGGCTGTTGGGAATTTCAGATATATACATAATGACCTGATTAAAATTCACCAACCAAGCAGCTTACACGGCTCGAATAAAAGTAAATAAAAAAGAATCGTATTTCTCTAGCAATTTGGTAAAGCTCACACCTGCAGTTGCATTCATGTATGGAGGGAATCGGTCTATATTTGAAAAAACTTGAGGGATATATACTTTGCAAGATTAAACAACAGCAAACACCCCAACCTGCTTCAATGCAACTTGTTATCATGAAAATTTCTTTGCTTTACAACTAGATTAAAAAATTACATTAGCTTACAACCTGTGAAAAAGGAGTTGCTATTCTCGTGAAATCAAAATTGAATGACAGATACCAAATTAGAAAAGGCAAAAGGAAGACAGAACATATGACAGCTCAGTTTGTACAAATTTTTATCTTTCGAAACAACTTTTACAACAAATAAAAGAATGATAAAAGGGCGGCATTCATGTTTAAAGGTCATGTACACCAAAAAAGCAATGGCCAATTAAAACAAGCTGCAAGAGCATATTTACCTCAGCTTCAGAAGAACAGTAAAAGCAACAGAGATAAAATGAGAAAGTCAGTCATCCAAACGATGAATTTCCCCCATCATAATGCGATTACTCGTAACCTTGAAACCAAGCAAAGAAGGGTCTATCTGCCTTCCTTTCTTTCCTTTCTTTTTCATGCCTTTCAGTCCTTGGCCATCTGAATCTAACGCAGAACAGTAATCATCTTTATTCTTCTCTCTGTCTTGTTCCAGTTTCTTAGAGCTCTTCAATGTGTTTAAAAAGGATTTTTCTCCTTCATTCCTCATTTCAGTATCATTGGAAGATGGACTTTTATGAAGACTAGCTATTTGTAAATTTTCTTTTCGTTGGAAAGCAGTACCTTGTGAAGGCTTCACTCCAGGATTACTGCTCACATTTTCCACGGTACATTCTCTGGCTTCTACATCACGATAAAAAGAACTCCTCAGATATACTGATTAAAATCCAAAGTGGAATTATACCTTATATTTTAGTACTTTGGGCTAATGACTCACCATCTGATCCTTTACTCATAGTCTGTGAATTTTCCTTTGCCTTAAGCAAAGAAGAAGCAGCAAAATCTAGAGATCCAGAAGCTTTCGCTGAAGATTTGGAGTCTTTCCTGTCACCATAAAAATAAAAAGTCAGCCTTGAAATAATATGCAGTTCAGTACGTAACAAAAAAGCCACATACAAAACCCAGGTTTAATTACTAAGTTGCCGGTTCCGATTTGGGTTTGAGATTTGGGTTTGAAATTTGTTCAAAAAAAATTTGGGGTGAGCGCAAATTCGTTTTCGGTTTGTCAATACAAAAACATATGGTTTTTTTTAAATATATATGTGTACATATATGCAGCAGCAAATAAGTTCATACACCACTACGCTAATAGTAAAGCAACATAGCAAAATACACCACCATATATATTAATGTTTTAATCCAAATAACATATGTTTTATCTTTTTGGCCTTTTTAGTGGTTTATTTTAGGGTTGGAGGGTTGAATTGACTTAAATAGACCAAAAAACAACTTTAAAGAAGTCAAAAAATCCACTTTTTGGCCAAATATGGCTCGGGTCCTGCCACGGATTTGCAAATTCGCTGTAAAAACAGCAAAATTAGTGCCGGATTCATGTAACAGAATTTGGGCAGATTTTGAAGGTAAAACGGCAAAATTAGTGCCGGATTCATCTAAATAGAATTTGGGCAGACTTTGAAGGTCAGCGGTAGACTTTTGCAAGAACCAAATCCAGACCAGATTTTTGCAAGAACCGGATCAGACTTTGGAGTTGCCAGGGAAGAATTTGGCAACATAGTTTAAGTACAAAGAAACAATAACATATATTTACAAGTGATGAGCAATCCAACAAGCTAGCTCAGACCATGCTTGCATCTAGTAAGCTTCCAACAAGCTAGCTCAGACCATGCTTGCATCTAGCCCTGCATCCCCGTCCCCCATGCCTTTTTGAGGACAGCAACATGTTAGAGGACGTCCCTTGCTGTTCCCCCCAAATTCTATTTCAATTGGCAAGGTTATCTTATTTCAAAGCTATTTTGAGGGATGCATTGGCAATTGGACCCTCTTATGGCTCCCATGGCATACATAGATTGTGTGCCTCCCTCCTTGACAAACAATACTCAAAAGTGAACATGTTGGAGTAGATGAGACCAAGATATGTTAGGACTGGTTGTTCCATTGTCATGGAGGGATTATAACCGACATAGGTCACTCGTTAATATTATTGTTGCATGCCTTGCTGATTTATAATCTTTTAGGACTATTGATCATTCTGGGAATCTTAAGGATGCTGATTTCCAGCTTGTATTTTGAAGGAGGATTTAAGGGGTTGGGTCTTCTAATATTGTGCAGATTGTGACAGATTCAGCTCGTGTTTGTAAGTTAGCTAATTTGAATGTTGAGAACATTTACAAACATATTTTTTGGACTCCAAAATAAATTCGGTGAAAGTAGAGTGGCAGAGGCTAGAGACACAAATGTTTGTATATAACCATCACACTTCACTTGCACTGTTTTGGTCTTATTTAAAACAAGGATTCCTCAAACTACTTGAGATTAGATATGCTAGCTATTTTATTTTGTTGGAGAGGATGTTGGAGGTGCAGGATGCTCTACAATCCATGGTTGTTTGTGGAGACTAGAAAAAGTGGGCTCAATCAAAGACAAAAGAAGGGAAGGCGGTGACAGAAAGAGTGCATAATGACAATTTGATGTCCAATATCAGGTAAGAAAATTTGATTAAGTTTGTACTTTGTTTTATTTTGTCATTTAAAATTTTAGTTTTAAAGATTTAATTATTAACAGTGTTAATGTCATAATTTTTAATTTTTAAAAGTTTTAAATGCTACTTGCAGGTTTATGTGCTCTATCATATCACCTGTTGTGGGGGTAATCTGATATACAGATACATACTACCCTAGCCATGGAGAGATCTATGAGAACTTTGATAGCATGGTTCATCAAATGAAGAAAACAATTCGTAACAAGGATCCAAGATTGCAATTCTATGAGGAGCATATTAGGCCCATTGTCATAAAGAGGTGGAATACAACAAATGCCCCTCTTCATATGGCTGCCTATGCTCTTAATCCAAAATGGTATGCACTAGACCTGGCTGAATGCTTCCTTCCAAGGATGATGAGGTTATGGAGAGGATTATGGCAGCCCTTCGTAAAATTTATATCAATTTTTCGATCTTTGGCATCCTACATTCAGCAAACTAGAAGCTAGGACTGATAGGGCCTCTATTGCACAAAAAATCCCATCAGATGGTGGAAATTTCATGAGAAGGGCACACCAGAGTTGAAAAAACTTGCCCTTCATTTAGTTCCTTTGCTACAGAAAGGAATTGATCCATCTATGGCTTCATTGACTCCATTAAGAGAAACAGACTTACCTCAAAACGAGATGCAAAACCTTGACACTTCAGGACCAACGGACTACTGAGTATCAACAAGCTCCAGCAGCAAATTGGGATGTTGGTCCTGAAGATGCCAAGCACATTGACGAGGAGGAGGAGCAACCAGGAATGGTTGGGCTACCATTGGATTTTCCAATTCAGGCAGAAAGTGATAGTGACACAGATGGTTCTAAGTCTTTGGATATTGATAGCCCGAATGAGGCTTAGTCTCATAGATTATTGTATTTTGATGTTAGGGACTTTTGGATATTGATTGACCATGGTATTTGATATTTGAGACTGCTGTTATGCTACTTTATTGGAGTTTATTATGATGTAATACTACTGCTGTCATGATTTATTTACATATTGATATTGTTGTTATCAGTTATTGGTATCTCTCTCTCTCTCTCTCTCTCTCTCTCTCTCTCTCTCTCTCTCTCTCTCTCTCATATATTTTGAAAAATTCATATGTATGTGTGACAAACCCAAGAAAAGGTTGGCCAACCAGTTTTATTCCTCACAGTGTTTACTAACACCTAACTTTTTTATGTAATATTTTAATAAATAACAGTTGAATAAATAATTAATAAATTAAATTTATAAATTACCTGTGGCCGACTCTCCTAGACAACCAAGTGGTGGTTTATCTTGTGGCCAACAGGTTGATGTTAGTATTTATATGTATTCACTTCTTGTTTGGAGGATTGGGCACATTTTTTCTAGTTTATTGCATTACATGAATGCAGAGACTCAGATGCAAACCTGGACACTCATCCCCGGTAGAACATAGCCCCTGCCAGTCCCATTTGCAATCAGTTTAGTGATCTTTTTATATTCAGTTTATTTATGCCTCAATCCAGCTGTCTATATCTGATTCGCATTATCTCTGCTCCTAGGTCTGGCGTGCACGGGAAGTCATAGCTGTGGCCTTATGTAAGGAGGGCAACTATACTCAGGCTGGAATTGAGGAATTAGGAGGGTTATTCAGTTTTCTTCTTTGCTTTTGTCTAACGACATAGCAAAGAATGAAGGTTGTGATCGCAAGGCGAAGGAGTAGTAACCAAGTGTGTAGGAGCCGATAATGCCCAGTCAGAAGTATGATCTGTGAAATATCCGAGTTCCCTATTTAGCCAAGCTTTCAATGTGCCTCAAGGAGCCATCTGGAATTGCACGAAGTCTCTTAACCAGGATAGAGATGATAGAGACTTTCTGAGAGCTCTAAAGGTGCCCCTTTAAGGCACATAATAATCAGTTGCCATTAGACAGTCGCCACAAATTAAGGCTGAAGAACTCAGTGGAAAAGAGAAATACAGCTAGGCACTATTCAACAAGTTCCTTTCAAATCTGGAATGCGTAAATAGTTTAGTTTGTGAATGTGATTAAGTCTGAGGTCAGGGGTATTCTTCCAAAAAATATGTTAGCTGTTAGATCCATGTCTCAGTTTGAGAACATTTGAGTGTAGCAACTTTTGATATTCGCAATAAAATGTTATGGTAATTACTGCTGTCAACAATTTTCTATGTTTACATCTTTAAGGATTCTGAGTTGTTATTTTCTGTTTATAACTGCAAATTTGAGATAGAATATTTCAGAACGTATGTATGTAAAAGTTCATATATCGTTGTCCACCCGCCATCCCCAAGAAATGGCCATCAGACTGTCATCCCTTGTCAAGCCCCCATCGTCATCCCTGAAACCCTGTGGAACCTTGACTTCTAGCCGAATCTTTCAAGATGAAAGACAATTGGCCTTTAAAATAGACAAGGAGGATATCAAGGAGCTGGTAAGAATACCAAGGGCAAACCCAACAAAAAAAAAACAACAGGCTACAATTCAAAAAACATAGTAGACACCTGAACAAAACAATCGTCATTGCTAGATCCTAATTGATAATACCTTGTGCTGCTTCTTAACACACATTTCAAACTAAGAATATAAGGCCAAATTGCTTATTATATGCACATCTCACAAGATCAAATCTCCTATTCATTACAGGAGTACAAATGAAACATAACATTAAGCAAAGAAATTGGGTATATCATATATCAAAAGAGAAAGGCAATATTGTGATCATAATGAACTCGTCTTAATACAGTTTGCTTCCTTCTGGATGGAAAATGTGAAAGAGACTCTGAAACAACTCAAAAGACCAGCTATATTATAATCTCTCTCTCCATCCATAATCTTTTGCTTACAGACAATTTGGGGGGCTCCTTAAAAAGGAAAAGAAATGGTCAAGTTCAGGCTCAAGGTCTTTATTTTCCTTTTCTCAAAATATTTTAGTATAAGAAAAAAGGAGATGGCACGATATTTTCATTGTTTGTCAATAAGTAGTAAAAATAAGCAATTTGCTAAAATGAAATACAATATGCTTTCATAAGTCTAAGAAATTATATTAGCTGGGGCCTTTTTCCACTAAGACTCAAGACGTTGAGCAAAGGACATTTTTCTCAATACTTAACCCACTAGAAGATATGACACTGGAGTTTATCCACTGTCTCTAGAATCAAGGACATTTTTCTCAATACTTAACCCACTAGAAGATATGACACTGGAGTTTATCCACTGTCTCTAGATTCTATCAATCTCATATAATTTAGATACCAAGCATATACATAAATCTGTTGTATCAGCTAAATCTCTATTGAGATCACTCAAACCCATATATTTACCTTTTCATATGGATCCAGGTTGATAAATAAGTCAAAAATGATACACACGTATATATACACACAGAGAGAGAGAGAGAGAGAGAGAGAGATAAATAAGTCAAAAATGATACGCACATATATATATATATATATATAGAGAGAGAGAGAGAGAGAGAGATTTCTTTTATATAAGAATAATATATTTACCTATCTATATACAGAGAGAGAGAGAGAGAGAGAGAGAGAGATTTGTGAGTAATGTTACTTTCAAACATATAAGAATAATATATTTACCTATCTATATATCATAAAAGTCAAGCAGTCATTATGTTTATAAAGGTTGTTGCACAAGATTATTTTTGATGAGACATGGATCCAAGAACATAAAAATAGTGTTTTATTTTTTGGAATCAAAAGATCTTGAAAAAAAGATGTAATGAAAGATATATTATATATACATACAGTACTTACATATATATAATATATAGGTAATATTACTTACATATATACAATACATAAGTACATATAATTATAAAATAATGTAACTATAAGTAAATAATACTAGCATAACTGTCCGAGCGCTATCCGTGTGAATGCTAGGCCCCACGCTGACCGGAGGTGACGAGCTGCTGCGCACGCCAACGATGTGGAGAGATAAGGTGATGTTGACGTGGCAGAGACGTGGAGGATCGACAGAGCTGTTCATGCCGAGTGGAGTGATAAGGGGATTTTGGTCGTGGCAGCACTAGATGGAGAGATAAGGGGTGTCTCGAGCAATGGAGAGATAAGGAGTGTGCTCGAACTTGGAGAGATAAGAAGAATTGGTTGTCGATCTGCGTTGTAAAAAGTGTATTAAAAATATAGCTTGTCATTTCTTGAAGGTGTTAATGCCTTGTTTGTCACATTGTCTTACTACGGGGATGAGAGCCCACCCTTCTATGCTCTCACTAGTTCCAAGCTCCAGTTAAAAGCGTTGAGAATTAATATAATCCAACTGTTACCAATCAAAAAAAAAATACTAGCATAACCGTCTAGAGAAAAATTTACGTAAAAAACGCTAAGAGGTATCCTTCTTGAGGTGCCTATTACATTTATAATTCACAACTTTTTTGAATATTATGCTCCTTGGGAAGGATATTTCTCCATGTATTTTACATAGATCTTTCTAAAGAAAGGTATGATAGTATAACTTCTCATTCATTTATTAATTACACCTATGACTCATGCTCCTTGGGAAGGATATTTCTCTATGTATTTTACATAGATCTTTCTAAAGAAAGGTATGCTAGTATACCTTCTCATTCATTTATTAATTACCCCTATAACAGAGTCAATAAAAATTAAGGAATCTTTTACATTATTTATCAATGGCAATCCAAAGGGTAAATTTTTGGGTTAAGATTGAACAATGTAAGTGTCATAGTTCCACTTGACCTTAGCATTCCAAGGTGCTAAATTTAAATGTCTTTTAGAAGCATAATAATGTGTCAAAGTAAAAATATTATATATATATAGTACTATTTGTTTGATCTATATATACATTATCTATGTCAGTGATACTACTCGTATGTGTGTGTATAGTCCTAAATTGTAAAATCTATAATTAGATGCTCAATTAGTGCTCCTTTTTTCTGTTCTCGAGGATTCATGTCCATTATGCTTGATCCAACCCCACACCGACTACATTTCCGACTTTCTTTCCATCTTCCCAACTCCCAATTCAAATTTCATCCTCTTTTGGCGGAAAGAGAGCACCAAAACCATCCTCCTTTCCTATATTTTTCCTTGAAATTAAAATTGGGGGCTCATCTCACTGAATTAATAAGAATTCTAAATTCCTGTCGGCCTCCTTCGAGTTTTGAGCTTTGAAATGTTGAAAGAGGTATAAAGCAGCCTACTCCTCATTTTGACATTAATGATTCATCAGGCATTCATAGGCAATCAAGATTTCAAGTGGTCTCCTACAATTTTGCATCCACTCATTCTCAAGCATCCAAAGCATCTTTGAAGGCAATCTTCTCCAATGTAGCAAGCTTCTCTCCCACGATGGCCAAATAGAGGAGACCTCAATCAAGCAAGAAGATCCATTGTTCATCTACATGCAATCATCCATCCATTCTTCAAGGCAAGAGTCAATCAAGCATAACAAACATTGAAGATCTTTGAGGAGTATTTGCAGATCTATACAGTTGTGAAGGGCATCCTTGATCCTTTTCTACATTCCAAGGTTCAAAGACTACATACAACTACATTTAAGCAACATACAAGCATCTTTATAGACATAGCAATCTCAATATCCATTTATAGAGGTATATGCATTTATAAAGTAGATCTAATATTTACTTTACATTTACAAGCTTTCTTTTCATGCAATTTCATTTCTATTTCAAGGTTGATTCCTCAACCGGGGTTTAACTAAGGCAAAGCCCTTTCTACCCAACATTTCCTTCATTTTCTGTGCAAGAACAGGTGGCATTCGCACTAATCCGGATCTGGAAAAATATATAACCTGACAAGCGGTTTGCAACTAAGTTCAATCAAAAGCACTAGGAACAAGATGCCAAGGTGCCCTCTTCGTCGCAAAACAGCATCAAATTGGAATAACAGATCAGTGTTGTTCTCTGAGTTATATTTCTGATACTTGTACAAAGCTGTCTGTTTTCTGTCAAATTGTATATTTTGCAACTTGTATATTATTACACACAAAATGAAGGATCATTGCACCCGCTTAGCGCTTAAGTCCTACTTCAGACTAGTTGGCATCTTCCTTCTGATTGTGCAATATAGAATTGGTTAGGTGTTGCACTAGGGAACCACTCTAAAACCCCTTGTTAGCCTAACCACTTTTCCTTATTGTAATATATATACATGTATTTGGATCTGGAAAAATATATAACCTGACAAGCAGTATGCAACTGAGTTTGACCAAAAGCACTAGGAACAAGATGCCCAAGGTGCCCTCTTCCTTGCAAAACATAATCAAATTGAAATCACATATCAGTGTTGTTCTATGATTTTTGTTTCTGATACTTCTACTTTTTGTTTCTGATACTTGTACAAAGTTGTCTGCTTTCTGTCAAATTGTATATTCTGCAACTTGTCATTTTTGTTTATTTTGTCTTCCATCTTGCATTAGTCAATCATATTTCCCTAATCAATTCTCACATTACACACAAAATGAAGGATCATTGCACCCACTTAGCGCTTAAGTCCTACTTGAGCCTGTTATCATATTCCTTCTGATTGTGCAACAAAAGAATTGGTTGTGTTGCACTAGGGACCCACTCTAAAACCCCTTGTTAGCCTAACCACTTTTCCTTATTGTAATATAAATTATGTAAGCCATATTACTCATATATATATATATATGAATGAGAGTATCCTCAAAACTATGTAATAAAATAAAATCACTCTTAAGTAAATACCCCTATTTATCTATTGCTTAGATAATATATAGATATGTAACTATTATTATTCTTATATATGTGTTAGGAGTAATACAATCAAAAATGTGTATATAATCTTCTATATATTGTATATAATCAAATATAATAGTTCTAAAGTAAAATAAAAAAACACTTAAGTAAACTATAACCCAAACCTCTATGTATATAATTCCCTAAAAAAAAATACTTTCAATAAATAAAATAGTTCTAAAGTAAAATATAAAAACTTTTAAATAAATAATGCCTAAATTATGAAAACCTAATATACATATACTTATATTTTTTCTCAAAGTTTGCAAATAATTTAAAAAGTAAGATGAAAATCTAACATATATATTTTATTATTATGAGGAAATAGTTGTTTTTTACAAATTTTTAAAAAGAGAAGAGCAATGCACTTCCCTTTTCTAATTCTTTGCTACTTCTGCAATGCTGCTTTTTAAAATTAATCTTTACAATCTTCTATCTTCCTTTTTTCTAATTTATAATTTACTTTATTTCAGTTCTTATCTTTTTAGATTTTGCATGTTTAGATGTTGCATTTACATTATTGTTTTTACTATTTCGGTTATACTTTAATGTTGTTAGTTATTTCATTTCAAAACTAATTTAGTTATACTAGTTTTTTAATGATATGTCGACCATGTTTGTTTGTTTTCTAAGATTGCAACACACTCATGACATGAGACACTTTTATGCCACAGCCCTCAATGTAGATAATTTTGTGACGGCTAGTGCAAAGCCTCTAAACACTTGCTGATGGTTTTGCCAATGGGGTTGCAAGTAAAGTGGGCTTCACCATGGAGGAAACTTCGTAGTTAAGCGCGCTTGAGGTAGAGTAGTACTGGGATTGGTGACCTCCGAGGAGTCCCAGTGCTTCACCTTTGTGAGCATCACCTAGATGCAATGAGTGCTAAGTGTTCCATTCATTCTCATGAGAGATGGGTTCTTGTGAACCTCACGAAACATGAGTCAATGAGTTTGACTAAAAAACTAAACAGTTGAATCCTGATAGCAATATCACAATTTGACTTGCTATGGAAAATATCTCCTACTTATCAATTGATGAGCTTAAGGGGTTTCTAATGAATGGTTCATAAGGCGCAACACTTGTTGAAGGTTTTGCAAATGGGGTGTTGCAAGCAAAGTGGGCTTAACCATGGAAGAAACTTCATAGTTAAGCCCGCTTGAGCTGGAGTAATACTGGGAGGGGTGACCTCCTGGGAAGTCTCGGTGCTTCACCTCTATGAGCATCACCTAGATGCAATGAGTGCTAAGTGTTCCATTCATTCTCATGAGAGATGGGTTCTTGTGAACCACGACTCATGAAACATGAGTCAATGAGTTTGACTAATAAACTACACAGTTGAATCCCAATAGCAATATCACACTCTAAACTCTTACTATTTGCACATATAATTATTTGGTTAAAATAGAAAATATTTTTTAGTGTTTCACCTAGGATATAGTGATTTACATCTGATGTAGTGTAGAGGAATCATCTAGATAAGGAGCTCCTAATCTACAATGCCAGATAATCTTCATCCTAATGATAGATTTGAGAACGTAACCTCAAACATGCAACAAGTGTGATTTGAAAAATCAATCCATGTTTGTTTTTATGTAAGTCTATATAAAAGGATTTGATTGAGTTCTTTAGAATACGGAAAATTAACAATATATTAGTATATATGATTACTTGGTGACTATTGTACACCAACACGACGTTGTGATAACAATAAATGAGGAAAAAGAATTCCAAGTACGATTCATCAAGATCAACAAGGATAGTATCATCATTGTTCAATTGTTGCCAACTAAACAAGAAAAGAGGGGGTAACTTCATAAATCATGTCATCTGATTGTTGACGACGGAATTCAAAATCTTCCACTCCTTGTCCAGTCTGTATTACCCTCGAGCAAATGGTTAGGGGGAGGCCACAAACAAGCTACTCGTGTCTCTGATTTATAAGTCCTGTGGGGTGGAGCAAGAGGACTGGGAAGAAAAATTACCCTCTGTGTTGTGGGCTTACCAAACAACATATAAGGTAACAACCTGACAGATGCCCTTCCAGTTAATGTACAAGTAGGATGTCGTGGTCTTTGTGCAGTTTATGGTGCCAAGTTTAAGAATAGGTTGGGAGATACGGAGAGCCTTCGGGGGAGATTATAGAGTCTGAATAAGCTAGATGAGCGTCGGAAAATGGCACAGTGGGTCACGGAGATCGCGCAATTGAAGCGGAAGGCATGGCATGACAAGCATTTCAAGCGAGGTCGTTTCACTCCGAGACAATTGGTATTAAAGTACAATGGAAAAAACGATATCAAGCCAGAAAAATTTAAAGTGAAGTGGTTGGGGCCGTACAAAGTCCAAGAGGCCAATGACAATGGGGTAGTCAAATTAAAGCCATACAAAGTCCCTGATGCAATGAACGGGTCCAAGTTGAAGCCATACCAAGAAAGGCGACGAAGGGACAACCTAGTTCATGCTAGCAGGCCCAGCCAGACGGTAAGTAATTCAAATTAAAAATAAATAAAAAATTAACATTAAAATTTAAAAAAAAATTTAAAAAAAGAGGAAAAGTCAAAGAAAAGAAAGTGCGGTGGTAACACCGTCGGTGGAACCGTCGAGGGTGGGACCTTCGTACGATGGTGCCAACGTGTGGCACATAAAGCCGCCGACGACCTCCATTTGGAGGTAACAAATACAAGTCGCGGCCATCCAAAAAGAGAAAAGAAGAATCGCGCCTGAAGCAAAACAATACAATACAACACAAAGCGGCAGGGAGAAGAAGGAGAAAGAAGACAGTCGCAGTGAAGAGGAATAGTAGAGGGGTACGGAGGGGTTGAAATATTTTTCCACGGCTAACAGTTATGGACAGAGTTGCAACAAAAAGACCAAAGGAAAATGGTTACTCATGGATTCTGCAGGTAAATAACGGTGGAAAGCTCAGTTACAGGCAAGCACTTCGAACATGGACAAATCAACAAGGACCTTGCCCTCAGGAGAAAAAATTGTCGGAAATATGGATACTCACACCAATGGAAAAACAAAACTTAGACTGAGAATGAATGCTGCTAACCAAAAAGATGGTGCCAACGTGTGGAGGTAACAAATGCAAGCCGCAACTATCCAAAAAAAGAAATGAAGAATCGCACCCGAAGCAAAACAATACAATACAACACAAAGCGGCAAGGAGAAGAAGGAGAAAGAAGACAATCGCGGTGAGGAGGAATAGTAGAGGGGTATGGAGGGGTTGAAATATTTTTCCACAGCTGACAGTTATTGATTGACAGTTATGGACGGAATTGCAACAAAAAGACAAAAGGAAAATGGTTACTCATGGATTCTGCAGGTAAACGACAATGGAAAGCTCAATTACAAGAAAACACTTCGAACATGGACAGATCAGCAAGGAACTTGCCTTCGGGAGAAAAAAGTGTCGGAAATGTGGATACTCACACTAGTGGAAAAACAGAACTTAGACCGAGAGTGAATGTTGCTAACCAAAAAGATGCAGTAACGCACCAAACAGTGGTGTAGGAAGGGCTAAATGGACTTGAAAGTGGAAAATGGTGGCAAGAGACCCCTAAGTTGGATGTAATAAAGGACATTTTGCGAAAGGTTGGGGTTCATTGGGTCATTCAGATGCCTATTTTCCCATCTGC
Source organism: Thuja plicata (assembly GCA_018584345.1). Lineage (NCBI taxonomy): Eukaryota > Viridiplantae > Streptophyta > Pinopsida > Cupressales > Cupressaceae > Thuja > Thuja plicata. The sequence continues at coordinate 3,761,773 of MU228511.1, read as the reverse complement.
AATTTTGAGGGTCCTCTGCACATCATGATTAGCTCCTTTGACAGGTTTTCCAGGAAGAGTACATTTGATACTGCAAAAACATAATCACTGTTTCATTCACTATAGCGGACTTTACAAGGGTATTTGGTATACCGAGACGCAATGGAAAGAAAATAGACATGAAGGCACAAAAGATGTCAAGGGATAGCAAGGAACACTGGATTAAGATGGTTTCCCGCACGCTCACCCTCGCAGAGATGGATTCAGTAGTCAAAGCCAAGAACCTTTGTGGCAGAGGGGCCATGGCGTTGCATCATAGATGTGATGAAGAGTCGACTGACAAGCTCTAGTTGCACCTCTGACATTGCTCTCCCGCAAATCATCTTGATGAATGGCATTATGAACGGCGTTGTGTATGATTGAACTTCAATGTTAGCCGAGCGAATGTACAAGTTCATGACTCTCCAACATCGCACATTTTACATGCCACACCATGCGATTGGATTGCTAATGGAAGCCGCACTCAGGCAAATTCCCACTAGGAGGTTAGAGCTCCAGTCTCAAGGTACTTTGGCATCTGGAGAGCCCCCAATCTGTCATTGGAGGTACTTGGATACCGGGCTTGCAACCCCAGGGCAAAAGAGGCGACGACAGATGGTTGTGGAGTCAGAGCCCGACGACATGGATAGTGGCAGGGAGGTCACCTCAGAGACCTCTGGTGGTGACTCGGGGGATGAGGACAGTAAGATGGCCGACGTTGAGGCGGTGGATTCTATGGTTGTGACACCTACTCCAGCACCCATGCCACTAATGTTCGCCATACCCGTTTTGGCGACATCAGCACACTTGACCCCGACGCAAACTTTAAGTGCGGCATCCATCCCTGGGTTCTGGCAAACCGAGGCAGTCAGTGATGATGACCCCGACAGTAGTGTCAAAGGTAGAGGCATTGCCTTCGGTCGAGGGAGTGGATGAGTCCAGACCTGAGCAGTTGGAATGTGGAGATGTGCCTGGAATTGAGATGGAGCAGGTTGGTCAGGAGGAGCCTCCAGTGGTGAGGAAGGGCCAAGTTCATTAGGATGTGGTTGGGACCGATGCAGTGGTCACCATCGATGTCGAGTTATTGGATGATCCCCCACCTGCAGCTGATCCTTCTTCCATCGAGGTTATGAGCACTTGGCTTAGTAGGCGCTTCCAAATGACACCCTTGGCACCAGTTGGAGTGGTAATCCTCTCTCCCCGACGCGATGTGCTCCCGAAGGTGGTCAACTTGCAGGCAGAGACCTCACCTGCAGGGGATCACACTGAGCACTTGGCAGAGGAGGACTGTGTAATGGACTTGGTAGAGGACTCGGCCGTGAACTTGGCCGCAGAGAGTATAGTAGTCATTGTGGGGTTGCCTAGCGATGAGGAGCTCATCGCACCTTCGGAGCCTCCGAGAAAGCCCGTCAGGGAGGATGTTGAGGCTTACTTAGCAGACATGGTTGTATGCGGACGTTGGGTAGTGGCTTCCGCCCAATCTCAGGCTCTAGCGAGTGTTGCTGAGGATTTGGAGCGGTTACTATCCTTTGTGAGGATTGGGTTCCCCACATCCTTTGCAGCCTCTTTTGAGGCAGGCAGATGGCCAGCCATAGGGATTGTGGAGATGTTGAGCGCCTAGGCAGTTGGTGGGCCAGTGGTGGAGAGCAGAGTGGAGGCTCTTGTCCGACAGATAGAGCGGGCCTTCAGGGAGAGCTATTACACCCTGAGGCGTACAGAGCATATTTCCGCAGGGCATGAGGCTGCTCAGGTGGCCACAAAGAGAGCTCGGGAGGAGATGGCCACACGGTTGGAGGCAGTTGAGGGAGATTTAGCTTGTCATACATAGGAGTTGGCTAGCCAGCAGGCAGCCTGGGCAGCAGAAAGAGCGGAGATGATGGCTCAGTTGGAGTCCCTTCGAACAGAGCGGGTAGCTTTGGAGGCTCAGTTGGCTTAGGCTAGTGAAGAGAGGAGTGCCTTGCACCTTGGTCTGACACAGGCTCGAGAGGAATCTAATACAAAGGAGAAGGAGCTCCTGGAGGCAGCTCCGATGGTGAAGACAGTCTTGGAGCATCAGATGATTGCGGAACGGGACTTGCAAGCGAGGACACAGCAAGTCTATGAGCTATGCGCTCACCTGGATTCTTCAGCCATGCAGTCAGCCTCTTCAAGGACGCTCCCTTCGCCCCCTTCTTCTCAGTCATGATTTTGTTCTATTTAGTTGTATACATTGTCTCCATTTTGTTGTAAGTCGTCAGAGACGACTTCTTTTTTTGGGGGGAGGTGATGTTGTTGGGAATAATGATATACTGTTATGTGTCCTTGGTATTTAGTTAGTCGGTCAAACGATAGGTAGTTGGGGTACAGTTGCGACGGTTGGTGTCACACCCCTTCGGTCCAGATATATTGTATGTACTACCTTGGGGTAAGGCATCTTGGTGTAGACAGGAATTTGATATTGTTGTATTCATTTGTATACATCAAGCGTATGAATTAATAGAAGAATTGTTCTCTAGCATATCTTTATCATGTTCTGTATATTTACCTTTGGCAGCAAACAAAGATTATGGTAAGAGGCATTGTAGTTGTTTGTTTTAAAGGCAAGCAACTAGATAAACCCTGACTTCATGATTGTGAGCAACCTCTCACATGTAGCATCTGCACATCTCCACATTGTTACCATTTATTGTCATACCCCACAAAGTAACTAATCTTCATCAAATTTTATCACAAAAATGCATTGATTGGTTAAATAATATTGTATGGTGAAATCGATTTTCAAATTCATTCACACTCTCCACAGAAGGGATTGACAATAGTCCTAGTGCTAATGAAGCCATTAAAAGGAAGCCTCACACTTCATTAGGTACCGGACAGAAGGTCTCAATTGTTTGATACAAGGAATAAAATTATAAATAGTAAATAACATTTAAGAAAATATTTTTAAATGAATTGAAAATGCATTTGCCAATCCCCAATCATTGATAATTCTAGAAATGCTAAGCCCACAGTAGACATACACCACCCTGATGACATTGTGAGCATATCTGTCAAGTGTATCATTCATCAACAAATTGTCTGTAATATCCCCTTTTTGAAATAGGATTTTATAATAAAATATAATATAATATAATATAATATATTAAAATTTAATTAAGTTTAATGGGTGGTTAAAAGACATGAAATGAAGAGTTGTTAATCCCTCAAACATGAGATATTAAAAGGGAGATCATTTCATTTGGAGGACATCCATGGACCATCATCATAAAATCAATCATCAATTGGGAATGAAGGAAGCAATCAATCAATTTTCAAAAAAAATTCAAGGCAACAATGAAGGCAAATGAAACAATTCTTGTGAAGGTCGGTGACTTATTTCCTATGAAGGGCAGTGACTCTTTCAAGAAATGGATGTAAAGGACAAATCATTTCATTGAGAGAATCATGGAGTAAATCATCAATTCATAAAGGAAACATGTATTCAATTGATCAATTTGGAATAGAACATTATGTAAGGGCAAGAGGAAGATATATATATATATATATATATAGAGAGAGAGAGAGAGAGAGATCATTCCAAGCAAACATCAAGAAATCAAGAAATCAAGAAATCAAACAATCTATCAATCAGCAAAGATAAAATCAAGCAGTCTATCAATCAATAAAGTAGGCAAACAAGCAATCAAATCATCCTCCATCATCAATTCATCTTGGAATCTTACATTCAACTCAAAACATCATTCTGAGAGCAGCAATTTAGAAACATAATCAGCAATAAATATAATTCGAAGACAACAATTCAAGTAGCAATCATTTACATTCAAGTGTTATCGAAGATTGACATTGTCCATCCATCAAAAATTATTAATCGGCAATAATCTAGCAAATACATCAAGTTATCAGTTTTGAATTCTAGATATTTTGCAAATCAGAGGGACGAAATCTCTTCCAGGCTCACGGGGTGGGCTAAGGTTTGCAAGGACATGGTCTTTTAATGCCCTTGACAAGTTAAGGACAGTCCTTTAGTTAAGCAGATTTGCAAAGTATCTCCAGAGAATTCAAGATTTGATCAACTTTGGGTATTGTGAAATGATTTATTGACCTGAATACATATCATAAATCTGTAATCTTAAAAATCTATTATCATTTTGTGAGTGAATATTATTGTTTTAGAGAATATTCCAAAAGGGGACATTACATTGTTACTGTTTATTGTCAGACCCCGCGAAGTCTATAATCTTCATCGAAGTTTAACTCTATCACAAGCTTCACAATAAATTCGTTACACGAGCAACTACTTGAAAAACTGTATGACAAAATAGATTTTCAGATTTATTCCGATCCTCTGAAAGAGGGACTGTTGGTAGTCCTAATGATAATGAAGCCATTAGAAGGAAACCAAGCAATTTATTAGGTATTGGAGAATGCATTTCAATTGGATACAGAGAATAAATACAGTTTAAGTAAAAATTCGATTCCATTCCCACAGCAAACCTACCTCAATACTGCTGCTGTGAACCCCTCAAGGCTCAATACTGCTACTGGACCACCTCACAAGGACCCACTCATCACTCCCCAGTTCTTTTCAAGTTATTCTAGAGCAACCTCTCATATAGAGGCAATGGGATAATTTGTATGACTAGTTCTTCATATGATGTATTTTGGGAATGCAAATCATAAGTTTTCAAAACTCCAAAGTCCAAACTTAAATATATATCTTTTGCATTCCACTTTTGTTTAAACATGATGTTGGACCTTTTTATGGACAAAACAAGGATATTATGTTTAATTTGTGAATGCATATGAATAGTAGAGACTCTTCCCTGACATTTCATACCAAGGTCCTTATATATTTATATGTATATATAAATCTGTGGTGTACACATACAGACATACTCCTTTTATATGCATACAGATATATTTGTGTGTCAATGCATCCATGTATAATGTGTGTAGAAGTATATATATCTATGTACATGTGTGTATGGGAGTGTACATCAAGTGTGTGTGTATATCTGTATGTATATCTAGTGCACGAATATGTGTGTGTGTGTGTGTGCATGTCTACTGTAGGTATAAGGTTATATACGTGTGTGGATGTGATATAACAAGGAAGCCTAGGGAGACGTCCCCTAACCTTTTTCAGTTGTCCACAAATTGGCAACATTGCAGGGATGAGGGGATGCCTGAAAAAGACCCGCACATCATTCCCTAATCGTCACTGTACACAAAGCATTTCTGAAAAAAGCTAGGAAACAGGTAGGAAACGTCAGGAGTGGCAAGCAGGCCAACACTGGAAAAAATAAAAAAATAAAAAATTCTGTATGGTTGACACGGCCAACAGTTCGGATCTGTCTTCAAGGGAATTTTTGTAGATAAATTCCTCATGGCCATCAAGAAATTGAGGTGTGGCTGCCACAATCAAGGAGAGAAACAATTACATGCAAAGGTGACCATGGTGAGTGTTGATGTTTATAGCTTCAATCAGATAAAATGTACAGAATAATATTATGGAAATAGATCAAACTATATGTACACTATATCTTCCCTAGCTAAGAGGGAGTGTTGAAATAAGACAGCAGCAATCAGATATATATGGATGAGAATATACACTACATATATGCATATATATTAACGTATGTATATAATAGTTATGACTATTATTATACATACATTAATGTATATACATATATATATATATATATATATATATATATGATAATAATATATCCTCGTATTATAAATATTGATTACCATGTGTAATGATTTAATGATCATCGAATTATCATTAGTGATAGATCGATAACCATCAATTATAATTAATGATAAATCAATGATCATCGATTTATTTCTTTATGACTGTCGACTTCACGTATACCGATTAGTACCGGTTATCATCGATATTGTTATCGATGACTATTATATAACTTTGGGTTATCACCGATGTTATTATCGGTTAACTATCATATATATGTGTTAACACTAATAGTATTATCAGTTGACATTAGTAATGTCACCACCGATATTACTATTGGTCGGTTATATAAACAATATCACGTCGCTTTAATATCGACTGAGATTAACAGCGATTCATTTTGTTATGAAAGGTCACGTCAATGATAAGACGTGACTCATTAATGAGTCACGGTTATCATTTACGTGACTCTCTATATTCATATATATATGCAAAATGATAGTTGGCTGAAACATATTGAAATCGAACATAGTGTATTCAGCAATCTGCATACATAAAAGAAGTATCAGAATTAATATATTCATAATATATTAATAAAAGTAAAAGATATACAAAAGCTAAGATTATCATTTGAATAGAAGTTTGATTTGCATATACAACATAGAGTGCTATTACATTTGCAGCTACCCTAAAACTTAACAGTGAGAATTATACATGTGAGCTTGCTTCAACTGAAGGGATTTCGCTCAGAGGGATCCAGCAGAATGCTTATGTACATTTAAATGCCCGATAACTCACCCGACAGTTTTTCTTCTCCAGTACTCAAAGCCCATGAGATGAACCGAATGTGCTTCTGGACTGACACATACACTTCCAGATTGCAAGGAATGGCACTGTAAATTCATTATCTGCATGATAAGTGCATTGATCGCATCACCACTGCAAATTAAACCAGAGAATATCCTGCTTCTGTTTCTAATTTATAAATTCTCATGTTTTAGATTCTAGAATGATAACTAATATTTATAATTTATTAAACATATGTTTTAAATTTTAGGTTTTTAAATAATAGTTATACAACTTCAAATTTAATAATTTCAGTTTATTTAAATTTATTGGCAGTGACTTAGCTTCAAAGGCTGATTTTGATTTTGCAAAGATGAGACAGAAACATAGCAGCAGTAGATCTGTTGTCTACATTTTCATTTTGTAGTTGCAGACTTTTGACCTTTTCACTTTGTTGTATATGCACAATAATAATGAAAACTTAAACGCTTAAGCATCAAAATTTTGTTAGTTTGTATCTCAACTTGCGTGACTTCTTAAATTCAGCTCTGCTTTTTCATAATATGATTATGCAATGTTTATAGTCAATGCCTTGTAATATGAATATTTGAAATTTCCTATATATTCAAAATTACCCTATTTTTCACTTGTTGTCCCCTAAAAAAGGCATCCCATCCCTTGCTACAACAGACACACATTTCCCTGTTCCCTGCAGTCGCCATCCCACAAAACTGGTGGAACATGGGTATCTAAATACAAACACGTATGTATGTGTGCTTGTCTCTGTGTATGTGTGTAAAAATGCATAATATATACACTCGCATGCATGCATTGCATATATGTATGTATTTGTGTGTGTATACCATATATGTATATGTGAGCATGTGCACACGCATGTTTATACATGTATACATATATACATACATCTATATAGATAAAATGAAAGGATAATACTTGATTTCAGCTCTGCCTCAAGTCAAACACAAACTTGATGTACGAACCCCCTCCATAGATGCCTACAAGAGATTTCTTACAATATAAGTTTTACCCATGGGATGTGACCTTGTGAGTTTGTAACCAAGCTAGAGACTAAACAAAACCTTTCCAATCCACCTACACCCAACACACACACCCCATGTTTATCTAGTGAAACACCATGGCATGTACAATAGCATAATAACTATCAGAAATCACACAAGCAACTGGAAGAGGAGCCAGAAAAAAATTAGTCTACTCCACAGGGGCACTGCTCAACAGAATGAGTTCATTGGCACTGAAGACAATGGTCTTCAGACCAAAAAATGGTCACTATATGCACTGAAGACAATGGTCTTCAGACCAAAAAATGGTTACTATATGCACTGAAGACAATGGTCTTCAGACCAAAAAATGGTTACTATATGCAGATTCTGGCAACTTTGCACTTTGACCATTAATATAAAGGTGTGCTTCATGTATCAACCTAGGATGCATGTGTGCTTCATGTATCAATACCTAAGATACATAGTACATGCATCTTTGCAGTAAAAATGAGAAAACTGACTAATAGAAAATGAGAAAATTGAAGAACACATTGAAACAGAGTATCTCGTTTGAATAAACAATCCTAAAAAAGTCCAAAAGTGATTCTAATAGCTATGTGAAGTAGTAAAAAGGTAGCTTTCACACATAACTCTAACTCAACAGTAAAATCAATAAATATTTTGAAAAGAACAATTTTGGTTCCCTCTAGCCTCTGATAGAAAAACAAATGATACTTACAGTTAATAAAAGAGTCAGGGAGTAGATGTCAAATCACTCTTATTCTATGAAACCAAATTAAGTTCTTGACGAATACTATTTGCTGCAAGTAATTTACACAGCAAAAAAAAATCAAGAGCTTTCATGGGTAAACTCAGAAGAAAGGTGGTTACCATTCAATATTTGGTGCTTGTTCACCATCATTGTTGAATGCCATTCTCCCATCAACACTGTTTCTTTCAAAGCTTGATTGGCCAGCTTTATAAGAAACTTCTGGTAAGTTTGAAAAAGATGAAGAGTCTGTAACAGAATGCACGGATCCCGTATGTTTACTTAGACCTGTAATCCATGCTGGCAAGTCTTGTACATTTGGCAATGAAGGAGCATCTGAAGCGGCAACTGTGTTTGTTTTGTTTGCACCTCTAACTTTAGAACTCCTTTTTTTGTGTTTCTTTGATCCTTTGAGCTCAGAAATGTCATTGTCATCCTGTGCAGATTGGGCAACAGAATCAGAGTGTGGCAAAGACAATTCCAGCTCATCAACATTTGATGAATAAAATGGTTCTTTTTTGACAAATTCATCCAAAGAAATTTGACCATATCCACCATGTACAGGTGTATCAATGCACATCTGCATCTCAGATGATGACTTACAGGCAGCATAATTAGATCCATCCAATGCCTCTTTGCCACCAACCCTCTCTTCATGGGATTCATAAAGTGATTTGGACTGCATCATATAGCCCATACTTGTAGGAGCAAAAGTTACTTGGGATGGAGCGGGACTAATACCATCTATAGCCAACTCTTTGAGAACCTCGGACACCTCTTCACTTGTATAATTTTTGGACAGATAACCTGAACTTTTATATGCAGAATCAAAACCAGGACCAGATATATCTCTTGAATCAACCTCAGACAAAATGTGCTGTCTTTGCTCCGGGGAAGTAGAAAGCCCATTTCCAGGAGCTAAAGATGTGGACCCAGAATGAAGAGAGAACTGTTGAAGAAATGAATCATCCTGTAACTGTCCTCTATGTAAATTGGCATTGTGTGAATTATTAATAGACCTTAAAGAATGGTTCTCCTTAGAGCCTTCCTTGGATTGCCAATTTGCACTTCCTAGCTGCAACTTATGACCTTGATTCTCAATATTAAAATCTAAAGCCTGTCCTTGTTGCATAAAATAACCAGTTCCCTGAAAGGCAATATCAGAAGCATGTGTATCAGAGGGTTGATCCCATCCTCTACGTGTTGCCTCTGGTTGTAAGGCTTGAAAATGCGTTGGAAGAGGTCGAGAATTGTTGAGATTATTTTTGGTCAAAATTTGTTCATCCTGTCCCACCAGGGATGTACCAAATAACTGTTGTTGTATTCTTGCTTTTTGAATTTGTTGCTTGAGAGATTGTGGAACATCCATGTTCATTAAAGACAAATCTGTTGGCCTTTCAAACGATAAGAAATTGGGCTCAAGCATACCATGCAACCTACCATCAACAGAACGCTCATGATGGGCAACCTGCTCAAACGGATAATTGGATTTTGTATCTGCATTCAATGCTAAAGAATGTGAAGATTGAAAATTTGGAAATTGTGAATTCTGCTGTTGTGTACTCAACATCCGCTGATGCGGCTGGTGTAGATCAAAGGGTTGCAGATTAGATGCTTGTGTCTGCACAAATTCACCAGACTCGTCAACAGCCCAAACTCCACTAACACGTCTTTCATCCATATATTGTCGTTGGGATGCCAAAGAAAGCTGGTGAGACTGTAACTCCTGTCTTCTCTGATGGAAAAGTTGCTCCAGTGAAAGGTTTCTCTCCATGGAAATATTTGGTCTAAGCACAGACTGCTGATGCAGGTGGGAGTCAGGCCTCAGGCCTTCCTGTCGTAATGAAAGTTGATCAATTAAACCACCTTGAGATGGATGGATGTGATTTTGCTCATAGCTGGGATCATATAACTGAGAAAGTAAATGATCTGAGGAAGTCTGATGAGATTGTCGTTGATGCTGCAAAAACATATGAGGATGGGGTAGTTGTGCATGGGTGTGATGTTGCTGCTGAAGTAGCTGCTGCTGTGGCTGTATTTGTACAGAGTTATGAGCTTGTTGCTGAAGCTGCTGGAGCTGAAGCCTAGAGATTGTATCCAGTGCCATTGCAGATTGAGGCAGTGTGGGGCCAACAAGCTGCTTATGTGATGGTAGCATAGAGTGCTGCAATACTGAGGGGTGCTGCAATAGTATATTGTCAATGCTATGTCCTAATCCTGAATTTGCAATTTGATTGTGCAACGCAGCTCCTGGTTGCAAATGAAGCTGTCCTGGTGGCAGCACCTGATGCTTTTGATGTTGCTGCTGCTCCTGTTGTAAGTGGCGAAATAAAAGCTCAGCTTGTTCCATCTGTTGCATATTCTGATCAAATTGTGACAAATGATGTGCATCCCTCTGGAACATCTCAGACCAAGCCCTATCAGTAGGAACGTGAGAGCTAACACTAAATGATGGCTCCTTAGAAGAACTAAATAAGTCCTGTCGCTGATTGTTAACAAAAGATTGCACTTTTGGTGTCATGGGAATAGCATTGCCAGTAACAGAACTACTGACCATTGAATCTGGAAAACCTGCTCTTAAATTAAGAAACTGATCCCCCTCCTGTCCAGACCAAATTGAACCAAGTGCTTCTGCTACAGATTGCATAGAAACCTGCTTATCATTTGCCTCAGTCCGGGGGAAGGTAGGCACCCTTGGCATCTCAACATTTGCAATAGGTTCTCCAGCAACGATTCCCCCACCATGTCGTGTCATTCTTGCCAAACTTCCTGCAGAGCATAAAAAACAATTATAAGATTTGTTGCACTTTATTGAATGCAAAAGATGAATGAGGATCTCCTGAGAAATGATTAACTTTATACTATTTAAATCATTGTTTTGACATAAATTAGTTACCGTCTCTGCCCTCCATTGCAGATGCCAAATGGGACTGTAAGTTGCTTTTCAGAGTGTCAGGTATATATCCTCCCAAAACAGTAGCATCCTGTTCTGAAAAATTAGACTGCCCTGGAAAACTAGATAACAATTTTTCCTGGTTATAATTAAAAACTGGGTTCTTGTTAGCATTATCAAACACAACTTCCGAAGATGAGACACCTTGCCCACTTCTCAGACACATTTCATTTAAGTTTCCTGAATCCTTAATAGAGCCAAAACCATCAACTGCGCGGTTTTTTTGTCTTAAGTGCGGCATAACCTCAGCAAGGGCCTGAAATGGCGTTCCTTCAGAAGCATCAGCAAAGCACACCAGTAAATCTGTACCAAAAAAACCTTGCTCAAACCATGAAATTATATCTATGCCTAGAAAAGGTCCCTGAATTTCTCCTTGAGGATCCTTATAAAAAAGAGTTAGTTCCTCTGGAGATAAACCTTGTTCTCCTAAACTTATATCTTTCTTTTTGAGCTCTTCCTCCTCCAAATCACATTCATCAAAGACTTTGTCATCAAAAAGCCTACTTGCATCAATCGGTAAACTAATTCTCACTGAATTCAAATGAATATCTCCCTCAGGTGTTTCCTCAATTAATGTAGTCCGTGAAGAAAGAATCTTAGTAACATTATCAAGCCCTTTTCTGTTTTTGCTTTCCAGTCTTGTATGATTAACATCTGATCTTGTGCTTTCCCCAACAGACGGATAATCAGATGTTTCTTCATTTAATTTTGCAACTCCAACTACGTGAGAAGAAATCTCTGACACAAATGTTTCAACCTTGCTGTCGTGCAAACTCGGAACTTTGTCTGCTCCTGTCCAATAAACAGTCAAAAGGTTAATACTTCATCAGCACAATAATCTGGAATAGACTGGATCTTTGTAAGTTGAAATCATGATTTTAAACAAAATTCCTGCAAAATCAAAATGTATCGAATATATGAAATCTACCTCTAAAATCTTCCCTTGTCTCTTTAGAAATAACTGAATCTGTAAGTTCTGCCTCATCTAAGTCGGGAAGCTGAACTTCGCAAAAGTTTAATAGTGAATTGGTAACAGCCTGAGGATCTGCAGCACCATCAAAAGAAGCTTGCTTGTTGCTATCAACCAATATATCCTCTGGAAAACCTGCACAGGCAATATTAATTAATCATACTGTAGCACAATTACAAGCATTAAAAGACATACAAACAAAAAAATATTGCATCCATACCACTGCCCCCACGAGAGTCCCTGCCACTTATATTGCTAGATCTACCAGAAACTGCTTCACAGCTTGTGATTTTTCCCTTGCGAATATCATCCAAAACAGCCTGAACAACACATGAAAAGAAACCTATCAAAATTGTTGTGCACAACCAAATGAATGGCAAATTTAGGCAGTCCCCAAATTCTTTTAATTTTTACCCACAATAACTTTCATATTCAATATACAAATCCCCTTGTTTCAAATCTTGAATTGTATTTCTAGAACAATCCTTTAAATATAATAAAAATAGTTACCATCCCCGTAGGCAATGTAGAACTAAGCACTAAGTCCTCAAATTTTCCAAAAGTAAAAAATAACAAACCAAACCAAAAACCAGAATTTCACCTGCTCTTCTGTTTCAGGTGGAATAAATGCTAACGGCTCAACATGATCAGATGATGTTATCCCGGAAACTTCAACCAATCCATCAGGAATACCAAGGGAGGGTGAAAATGCTTTAAGGTCCCTGTATATGTCAAGGAGTTTGCCTCGTGGATAGCAAAAGCCATCTGTAACTATAGAAGCGCCAATTGGAGATTTCACAGGTAGATTACTAGCACTGCAGTTTGAACGACCTCTGCCAAATACAAATCCAGAACCTCTTCCTCCCGAACTTTTGCGTGTGTTTTCACGTGAGTTATCCAAACGGAATCGAGGTTTCCAGGCAGGTACCTTCTCTGAGTCACGATCAGTAACTAGGCGACTGCTGGAAAAAGGAGCCTGTCTATCATGACCATCTTCCTTCTCTGTCTCACCCCGTTTCTCTCGGCGCACATCTTTTTCATTGTCTTCGGGTCCCCACACTGTGGACCATTTCTTGTCACGACTGCCAGCATCTTGCCATCGCTCTGATAAATTTTTACTTTCTGCTGCTTCTCTCAGTGAAGAATTTTCAGATCGACGATCATTTTTCCACATTTCAGTTTCTCTATCACCATCCTTCCTACGATCTCGTCTGGCCACTGCACTACTTTCTCTCTCCTCTTCACGCCAACGGCGCCCACCATCATTTTCAACAGAGGTTGTTCGCCTCCAATCTTTCTTATCAAGGGGTCCATCTCCTCGCCAATGCTCTTTCAGATTGGCATCAGAGCTTCCACTCTGATTCAAGCTGTTTGGAGTTCGGGCTTCCTGAAACTAATTTAACAAAAAATAATATAGCAAGAAGCAAAATAAAATTGCATGCTAAACCATAGAAATTTGGAGTGCTGAAAAAAGGACAAAAAATCTTGGAAATGTTTTCTGTTTTCATCTAGATTCTACTTAACTGACTATCCAAGCTTAAAAATAAGCAAAACAAATCTTTGAAAACACTGGATATTTTTTCTACTTTACAAGAAGAATAGGTGCCACTGATACTAGTACCCTACGTACCTTGCTCTCAGCAGTCTTTGAATGTAACCACTGGGGAGACAGGGGGATAACGTTTTCAGAACCAGGAAAATCTGCAATGGAACTAGAAAAATCAAAACACAAGAAGTATGTCCACCAATCTATTTCATGTAAGTTTCCAGCTAATGTATTCTGATTTCAACATCAAAAAGCAAACAAGGAAGATTAAACGTTCCAAATGCATACCTTTAGTCTCCATATCAAGGGAGTCCACTAGAAATGGGTCTAGCAAACTGTTCCGACCATCTAAAATTAAGCACAGAAAAAAATTAGAACTTACAGTTAAAGATATCCCTCTCACTGTTTATAGCGCACAAATTTCAAATAGACTAAAGTTTATAGAGCAATCCAAAGATACAATAAAAGGAATGGCTAGACTTAGTGAAGGAACCCCAAATGTAGCTTACGGCTTCAGATTTTATACATTGGATGCTCTAATGCAACTCAGAATGGCAACTGCTAAAAGAGAAAGATTTCCATATTTTCAGTGGCTGCCGGGGAGGGTAGTGAAAGTTTGCCACACCAACTACTAAAGTTCTATTGACAAGTGACCATCATAGCAGAGCTGAAAATTCACATAGGACCATCCCACTGCAAAGAGTCCCTAAATTTACTAAGCATTGCCTGCTGAGAAAAATTCTGAACCTCACTTCCCAAAGATCAATAATAAGCATAAAGCACGGGTTACAGTTTTGAAGAGTTAGACATGTTGTACATAACACTTGCTGCTTTTTTCACCTTGAAGTGGATGAACACAAGGTGCTATAAAGAAAACACTCAAAAATTTTCTAGATCAAATATATTTATTACATGTTTCCGTTCTATCTATTCCCTCACTCCAGTTTAGTCAACTCAAGAGTACGAAGAATGTAAAATATAGATCGTTACATCTATTTACTCCATACCGATCCACCAAGTGTAAATTTTAAGCTTAGGACTACAGGAAACCTCATTGAAAGCGTTCTACAGTTTTATTCTCTCACAGTTTAAAAAAATGTATCGCATAAATCACATTTAGCCCTTCATATAAGTTGTGCAGTGAAGAATTTTAACTCGAATTTAAAAGATATATAGAAAAACCCTTGTTAGGAACTCACGGCGTAATTAGATTCAGAACGCAAAATGTCCTCTCTCGTCGGGAGGTCAAATATAGTAGAGAGATTAAACAACTTGGCCAGAATGCTCTCAACGTCATTTTTCAGTTCACAACTTGCTAGGGTTTGTGCAACGAGAAAAAAGGCTAATTATGTAGAAACAAGATTTCCCAAAGAGGTTTCCATGCTTGACGATCTGAAAGCAGATCGCGAAAATCTACAACCGTGCGCAAATTAAACCAGACAAAGACAACGCGCGAACAGATCGTATACAGTAAAAGACTAAACTATCAAACACGAGAAAATAAAAACGAAAAAAATGAGACAAAAAGCTTAGCATGAAAAATACCTCTTCCGTTCCGGATTTCTTGTAGAAGATCACGCTTGTCATCAGCCATTTTTACTCGGAGAAAAAATGTGAGTAAGGGTTTAGCACTGCAAACTACGCGATTCTATTTTGCTTTCTGTGAGACCTAATTACCTCGGCGCGTCAAACAAATGGCGATTTCAGACTACTGGCGATGAAGGGGCGAATACAGCCATGTCCCCGGCCAACGTAATCTGGAAATATATGCGATGTGAAAATTGCGTTGTGAAAATTGCGATGAAATCAGAGCGGTAAGGAGAGATTAAACACCATGGTCGATCGAGATTGAGCGGAGAATAGCAATCGCAGGGTTAAGAGGTTTGTTCAGTCACGGAGCAAAGGGAGGGTTTGTGTACTTCACGATATACCTACTCGTTTAGGGAAACATCAGGATGAAGACGAGACAACGGATGTTAATAGAATGTGGAGCCCTCCTTACACAATGCATCACTCCATTTATATGATTGTATTACGCTTGCTCAACAAATAAATGTCTGGGAAGGCTAGCTGTGTCCTTTTAATCGTTGATCTCCATTGTTTGGAGGAATTTGAATGTTGCAAGGAAAACTTGGGCTCCAAAAGTTTTATTACAGTAATTAGAATACTAAATTAGTATAAAGCTTAGTTGTTTGTTATTGTTATTGTTATTATTATTATTAGTTTATAGTCTTGAGGAGATGGTTTAATTAACTTAATCACGATTTTTTTTATTAATAACCTTTTTAAGTACAAGATTTAGATTTTTTGGTGAGTTATTATTATTATAATCATTATATGGTTAGGGATTTGATCACATTTGCATAAATAATTAGGATATTTAAATACATGTAATTAATTAGAGTTGGGATTTGTAATTATAATATAAACAAGTGTCACGTAGTAGCTGCACTTGTCGTAAATAGTTATAATTATATATGTAAATTTAATTTTAATTTTATTATAAATATTATATATATATTAATTAATAGTTATTTAATAAAAGTAAAATATTATAGATTAATAATTAAATAATAAACTTTTTATAAAATTTAATAAATTATGTTTGCATATATTATAATTTCATTTGTATAGTTGTAATTGTAAAAATTTAAAATATAGTTATAAATTATAAATGTTAAGTAGAATTTAAATAATAATATATAAAGAGATAATGAAATATTAAAATTATATAATATATATATAGTACTTTTATATTATATATTATAGAATAATATATATTATATATTAGAAATTGTAATAATTATTTATAGCATATATATATTAAAAATATTATATAGTAATTTTTTTAGAATAAATAATAATTATATATTATAAATAATTGAATTTTTTAATGAAAATAACATGTTTAGATTATAAAATATAAAATATAATATTTCAGAAAGACCAATTTCAAAATAAATTAAATGATATATAAATTATATATTACAAAACTATGTTAAAAATTATATATATAAAATAAATTTGGGAAGCCTCCGAAAAAAGGGGTCCTATAAGACCAAATCAATTGAACCAATCATAATTCAAAAAACTAATTTATAGAATATATTTAATTCATATATAAATATTTAAACTTTACAAATAGTTGAACAGGAAAAAAATAGTAATTTATGATTGGTTCATGGAGTCCCTATCTTATGGTTTTAAGAACAAAAATCAAAAAGAACCAAGAATAGAAAAAAAAAATTTAAAAATGAGGAAAATCCATTGTACAAGAGTATTTTAACCTTGTAGCAAAGAAAAGAAGATAATGGAAACATGTTTGTTTGAAGAGTGTGAATTGGCATAAATGGGTTTGTATATTTGGTGTAACTCAATCATAATTATGTAATGTATAACATGTTTAATGATATGTTTAAAATTTGCTTTAACATTGTTGTCGATATGTGTTTGCATATTGACCATTGATTGATAGAGATCTTGATTATGTTGATTTGCTAATTAGAAAAGGTACGTAAATGAAACCTTTACAGTAAACAAAATAAAACATTAGTTTTGCAATGCAAAACATAGATATAAGTAGATGTAGTATAATATTATAGTGAAATGCTAAATACATTAAATGAGGAAGAATTACAAGAAGAAAGATGGTATACACACATAAAATTGTTTAAACAAGAGTATATTGCAAAGCATGCACTATATTTGCTTATGTCATGCAAGATGTGTTAGCAAAAACAAGATGAATAGTAAATGTTGTTCATTGTTTTGTTTTTTATATTAAAAAGATGATGGAAAGAATCTCATGACGTTTAGCAAATGATTCATATCCCTTGTTTTAAGTTATGACACGACCAATGCAAGAAAGTGGAATATATTTGAAAGTCTTTGCTAAGTTGTTGGTCAAATAATGGGCTTATTTGCATATTAGCTTCAAACATTTGCATGAGTTGTAACTTGCAAAATAAAAAATGTTGTCATATACAAAACAAATACTTTATTAGATGACATAAACATTATAGTATAGTGTGTTAGAAGCGTGATATTTGCTACAATTACTAGCTTTATAATTTGATATTGTGAAAGTGAGCAATTTGAACAATAAGACATGGTAAAGCAAAATGAAGGACAAAAATGAAAAGAAGAAAATGAGCCATCATACTTGCTGTGAAAGATACAAAATCAAATCTTTTGTACAAAAAAGAGAATTGTACATCACTATATATAATTTGTTTTCAAATACTGTGCAATTGGCACATAAAAATAGATTTAGGTTTCATATGGAGATTCAGTTATAATGCTTTAAAAATACATTATCATAGAAGAATTATTTGAAGTCTTACATTTGTAACATTTGTTGCAATGGCAGCTATTGAGTTATTCATGGCAAGTGTGAATGTTCCTTGAATTTCAAATCTCTACATGGCATAAACAACTGCAGATATGTCCTTATAATTTTTAAAATTAATAGAAGAATAATGTTGAATTTGTGTAGAATTAGTTTATTATCGTGTAAAACTTAGTTTTAACAAATTGTTAATTGTCTCATAAGTCTCTTTAGTTCAATCTTAAGCCTTATGTGTTCAAATCCAAATAATGAAAACTTGATGGATGGAATGGGATTTGATTATTGTTGTTCAAGAACAATCTAATAGGATGTACATTCGAACATTCAATTGGAACTATATTTGTTAAGTTGTTTTTTGTGTTTTGTTTACTCTTCAATATGCTAATTAGTTGTTGGTTATTATTGTGTTAGTCAAAGTTGTTAGTTGTCTTGTTTTTTTGTATTTGTGGCAATATACTATTGCATTCAGTTTTGCACAATTAGTGAGTTAATTTTACACCAATCGATCAATCATAAGTCACTATTTTTCTATTTCTAAAGTTTAACTATTTATTTATGAATTAAATATATTATATAAATTATTTATCTCAATTATGATTGGTTCAATTGATTTGGTCTTATAGACCCCTTTTTTCGGAGGCTTGAGCAAATTTGTTTTTTCAGACAATTTTTAACCATAGTTTTTTAATGTATAATTCATATTTCATTTATTAGTTCTCTTGTATGTCTTTGGAACTATAGGCAACAAGCAATTTTTAACAAGTGATTAAACAATGTAAGTTCAGTCAATCAAATTGTTTTTATTTTTTTCATAATAACATGTTTTGGCATTTCATAAAGTGAAGTTACAATTTTTTTTTACAAAATTCGTATTGTTTTTGTGGAAAGGAGGCACGTTTGGAGTTTTTTCCTCCTATATTTTCCAGGATAATGGGTGTAGTTGGCTTCACTATTTCCTCCATCTGTGCTTTCGGTTTCCCTATTTACGCTATTTGGGGCTTTATTCGGACCTAGTTCGTGCATATCAAATTTATCATTTCTCTGCTAGGCTTAAAGAATTTTGTTAGATCTAAAGCCCCGATTTTTCTAGATCTCCTTTCTGTTTGGAACAGATGAAATGATCGGCTATAGAGTTTTGGTTTTGGTTTGTCTCATATTAAATAAATTTGTCATTGTGTTGGTAAATTTATTCTACACACTCTGTCCATTTCATTCAATGAAATTGTTCATAGCAAGACACAATTTGTGCAAAAAATTGAGGTGAGTGACTTGCGATGATCTCAATTATTTGCAGTTGTTTTTTCCCAAATCTTGCCACTACGGATGGAACTCCACCGCGGATGTTTGCAGAATAGCCTTTTAACAGTTAGTGTTTCTCTCACTTGGTTATTTGACGATTTTTTTAATTGCTATTAGGGTCTTGCATTTAGGGCTTTTCTTATCCTCTTGATTTGTGTTCTAAGGAGTTTTTTTTTTAATTTGGGGCTTGTATCATTGTGGATTTTAGTGAAATTCAGAAGGCGAGTAATTATAACTTTGCCTCAGATAAATTTACGCTCTACTTGCAGACTCATTCTCGGTTCTCAACAAACACATTCCCAAGTTAGGTCAAGCACCGCCTATGCATATCTTGGGGCATAATGGGGAGATAAATGTTTTACATAGAAATGTTATTTGGTGAGGTTTTGTCCCTTTTAATGGATCTATTGGTATGAAAAATTATGTTCACGATCCTTGTCAGAAAGATAAAATACATATTGCATTCTGAAAATATAGATTTGCAAGAAAATGAAAGGGCACTTGTAAGGGAGTCTTCTGAAGATTGTAGTGGACAGAGCAGTTTGAGATTTTAGATTCTACAGAACTGGGTGGATTGTCCTGCCATTCCAGAATATCAAATTTTCTATTTTGGTTCTTCCAACCGATTTACAATCACAATTGTGCCAATTTATACATCAAGTTTTAGCATTTTCAAAAATTTTAGCACTTTCTGTTCCACATTTCCATAGTTAAAACATCTACTAATTTCATGTTTTCAGAATTTCTACTCAGCATTATCGATGTATTTTTAGGAGTGGTCGACATAGAAACATTATAGAAAGCATAATGAAACTGACACGAATCATCTTAAGAAGTTTATCGCTCCATTCTGTAGGAATTTCAAATATAATTTCCAAATTAACACAGGTCACATCCCTACCAGATCTTAGAATCTGGTTAGTTATAATGCCCAACTGTACAAAGGAAAATAAAATTGTTGAGCATCTCTTTTTGACTTTATGTATTGTATTAAAAGAAAACGATACAAAACCTTGGCCCTATGATATATGAGTACCAAACTTTGAAAAAATAAGACATTATTTGGTAATGTTAGTTCTTCTGAATATGATAGGATCCTAGTAACATATTCTATATAGTTGTTCACTAACGATTATCAGTCATTTTTTGAATTAGAGCTTCACTCTTTTCTTACTTGAGATTAAAAGTTCCTTTGTTCTTTCTAAGTGGGCAAAATATATTTGTCAACTGCATGCTAAGAAGCATTTATTGTAATGTTTCACATAAACTTGGAAACACTACTATAAATAATGAAACATGCACAGGAATCCACCAGACTAATGGCTATTTCAAGCATCCATTTACTCCTGCAACACGTGACAATTGCTCAACAAAATCTTGCATTTCACTGCGACAATGAACTTAGAAAATATTTGTTGGTCATGGTAACAGTGGGTTTTTCTATGATCATTGTTTTAATAAATGTAAACAGTGAAAGGGATGAGGATACATGTTGTTACCAGTGAAAGTATGGCACTGTTATATGCACTGAGGAGCAAAAATACAGTGAAAGACAGGCATTTCACAAAGGGTTGAAGAGCAGCCCAAAGAGCGTGTAAAGGCAGTGCTAGTACATTAAAAACTATGATTGCAAACCCCATGATGCAGTTAGGAAAAGTAATTTGAAGGGTGGATGGCTGTGGGAAATGCAATCTTGATGATTGAAGCAGTGAGGTAATGTATGAGAAGATAAGTGATATCAAAAGATAACTAGCAATGATTTGATCTTTCAAGATAAGTGATCAATAGCATTGCAAAAAGGGTGAAAGGATAGAATAACAGTGCACAAGACAAATGATCATCCAAACAATGCAAAGGACGGTGATATTCGTGCAAAACAATGATGAACATGAGCAGCAAAACAGTGATTTTCCATGTTGAGAGTAAGGATGGGATCAAAAGAGCGTGCCCTTAGGCATCAAGCATGAGCAGGTTACAACCACTAAACTACCTTAAAATGATTACTTTTAATTTCTCAAAATAAACAGAAGATAAGTCCTTGTTATATGGCCCATAAAGATAATTTAAAAACCATCAAATTCTCCAAAATTAACTTATATGTCACAGTTGGATAAATCTCTTGACAGATTAATAGACCAAAGAAGCCAAATTTGATCTTCTTCATTGTTTACTCACAAACCCATCATCATTAGTGAAGATATTAAAATGAAACATATCTTAACTAACGTTAGTGAAACAAACTAAATAAGAGAAAACTAGGAATATATTTGATTAAGGTTGAGCTTGTAACTCTGGGAAGTTAAGTAGGAATTACCTGTGGTTCCTAAAACTATAGAACACCTTCATGGGATTAAGAGTACCCAAAATGGTTCTACATATACTAAAGATCATCATACAATACCTCGGTTATAGTTTTTGAAGTTTCTCCTCTGACTCAGTGTCATTGTCAGTGAGACCCTCTTCTCTATATTCATAAAGCATGGCGCCAACATCTTTATATTTATCAAGATGTCCAAGTACAGACTCACCCTTGGTACCTTTTCTCAGCACATCTTTGACGGTCTCAATTCCTTTTTTAGTAATGAGATTCTTACAAATATGAAGACAACTGAAATCGATCTTGTTGGCAACAACTTCCGCAGTAGCCTTAGCCCCAATTCCAATCATAGCATTTGCACTCAAATCAAGTTCTTTGAGATGCTCATGACCTTCCGAAATGGCTTTGCATATTAGAACGGATCCATCATCCTTGAGTTTATTGTCTCCTGCAGAAAACATGGTCAGCAAGTTCTTTACAGCAAGGCATTCTGATAAAGCTGGAGCTGCTTTTGGAGTGATATTATTTCCTCCAACCGTAAGAACTCTTAAAGATGGAGCTGCATTATTGAGGCTGCGGGCAATAGCAATCACCCTATCATCCTGAAGATTCATATACCTTAAGAAAACTTCTGTGGGACCTAGATATCCAGAGATGACTTGTCTCTGAGAAACCCCGTACATGTTAAATTCAAAATCGAGCATTGTTAAACTGCTGCCTTCCCCCAAAGCTCCTCCTGAAGCCATAATATCACAGATGCCAAAGTTGTTTTTTTGAGAAATTAAAATCCTCCAGAGCAATGCATTTCGTAACAAGCTCTGAAAGGGTCTTTGCTGCATCATCTACTTTTTTGTTGTAAATCAAATACAAATTCTCAATCCTTTCAATAGATGGAAGAATCTCAAAAATGGCTCCAGCGGCTTCTAAGGAAATGTTGCTACTAATGAATTCCAGTTTTTTCAGCATTTTCTGAGATTTCAAGAGTGGTGCAAAATCTTTGACAGCCTTCTCTCCCAATTCCCCTAGTTCAAGAGTCAAGGATCTCAGCATGCACCCTTCTAAAGCAGATGAAAATATTCGTTAACCTTAAGTGCCTCATCATCAAATCTTACAAAAACGAAATGTACAAATTCCAAATCTGTTAAAGTTTTCGGAACATCCATCAGGGCTTTTTTGGCAACAAGGGCTACCTCCACTCCAAAAATATGGTTGCCAAAGCATATTTTGGTACAAGAATTCTTGAGCTCTTCCAATAGCCTGAAGAGCTCTATGGCTGAGCTTTTGTCAAGAGATACGAAATCCCCATCCCCATTTGTCATTGATATATCAAAAATAAGAGTGCAATCAAACTCAAAACGTTCTTCAGTCCCTATCAACAAATTCAGTAATATCTGATGTCCTCCATCACACAGGGTAAATAATCGACACCAAAACCAATAAATACAATCGCTACAAAATGACGCACACCTACATTTTATAAATAATGTGGAGAGTCAAATTTAAAAATAATCTAATAATCTAATAAAATAGTATAAATAAGAACATTTGGTTTTCTCATTCAATTCGGGGCATATCTTTCCTACCTAGTTGATCTAAAAACCCAGCAGACCACAAAAACCATCTCCTAGACTGAAAGAAATTTGTAATTTGTGTTCTCACATATTTTATTGGTTTTGCAATATTCATGCTACAGGTTAACACGTAGAGAGAAATGAAATAAAATAGCTCAGACAGTAATACCCAATTGGAGTCTCAGATGCAGAGACGAATCAAAGAGCTTAGTTAACAATCACATTCAATTTCTCATTTAGTAAGCCATTACTCATTTTTGTTATAGACTCTATTTTTATCTTTCAGTTAATCAGAGTCGACAATTTAGGTTTGACAAATATATAATATTAAAATTTTGAGATAATTTATACATATTTTAATTTTGAAAGATAATATCTGAAATCAATTGTGTTAATTATAATTAACAATACTGGTCTAAGAACATTTTATAATACTGTTTTTCTACTTTTTGGAGAAACTTTATTTTGAAATTGGTCTTTTAATTTACAATATAGTATATTTTTATGATACTATATTTTATATTTTATTACTATAAACATGTTATTATATTTTATTATTTACAAAATTCAATTACAATATTTTGAACAATATTATAATATATAACTATTATATATTCTAAAATATTTACTATATTATATTTTTAATATATATATATATATATATATGCTATAAATAATTATTACAATTTCTAATATATAATATATATTATTTTATAATATATATAATATAAAAGTAGCATATTATATATGTAATATTATGTAATTTTAGTATTTTACTAACCTTTTATTTATTAAATAACTATTAATTAAAATATACTTAATATTTATAATAAAATAAGAATTAAATTTACATATATAATTATAATTATAACTAATTACGACAAATACAGGTCACTACATGGCACTTGTTTGTGACTACATTTTGTTATGTTTTATTTTTGTAATTGGGTTTAGGGCCCTTCCATACTTATAATATCAAAAACATTTACTAACATGCAAATGTGATTCTTTTGTCCCTTTGGAAATCAACGAGTGCCTTGATAATTTTATGTATTTCTTGCATATTTCAAATGTGAATTAATTGCATATTGAATGTCTTTAAGTACAATGACATAACGTGCCATGTAAAGGTGCGACAAGTCAACTCATAATATTTAAATTTGAGGGTCATTCTCACACATCTCAAGATTGAATCGGGTCATTTATAAGTAACACACAAATGAAACATGAGAATAAAATGACAATCTTAATGTCAGGAGCGAATTCTACAAATGAAAGTAAATGAGGATGAAATATGAACAACTAGCTGGAAAATGTATGGTGATAATAGCATACGAGGATAAAATTGAGATGAATGAGGATCAAGCCAAGAGGCAAGTTCATAGCATAAAAGTATGTCACTTATTAATATGTTATTGCATTGAGTCATTCAACCAAGGTAGACATAAATCTAAATTGTAAAGGCAACATGTATGCTAATTTCACTATTTTATTTCCATCCTACTTAATTTTTTGCATATATGACATGATCATGCATTTTAGAGCATGTGAATATTCTTAGTTGACATGACAGAATATACAAGCATTCATAGAGTTATTTGTCTCTAAAAGGGGATATAGTGATTCTTCTTGGATTATCCTTATTGGGAACTCCATTGAAACATGCATAACAAAGAAGTAATATGTAATGAGTAATTCTTACCTCATAATCAAAATAACCACAAATTCTAGCTTGGTTACACTTTCTATGAGAACGAAAAAATGAAGAAAAATGATAGAAAGTAATTACTGTATGAGAAGTAATATAAAATAATATGCATGATGTGGTGATATGATAAGGATCTTCATGATGGAGTCATGCAATAAAACACCACATGATGTGGTAATATGATAATTATTTGTATAATATGGTCAAGATTCATCTAATCTAAATATTGTGATGATCCTTTATCTACAACAATTTGATGTTTGAAATCTCAACCAATAAATGTAAGAGATGATGTATCCCCTTTACAATTGGTTTTATCCAATGGATGAAAGGATTTGAGAAGAAAAATTATGCATGAAAATAATAATGATAAAAAGAATAAAACAATCAAAAAAGGTGTAAGCATGTAAGCATATGTAGCATTTAAAGATGTATTGACATGTAAGACAATAAATTGAAGATGTGTTATTAAAAAAAAAAATCTGCTTGTTTGTGCAAACTATGCATTCAGATTTTAGTAGTCAATTTCAACAAGTATCTGGCATAAAATTCAAGCATCAAATTTTGAAATGTGCGGCCTCCATATACATAATTACATTTCTAGCATGGCCTAAGGACTGCTTCATTTTAGTATATGTGTTTATATTGATCTTTTGGGGTTGATTATGACTTTTCATAAACTCTAACTAGTTTTTTGCATGTGTAGGAGTTTTTTCCTTATTTTAACTTTATAGTTTATCTTTTTACTAATACAACATTTCCAAGATTATTTATACTTCGTAGTTCTTACTAACAATCAATGTTTGTAAGAGTATAAATAAATTCCAAAAATGGGCTCACATTCGCAGACGGTAGAACAAATTCAATAAACAAGGCAAATAAAAGAACACCCAAGTGACAACCACAGAGGGATTCAAACCATTGATGTATCTATAGATATCAAAGAGGTAGAAAGAATAGTATTGGAATTGACTATTATCTATATATTCGTAGGGCTATCAACTCATTGCCACACCATTAAAAAATAGATCAAAGATAATTAGAAAAAGAGGAAATAGTATAATTTATGTCAAAAGTATTTTTTATTGTGATATTCACTTCACCTAAAGATCGAAAGAGGGTTTTTAATTAAGTTCTATAGAAAATGTGCAGTAACCTGCTTTATATGTCTTGCATCATAAATTGCATCCTTGTGCAATTTTGTGCTTACCTAGGCCACATTTTAGTGTGTATGGATTTCTGTGCTTGATCATGTTCAAACATTTTTTCACTAGCTCAAAATAAAACATTGTCATTTCATTCTAGACCTCGGATCCTTGGCCTTTTCCTTTAACGAGAGGATAGGGTCACTTCGGGTGGCCTTGACCCAGGACAGGATCACCAGGGTTACCTTGCCCTGATAAAAGGGGCCCAAATTCAAATAATTTAATAACTACCTTGTGGGAGTAAGAAAACATTTTCTACATTAGTCTTCTTCAAAATTACAAACCCAATTCAAGGAGAAAGGTATAAAAGCAAGCGTCCCCTTACCCCCCCCCCCCCCCCCCCCCTTTT
>MU228511.1:3681825-3729928 GCA_018584345.1 Thuja plicata | reverse complement strand
GAGTCATTAAAGCAAACTGAAATGTTATATCAGTCATATGACCCTTGTATGTGAAGTGTTTGACAAAATTTCCAAGGCCAAAAATCAAAAGTTTTCAATCAGATTTGAGCAGGGTCATTACATTGACCTAGGACAGGATCACCAAGGGTGACCTTGCCTTGATAAAAGGGGCCCAAATTCAAATAACTTAATAACTACCTTGTGGGAGTTAGAAAACATTTTTTGCATTAGTCTTCTTCAAAATTACAAACCCAATTCAAGGAGAAAGGTATAAAAGCAAGCGTCCCCTTACGCCCCCCCGCCATCCCCTTCATTTGCTTCGTCCATCATAATCCACATCCAAGAAGCTTCAAGTTCAGGCATTCAAGACAACATTCCATCCCACCATATTCTTCAAATATAATATTGTGCTAAGCTACAACAACTTTTGTGCAAATATGTGTTTGTGATTGATTGATTTCCTTTTTAGTCTTATCAATTCATGTCACATTCAAAGAGCATTGCATCAACAAGGTATAAGGTTTAAATACTTCATTTTTAGATCTATCCTTTGGTACATTTCAACATGCTTTTATTTTAATTCAATTCCAATTTGATTTCATGGTCAATTCCAAAATTGGTGTTTAACCTTGGTAAACCCCATCAATCCAACAATTCCCCTTCTTTTTGTATGCAAGTAATGGGCTATGAAGGCATGATTTTGAATTTAGACAAAGAATATGGGAACCTACAAAACCACCTTTTGTAGACCTAAAAAAATAGGTTCAAGGTTGACCCAGTCAACATAGTCCTGAATATTTTTTACAAAACTTTATGGGAAACTTCTAAGTAGCATCTAAATCCCAGATCTTATAGTTTTGTGTGCACGTGGTGCTCCCAAGTCAAGGTCACCCCGGCCAATGTAGTCCCTTGGATTCTAGCCCAACTTTTGGAAATAGGTTAGCTTTTTTCCCAATCTACTTCTATTGTTTGTATATATGTCTTATGCATCTTTGTGTATTGTGAAAACCCTCACTTTTCCATCTTTTCCCCTAGCTTCCACATTCACTTTACATAATAGAAATATTGTTTTCAAAATATCCACAAAGGATTGTTGAATACACTTTGTGCCCAATCTTTTGGACCAAGTGCATCACTCTCCTTTCTAAATAATTAAAGCATAAATGGACCTAGTTTATTAGTTTGCACATACAAGCTAGAAAAAGTCTATTTCCCAACATTATATTTTTGGTGAACCCGGTGTCTCTTATACCCACTTCTGATTTTCATTTTTTAGATTTGATTCTAGTGTGAATTTTGTTTATTCATATTTACAATCATTTCTTAAATATATTATTTATACACTTGCATTAAATATATTTTTGAGGTCTTGTTCATCAACATTTCATTTTGATGAAGCCAACACTTCTTACCATACTTTTGATTTTCATATCTAATTTTTCATAATGAAACTCACTAGATTTGATTGGGATTTTATTTCACATGTGATTATATTTCTTATTAGTTACATTTACCAAAGTCATGTGTTAGATAATGGATTCTTCCATTTCAGGTTGCTTGCATTCATTAATAGTGCTCCTACTTATTGCATCATAAGGCTTTCAAAAATATTTTCTACATCCACATAATTTCTCAAATCTTTTATCCATGTTTCATGTTGTTATATAATATCATTTTTAAGGAAGTTCATGTAATGTGCATATCTCATAAGATCTTTTGTAGAAAATTACAATCCTAGAGATGACATTGAAATGGATAACACTTATACTTCTCCTAAGATAACTTGTGTTAATGAGGATAGAATCAATACTCCTATCAATAATATCTGTGGTAGAGATGAAACATTATAGAGTAGTAATGGATATGTTGTCATTTTATGCCTCCCTAGTCTCATCTCGAATAACCAATCTAAGATAGCCCAAATTGGTTAAGCCAGCTTCACCTCTATCAAAAAGCCCAAGGTTGTAAACCCTAGCCCCATGCTCAAGGATTCTTCTTGGTGATTTTCCCTTTTATTTTAACCTTCTCATCCATTTTAGAGACCCTATTTTGGTCTCCTCAATTCCTGATATGGGTTGGTGGTCATTGTCAAGCAAATAGTCAAGTGGTCAAACAAGATTAAAGACATATTGGCATCAAAGAGATCATGTTTTGGTCTTCCCAATATTTGATGGAATATAGTTGTTCGGGAATCAAGTAGATATGTTTTGGGTCTCTTTGACCCTTAATAAAGGATATGATGCATATTGGAAAAGGGACTTCAAGTATCAAAGAGACGTCTTTTGGGTCTCTTTGACCCCCGATTGATCATAGTGGAGGTCAATTGGTGGGTCTGCATCGGTCATTAGGGAGACAAATTTTTGGTCTCCTTGATCTCTAATAAGAGTATTTTCCATGTAGGATACATAGGCATCGTACATTGGGAGGACCGCTTTGTGGTTTCTTTAACACCTGATAAAATCATAAATGATGGACCTGATGGTTATGACAAACTAATCACTCATTAGAGAGACATATTTCCTATCTCTTCAATCTTCGATGGACTCAAAACTTTTCACAGGGACTTCTTAGGTGATCTTGAATGTTTATTTTCATAAAAATATCTTCATTAATGGATTGGGTGCAAGGAAAATTTGAAATCCAAATAGAGAGTGATTGTCAACAAGCAGGTTGAAATCGAAAGCTCGCCAAGCAATGACCCTAATCAGTTTCAAATCTACTTCAACCACTCCAAGACATTGCTATTACTCTCACTTCCTTTGCATACATGACCCAAGACTGTTACCCATGCCTATTTATGACTTGTAGGTTTTTTTCTTCTAACAGAAGAATAATCACATCGTGTCTATGTTAAGAGTCATCTTATTACAAAGTTCCTTCCTTCACCAATTCTAGGGATGCATTCATTGTGGATATTTTGTTATCACTTCCAAATATTGACATGCATGCCAAAGATCAGGTTTCTAATCTAATTAACCAATTAATTCTCTTTGCAACCTAAACCTAGTCTAGTTAGGGTTTGCACTTCAATGTTGTAATTTGAGTTATGCCTGAACTATAAGGCAATCTTATAACACATTTTGAGGGTGTTCTTATTTCTAGTAGTAGAATTTCATGTTTTTGGTAGTTGTAAACATTTTCTTGCATTACATATCAATAAAATTATCTATTATACCTCTTTCTAAGTCCAAATATCTTGAGAAAATTTCCTTGCCTTCTTGTTGGATATAATTTCTCTATTTCGAGGTTGTATGACACTGTTATTATGATGGATAGATTTTATTTGTGAACTTGGGTTCCTTGCACTATGTCGGTTAGTTCTAACATTTGTATGACCTTGGAGAATAATAAATTAGGAAATTTTGTAAGTTTAGATATCTTTATTAGTATCTTGTGCAGTTCTAGGTGAGGAAGATCAATATTATAATCTAGTGCATCACCCCCTTTTTATATTTCTACTTTCCTTCTTCCTTTTTCCTCAAAAAATTGTTATCTTATGTTATAATTAGGCTTGTCAAGTGTTTGGTTGGTTGAACGCTACACCCTAGTTATAAAGGAAGTTGAATTTCTTTAGAGACTTGACCTCACTTGTCAAGGTCCCACATTTTGAGGTTGTTTACATGTTTCAAGAGGTTGCTTGGGGGTCAAACGTCAAGCAATGGTGCAAACATTTGATACCACAATTTTTGGAATGCCTGATGGAACTCACTTTCAAGAAAATACAAGAAATCCTTCTAGTTGGATGGTGTCGAGAAAAGAATTTCAACATTCATGCTACGAAATCAGTGCTTCTCTTAGCATCTCATCATTCAAGAGGCTCATTTTCAAGCACTTGGTGACTCCACTCACACATCTTGGTTCTCAGACCATACCTGTTGCAATTCTTGCCCAGAATACAAACAAGGGAATCTATTAGAGGTAATTTTTAGTACACTCAACTCTCATTTTCAAGTTCTAGAAGAAGAAGAAGTAGACTTCCATTATCACCAGTAAGGGGTACAAAAGCA
Source organism: Thuja plicata (assembly GCA_018584345.1). Classification (NCBI taxonomy): domain Eukaryota; kingdom Viridiplantae; phylum Streptophyta; class Pinopsida; order Cupressales; family Cupressaceae; genus Thuja; species Thuja plicata. The sequence goes on along the minus strand of MU228511.1, from coordinate 3,725,921 downwards.
TCTGCTCCATCCTTTATATCTCTTTATAATCCTCCATTTGTTAGACCATCAGAACCTAGAATCTCATTCACTCATTTTAATAAATCATTATTTCATATGAATGTCCCTAGGAACCAAGTTTTTGGCACCTTTAATGGTGTCAACCTTCTTATAATAGATCAAAGGAATGATATACCAATAGATGCATTAAAAAATTTACCAGATTTCACTAGTTAAACCTTTACTTCCTCTATAGAACACATGCAAGAAGTTTCAAATATCTTCAATATTCATGGAATCACAAAGGATGATGTTGTTGTTAGACTTTCAGCTTCATCATTAAAAGGAAAAGCCTTGCAATGGTATATAGGATTACCTCACAACTCAATTTATAATTTGAACGCGTTAGGCAAAAAATTATGCAAGAATTTTGAAGACAAGAGTGATCACTTATCTCTCATAGATTATTTAACTATAATTAAGAGAATGCCTCTTGCAAATATGGGAAACATGTACTATAGATTTCACAAACCATGGGATAGAATTCCTTCTTGAGTGAAGCCAACTCCTGGTCTTGCTTTCTTACACTATATTAGAGCTCTTAACTATAAAATAACCCAAACGATACAAACAATAGGTTGAGATACTATACCAATTGCATATGATATAGCCATAAGGGATGAAAGTTTTTTAATGCAAGATGGAAAACTATATCCTAGGCCTCCAATGCATCTATCCCCATAAATTCCTACTTAGCAACCCATTGTACCTCCTATTATGGTTGTGTCTACAATTCAACCTCTTATAGTTGCTTCATTGCCTTATACATATTTAAACGAGGAACACAAAAAAAATGTTGCAAATCATGATGCAAAACATGGATAGGATTAAGCATGCCTTTAACCATGGGTTACAAAACCTTGGCAACAAGGTTGTGATGCTAGAAATACATCAAGCTCAAAGTAGCAGGTCTTATCAAGCACAAAATTGGAATTATCAACCAAATAGGCCACCTCCTCAAGGGTGAAATTCAGGGAACTAAACTAAGCCCTTGAATAATGCACACCCTATAGTTATAAATCTGACAAGGACACTTGTCCCAGTGCAAAACAATCTTGCTCAGGAGAAGGACAAGTTTTCCTCTTACAATCAGCCTCATGATTAGAGTACATGTTAGAGTGGGTGGTCCTCTCAAACTATAGTTATTCAATAAGAACCAACAACTTCAGGACAATATTATGATACAAATTAGTCTAATTTTGGGTATCAACCCCATATGCAAGGAGATTATTCTTATGTTAATTGGCAAGAAGGAGATTACTATAGTGTCAATCAAGACATCATTGATGTTGTGGCACACAACACAAGAAGCAAAATAAGAGAAGTGGAAAGTGTTTTGCCCTCTATGGTAACTCAAGCTTCAACTTCAAAAATGATCACACATACCACAATTCCAAGGACACCAGACAAACTAGTTGTTCTATATAAAACTCATAATATAAAACAGAGTTGCAAAAGGCCAGAGGAGCCTAAAGTTGATCCTATATCAAAACAAGACCCTGTGGTTGCTAAAGGTCCTACTAAGATTATAAAAAAATGTTCCCTGCAACATATTGGACCAAATGGACAAGGATAACATCAAAGTATCCATGTGGGATGCCCTCTTAATTCCACCTCAAAGATATTTGTTGCAAGAGGAGCTTAAAAATATGAACAAATCAAAAGTGTTAGCAATAACAAGTGTAACGAAAACTTTAACCAGCCTAGTACAACCTAACAAGGAGGGAAACCCAAGTAAGAAAGCTAAACCACCCCCTTTTTATCTCTCTTTAACATTAAGAGATGAATTAATTCACAATTGCATGATAGATTCATGAGCTAGTAGCTCAGTTGTGCCCAAAAATATAGTTGACCTTCTAGGCATTCAATATGAACCTATGACTAAGGGGGTTGTTCTATTAGATGAAACTTATGTGCATGCCATGGTTTCATTGTCTTTAAATAAATATTAGTTATAGACCTCCCCGCCCACTTTGCCATCTATCTATCTAGGTATTTCACTACTAAAATAGGTGGGTATCTATCATCTCATTAGTCCCAAGTGTTGTTTAGAACTATATATGGAACTGCATATAGTAGAAATGGTTATCAATGCTAAGATGTAGATCACTCACCAAGATCTAGTGGTATACATTGGAATACAAATCTACCCTTAAACCAAATTTGATTAGCATAGCTAAAAGGAGGAAGGGAGCTAATGAAAGACCTATGTCTAAGGGGGGTTTGAATTCCTTAAGGGGATGGATGATGTGATATGATAAAGTATAAAGGATAAATACAATTTAATAAAGTAAGTACAGAGGAAAAGAAGGGAGAATAAGTACACCTAGAAACAAGATGGAGAATATAGAACTTCAAATCTGAATCTACATGTCATTGGAATCTCGGATCTTGCTGTAATTACAGATCTGGAAAATAGGGATATGAGTCTATTTGTCCTGAAAATTTCACTGAAAAACATCAGGGACAAGTCAACTTTTGGGGAACAAGTCGACTGGTTGACTTGTTCCTAACAAAATCTGATGAAACTTTCCCAAATTCTGCAACTATACCTGCATTGCCGAGATCTGGAATTGCAGCTCCGCAAGCTATTCCTACACATAGAAAAATGGGAAAAAAGGTTGTGGAAAGGGGTTTGCCTTGGTCAAACCCCTGTTTAGGAATTAACCTTGAAATATGATCTAGAATTTGCGTAAAGGAGAGTAATGAAAAAGGTAAATTGATGATTCACCTTATATGAAACCCTCATGAATGAATGTAGTAATCGCTCATATCCATGAAGATTCTTGAATGTGTTTGAATTCCAAATAGTTGACCTTGGAATGAGATGTAGAATCAAGGATTCCCTCACAAATGCATGGATCTATGATTGTCAGTCCTAGATCTTGAATGTTGATATGCTTGATAACCACTTGCCAAGAATAATGGAGAGAAGAATGAATGAATGAATTTCCTTGCTTGATAGAGAATTCCTCTACTTAGACATCATTTGAGAGAAACTTGCATCAATTAGAGAAGATCATCTTTCCTTGAATGGACCTTGTAGAAATTAAGACTTGGAGATCTTTAATTGGATGCTTGCATTCAAATCTTGAATCCAAATCCTCAATTACTCTTTCTTGCTTTAGATCTTGATCACTTTATTTCCATAATGCTTGCACTTTTTTTTTAATCTTGTAATGTTATTGTGTTATATAAAATGAGGATATAGGAGTTCATTTTATAGTGAATTTAATATTCAAATTTGATTCAGGCCAACAACAATTGAAAACCTCAAAAGAAGACCCCCGCATTGGGATCTAGGCAAAATTTGAGCCAAAAATCCCAAGGTCAATTTGTCTAATCCACTTGTCCCATGCGAAATGGGTTCAAATTTCATGGGGATGTAGGGGAAGGTGAAAAGGAGCCACGGGAGAAAATGCAGGTTGGTGTGATCAAGAATAACAGATGTTTAGACTTCAAAATCAACAAAATGGGGTCTAATAGGTCCTAAAGACATCCAATTATGGGTGTTCACTTTTTAGGATGATACATTTATCCCCCACTGTAGAGATAGTGTGAGATGAACTCGTGCTCTTGGTAAAGTAGGTCGAATACATAAGAATGATCTCATCAAGGTCAAGGAGACAAAGAAGCATCAAGCCCCCAAGCGACTCGAGTCTTCATGAAATCCTAAACCAAGATAAGAGAGGCATCACTCGAAAGAAAGAGAAATAAAACAGAGAGAGAAAAGTGTGATCACTAGCCTAGTAAGAGATTGTCTTACTATGGAACACACGAGTAAAATGTTACAATAGATTGCATTGAAGGTCTAGCAAGTTATGTTATGATAGGCAATCCATCTAAAAGGATAAGGCCTTAAGCAAAATATTTTCTCCATTAAGGGATCTAACAAAGGAATGATTGGGCCTAAGTAAAGAATTATCTCCTTAGGGATCAAGAAAAGTGATCAGGCCTAAGGAAATCATTAGCTCCTTAGGGATCACAATTAAGAAGGATCGGTCCTTGAGGAAAACCTTGTTTCCTTTAAGGGATCCAATGAAAATAATAAACATAAGGAAAGCATTGTTTCCTTGGTTGTTCACAAGAGATACTGCATCGAATCATTGTGTAAGTGTGTGCAAAATGTGAAACACGGAGAAGAGTGTATGCCCCTGTATCATCTTAAAATGGAAGAAATTCCATGTTAAGAATGTTTATCCCTCCTTAGGGGATGATTTTTACCACCATCATACTATCCCCTCATTTCTGCATCCTCTCTTACTTCTGTGTCTATTTAGGACCCTGATTGGGCCTCTCTGGACATCTCCCATCCCATCTGGCATGTTTTCCAGGGGTCCTAACACCCTGGGTCAAGGTCGACCTTGACCTTGACCTTGACCTAGGTCAAGGATGACCTCAACCTTGACCTAGGTCCCCCTTTCAAATCTAGAAACCAGTCAGTTGCCGGAGGTCATAAAAAATTCATTCCCCGCTTCCGGGTCGGTTGTTTTGGGTTCCAAAGTGACAAATCTTAAATTATATTTAATATAGGTCCTCTTCTAGGGGCATGGGTTTAATTGAAATTTAATTCTTCTATATCGGCCTCTCTAGATGAGTGTGCCCTAGTTTCATATAAAAGGAAGCATTTATCTCTCATTTTCTCTAAGCATTAATTCTAACCACAAGATCCATCAACTAAGTGAAATTAAGCAAGAGGTCATCAAGCAAAAAGTTCAAGCATCCATTTTTCTACATGTTTTCAAGATTTCAAAGTATTCAAGTCTTCCTCTCAAGCATTCAAGTTCTCCATTGAAAATCAAGGATTCAAGCTTTCAAGCCTTTGAAGGGATTTGGTTCAAGCATTCAAGATTCGTCATTCAAAACCCTAGATCTAGCCATCATGGTGGTGTGATCTTCCTGCAAGATCCTTTGTGCATCCTCAAGACTCATTCATATTCCCTTCAAGGTGGATTCCAAGCATACATTCATGGAGGTTTATGGTTTCTAATTGACTCCAAGCTTTCATAGTCACATACTTGTTTACATTCAAAATACAATTGCATATCTATTTGAATATCATAGCTTCATTATTAGATTTACTTCTACTAATTGCAAGCATTCTTTATTTCAATTATATATTTAAGGTTAATTCTAAAACCGGGGTTTGACTAAGGCAAACCCCTCCCCCAACAAACAAACCCCTTTTTCTTGCAGGAACAGGTTCGGAACAGCAGATCAGGACGGAGATTTGGATACCCTTTTCGACAAACTTCCGGCATCTGAAAATAGAATTTTAGTTTGAGACTTTTTAGGTCGATTGTGACCTAGGGTGCAATAAAAAATCCTGGCAAATGGTGACATTGATTTGAGGGTACAAATTGGAACTGTCTCAGAATGGAAAAATATTTTTGGGTTTTGTCCGTCTCTGTGTTTCTATTATAGATCTAGTCTCAGATTTTCCAAAAACTCAACACATGCTTCAAAAAACAACATTCTTTGATCTGAAATATTTCAAGGTTAGTGCATTTCTCCTATTCAATTCAATTAAGGTTTTCAATCTATCTAAATCTAAAATACATTTCCAATTAATCAATCAAGTCAATAAACCGGGCACTTAGATCTTCCTACCTTATTCTTATTTCCAAATGATTGATTCATTTATGCATTGATCCTTACTTTTGTGTTAATCAACTTGGATCTTTCATTTGGATATCTAAGGATAGAAGGAGAGTATCTCATTTACCCCCATAACAATAATAAACATAAAACAATATTCAAATGTAACATATAGAGACCCACCAAAAAAAACTCTATTTCTTATGTTACATTTTGGTGAACCCGTGATAGACAACTCTTTCTTTTTGGTGTTAGATGCTTTGCCTCTTTTCTTAGAGAATAGATCTTACATATTAAATTAGTTTTATGCTCTTGCATTTTAAAAAAAAATATGTACAAAAAAATCTACATAAACATAAACATATAAAAACACTTCTTGCATTTCATTTGCTATGAAGATCTTTAAGATGCTTTGGGGGATGGTTATTTTTCTCATTATGCTTCTTTTAGCATCTCTCTATAGTATTTATGATGTATATGAGAGTATCATTCATTTCATTATGTTTGTTAATCTTCATGTTTCACTTTCTTATGCCACTTTGAGATTAACTAATACTAGTCTTCCTACTTTCAAAACTTTCATCAAGGATTTGTGTAGTGGACTTATTACTCTTTTGGATTATGTGAAGAATTGGGTAGATGATACCCCACCTCCTAATATTCCTACCCCTATCATGCCAAATCTAGCTCCTAATCTTCCTAATCCTCATCCTATCAATCCTAATCCAATTCCAAATATTCCTATTTCTATTTCTCCATCTTCAATCCCTAGTTCTTCCCACATTTATGATGGGGATCAAACTAGGGTTCATGATAATGATGTTCGATAATTCTTTCATTTACCTTCACCTCCATATTCAATCCATGATGATGTTAAAGGGAAAAACAAGGAAACCTCTTCTAATCCTATCATTCCACCATACACAACATTTTCTCATGAGCACCATAATCAATCTCCTCCTATCGAAGCTTTGCAAGATAGATCACGTACACTATTGCATATACTATGGTGGATAAACAAGGCTATAAAGGTTTAGGGCTTGGTATCAATGAACAAGGCATTAAAAACCCGATTTATTCATCTCCTAAACAATATATGCATGGTATAGGTTTCCCACCTCCTCCAATCAAGGTAGTGGATCTTAGCCGTCATCCTCCTCTTCATGTTCTTCTTCCAACACCATCTTTAGATGACCCTGATACTCCTCAAGATGTGGCTAAGAAAGTGTATGTCTAATTAATGAATTATAAGAAAGAAATCTTCAAACCTATCCTGAAAAATGCTCTCTCTAAATATAGATGTCCTTTTCATTATAGTAATAAACATTTACTTGTTGATTGTGTGCATTTCAAGTTATATGTTAGAGAAAGAGCTGCTTTGGGAATTATATCTCATTCTCGTGCAGTATTACAATTTCTTCATAATTTTGATATAGGGCATTCCCCTCGTTCTTCTATAAGTTAGATCATGTTTCTCCTCTTGTTCTTAACCGGGGGGCAAGAGGTATTTTATTCCAGTCTTCTAGGATCCATTTTTGCTCCTAACATGTATCTTGTTTTGAGTTTAATTGGTTATTATTTATATATTCTACCCCTATAAATAATTCATGATATCTTTTCTAAGACATTTATTTTGTAAAGATATCTCTTTGCTATGAAATCTCTTGATAAAATTTGATATATCCCTTGCTTTCACACCTGGGGGGCAAGGTATTTTCCTTCTTCCTCTATCTAAGGATCTACTTTCCTTAGCTTAGTGGCATTTTTTTATCATACAACATTATTTCCTTATAAAGATGTATGTTTTTTTTACTATGGACACCCTCTTATATGGGAGGTGATTGTCCTAGGTCATCACCTCTTCTTTATTTTGCAAACTATGCTCTTGATAAAATCTTTCCTTTGCTTTGGGTTAGAGTTTGACTCCTTCATTCCAAGATTCCTCTTCCTCTTCATTGCAGGGGGCTTGATGATTGAATCTTTGGTCCCTCTTTCTTTAGAAGATGATATTTTATTCTAAGCACTCCTCTATGGTGGGGATCTTGATGATGAGATCTCTTCCTCTTTGAGGATCCTTTTTCCATATGCGACATATCCATTTCACGATTATCTATATTCTTAGAGGTAAGGGTCATTACTCTTTGCTAAGGATATAGTGTATATTGTTGTTAAACTGGATATCTCCTTCCTTTGTGAAGTAGGTATCCTCTTTCTCTTCCTTATCATGTCTAGTGGGTAGTCATGATAAGGAGGGGGGCATATATAGGGTCTCCCTTGTACTATATTTTACATTTACATTTTACAACATGCTAAATCCTTGGAAGGTAACACACATAAGTTGCTAAATCCTGAAGAGACACACATTTTTTTTATTTTTTATTTTTGCTAAATCCTTGGAAGGTAACGCACATAAGTTGCTAAATCCTGAAGAGATACGCATTTTACATTTTTCAATATGATAAATCCTTGGAAGGTGACGCACATAAGTTGCTAAATCTTGAAAAGACACACATTTTATATTTTCCATAGTGATACAAGAATGTGGATCTATGGATATTTTAAAAGCCGTCAGAAGACGCATCACAATTACAAAGCACAGTTTATGGGTGAACCTATTGGGCTCTCCCTCTTTGGTGATTCATGGTAAGGTGGGCATCTTACTAGGCGAGGTAATCACTTTATCTTTTCTCTCTTTCGCTTTCATGCTAGTAGGATTAGATCATGAAGCTATGTTATTTGTAGTGTTGCTCTTTTCTTACTTATGTAATCATATATGTTTTCTATGATTGATTGCTCTTTAATTTTGTATATTTATGCATGTATGTTGAGTTAGAATACTTGGTCTAGGGAATTATTTCCTTGACTTAGTGATGATCTACCTCGTTGCGATCCACCAGAGTCTTTGTTCTAACTTTACGGCAAGCATGTTCGATTTCCATACTTCCGCTAAAGTGGGGGCTTAATGTATCATCTTAAAATGGAATCACTTCCATGTTAAGAATGTTTAGTCATCCTTAGGGGATGTTTTTTACCACCATCATACTGTCCCCTCATTTCAGCATCCTCTCTTACTTTTGTGTCTGTTTAGGACCCTGATTGGGCCTCTCCGGACACCTCCCATCCCATCTGGCATGTTTTGCAAGGGTCTTAACCCCTGGGTAAGGGTCGACCTCGACCTTGACCTAGGTCAAGGATGACCTCAACCTTGACCTAGGTCAAGGACAACCTCGACCTTGACCTAGGCCCCCCTTTCAAATTTGGAAACCAGTCGGTTGTCGGAGACCATAAAAAATTCATTCCCCGCTTCTGGGTCGGCTGTTTTGGGTTCCAAAGCGACAAATCTTAAATTATATTTAATATAGGTCCTCTTCTATGGGCATGGGTTTAATTAGAATTTAATTATCCTATGTCGGCCTCTCTAGATGATTGTGCCCTAGTTTCATATAAAAGGAAGCCTTTCTCTCTCATTTTCTCTAAGCATTAATTCTAACCACAAGATCCATCAACTAAGTGAAATCAAGCAAGAGGTCATCAAGCAAAAAGTTCAAGAATCCATTATTCTACATGTTTTAAAGCTTTCAAAGTATTCAACTCTTCCTCTCAAGCATTAAATTTCTCCATTGAAGATCAAGGATTCAAGCTTTCAAGTCTCTGAAGGGATTTGGTTCAAGCATTCAAGATTCATCATTCAAAACCCTAGATCTAGCTATCATGGTGGTGTGATCTTCCTTCAAGATCCTTTTTGCATCCTCAAGACTCATTCATTCTCCCTTCAAGGTGGATTCCAAGCATACAATCATGGATGTTTATGGTTTCTAATTGAGTCCAAGCTTTCATAGTCACATACTTGTTTACATTCGAAATACAATTGCATATCTATTTGAATATCATAGCTTCATTATTAGATTTACTTCTACTAATTGCAAGCATTCTTTATTTCAATTATATATTTAAGGTTAATTCCAAAACTGGGGTTTGACTAAGGCAAACCTCTCACCCAACAAACAAACCCCCTTTTCTTGTAGGAACAGGTTCGGAATAGCAGATCGGGACGGAGATTCGAATACCCTTTTCAACAAACTTCCGGGATCCAAAAATAGAATTTCAGTTTGAGACTTTTTAGGTTGATTGTGACCTGGGGCGCAATCATAAATTCTAGCAAATGGTGACATTGACTTGAGGGTACAAATCAGAACTGTCTTAAAATGGAAAAATATTTATGGGTTTTGTCCGTCTCTGCATTTCTATTCCAGATCTGGTCTCAAATTTTCCATAAACTCAACACAGGATTCAAAAAACAACATTATTTGATCTGCAATGTTTTAAGGTTAGTGCATTTCTTCTATTCAATTCAATTAAGGTTTTCAATCTATCTAAATCTAAAATACATTTCCAATTAATCAATCAAATCAATAAACCAGGTACTTAGATCTTCCTTCCTTATTCTTATTTCCAAATGATTGATTCATTTATGCATTGATCCTTCCTTTTGGGTTAATCAACTTGGATATTTCATTTGCATATCTAAGGATAGAAGGAGACTATCTCATTTACCCCCATAACAATAATAAACATAAAACAATATTCAAATGTAACATATAGAGACCCACCAAAAAAACCCTATTTCTTATGTTACAACCCCCACATTAAAGCAATTGCAAATGCCTTTAACAGAGCATACATGCACCCACAATAAATGTTTCCACTATGAGATTCCCCCAAGAAAGGACAAGTCAAGAGAAATAATCACATGACCAAAGAGAGCATGAAAGGGATCGACTAAATATGGGGTTAGTAGGTCATATGATAACTTGTGTATATCAGAATTGTATCAAAATGAATTGTCATCAGTCCTTAAAGATAGCAAAAATACAAGCATAATGGAAGAATGACACATAAGAGTTTTTTTGGGTCAACATCAAGGAGACCAAAAATAATAGGTAGTTATTGTTTTGCATCATCCCCAATCAAACAACGCAAAGACACATTTACAAACAATGACACGTGCATGACATAAACATGTAACAACATATGGAAGAAGTGAGATACAAATATAAGAATGTTTATAATATTTTGAATCCTTTTTCACCTTGTGCCAACATATCAACAAGAGTATTTTAAAGAAATCTCAGCAGATCACGGGGGAAGCACATCACGACAGGCAAGAAAGCACACAAAATCCACCATACAAGAGGAGTTATTCAAGCGTATCACCTGCCACCCATCTCAGTCTATAATGTTTAGGGAAGGTGAACAACTCACAAGAGGAGAAACATCAAGCGCAATAGAAGGAACAATAGTCAGTTCCGAACAAGTACCATGCTGTAAAGATGGGTTGCTTTGATCATCACTAGGATTAAGAGATAATTATTCTAAAAACATAGCTAGTAAATCATGATTAACACCAATAAGCTCAAACATATCATCAAACTCACTAGCATGAATATAATATAAACAGAGCTTGAGGCAACATTGTTTTTGAAAATAACAAAGCTTATGATGATAAACATAAGATCTGCATCAAACAACTCCAAAAATGCCTCCATAAATCTCATGAAATCTAGATGCAAAAGACCATAGCTACACCCTCACAATAGAACAAAACAACAAAAATAAATGAAAAAAAAGGAGTGAATAGTTGTGTCTGAGGTTAGGGTTTTGTTTAACCCTAAAATGGTCGACCAACACTAAGGAATTTTTGCCTTTGTTTAAATTTTTTTATTCCTCAATCAATATCCTTTATGTTTTCACTTTTTATTTTGCATCACTTGATTGTAAAATATTGCTAAAGTGATATTATATAAATCACTTTAGTAAATATTGTATGTGGTGCAATAAAATAGCATTTATTTTTTAAGTCAAAAGGGTATGTTGAAAATTTATGAGAGAGTTCCAAGTATATAGGGGAGGTTGGAGAAGTTGACAGATAAATTGATGAACTAAAACTGATTATATGTTTGAATTCATTGAGTTGATGATCAACCGAGTTACTAATGTGATGATAGACATTAATCAGCTAATATATTGTAATTGATGTCAACTTATTTGATTATCATCGTGGTAACAAACATCTATATGGTTTGAAGATCTGGAATAAACAAAGTTTATGTGGTTAGTAAATGAAGAGTTTTGTATACATTGAGTTGGAACAGTGGATACCAAGCAAACATAGTGTATACCGAGCACAGTGGTAACCGAGCTAGGGATCACCGACGTATCACGGTATTGACCGAGTAAAACAAACCGAGGCCGAATAAGATGATGAGCTAGCAATTGTTGATGATTTTGAGGTAATTGATAATGTTTGTTATGTTAATCAAATGGCTATAAAAATTCAAGATGATCAAATGAATGAGATTGAAACATGTTTTTAACACAACTATCGAGGAAGGATGAAGCAGCAAAATCAACGATGGAGATCAAGCGACAAAATCTAAGTATGGAAATTAAATGAGTTCTAATGTCTATATAAGAGACAAGAGATTCATTATAAATCATGCATGAAAATGTGCACATGCATATTGTTGAAGAGATTAACTTCATGCATGACTGATCAAACTGGTTGAAGACAGAACCGAGCAATTCTACAGACAACACCGAGTGACAGAAAAGAGTATTTACCAAGTAGAACAGAGTATGAAGAATAAGAGGAACTGAAGTGATTATTGATCAGACGTATTATGTACTTAGCATAGATCTGAAAATTTACAAATAGAGTTGTATTTGAGTCAGATCATTACTATATTAGTTTAACCATTGTTATAGAAAAGTCTCTTAACTGAGTAGGACTTAACAGTCTTTATTGTGACATTCAAATGAATGTTGAGTGTTTTCTTGTTGACCCCATAGTGAATGATTGGTCAAGGGAGAACTGTTAGTGATAAATCTTCTAACCAGGTCAAACCTAACAATGTGCATTGTAACCTTTAACAGGGTTGGCTCTTTACTGAGCTCACTTCAGAAGAGTGAATTATTTTGGGTTACTGGTCCCAGGCAGTTTTTCCCTTAGTAGGGTTTCCACATTAAAAATTTATGTGTTGATATGTATGAATGTGTTGGATTGTTATTTTGCTTTACACATTACTTTATGTGCATTGATCGGTAATCATAGTATTGATTTACTACTACTCGATAGGTAAGTTGATAGACGAGTTCAAAATTAAGTTTGAGATCACAATTCATATTTCACCGAGTTGATTTATATGTTTGAAATTGTTTTTATATACATCTGGGAGTATTTGGGACTGTAGGATAATTGGAACTAATTGATTCACCCCCCATCTCAGTTATCTAATAATTGGTATCAGAGCATACAATGCTTAAAGGAAAGTTTTGAAGGACTTAAGTTAAAGTTCACAAGATGTATAAGAAAGATGTGCCTAAGTTGAACAAGGACAATTTCTCAACATGGAAGAGAAGAATGAGACTATATCTGTCAGTGATTGGAAATGATGTCACGCAATACCTAGATACTAAGTTCACCTTACCCATTGGAACTTTGACTGTTGATTAGTTGAGAGAAAGACATGAACACAATACTTGTGTGCTGAAAATGTGACACACTTCTATGAGTCATTATATTCAAGATTGCTCAAGAATGAGGTCTCAAACGGTGACTCATAGCTCCCTATTCATAGAGTGCAAGGGTTTGTAATGGAGGCCTCAGTTTAGACCTAGTTATGCCCATGCAAGTACACCATGAAATGAGAGATTCAAAGAGAAAGAGCAAGAATGCTAGTCTCCATGATCACTAAATATCCATTGTAAATGAGAATGAAAGCTATTCTATATGATAACAATGCATGAAAGAAAATTAATCTATATGATAACAATGCATGAAAGGAAATATGCAAGCTAATCTATGAAAGAAATATGCAAGATTAATCTATTGAAAGGAAATATAAATCTAAATTAACATGAATCTACTCTAAATGGATTTCCATGAATACATGAGAGAAGAAGACAAGAAGAAGAAGTTGCATGGTTCAAGCTCAAATGCTCAAACTCTCCTCCAAAATCGCTCTCCAAACCTGCAGCATAACAATAGCATAAAAGTGTATCTCTTGATTATCCAAATAAAAAGGAGATGTTTCCTTTTAAAGAGCAATGGACGGTAGAGATTAAGAGGTAAAAAGAAATGAGCAATGGTGGAGATTAAATCTTGGTTGATCCATGTGCTCATATCTTCAAAAGACACAATCAAAGGCTATGATTAAGAGGCAAAAATCCCACCACTTGGAAAGTGTACAGGAAAAAGGAGTTATTTATTTATTTTTATTTAATTTATTTCCTTTTTTCATCACAAAGAGGGATTTAAGTGGGGATTTTATTTTAATTAAAAGAGGGATTTTCTTTTAATTAAATAAGATTATTTTATTTAATTAAAAGAGATATTTTAATTAAATAAGATAATATTATTTAACTAAGAGAGATTTTAATTAAATAAGATAAGATTATTTAATTAAAAAGGGATTTTAATTAAATAAGATTATTTTATTTAATAAAAAAGAATTATTTTCTTTTAATTAAATAAGATAATTGATGAAATGATCAAACCTTAGGAAATATTAAAATAATTGAAATAATTACGATTTGATCAAGGAAATTGATTTGAATTAAAATGTTGCAAAGCATTGATTCATGAATTTGATAAATTGATTTTGCCATTTGACAAATTGAAGAATGAGGCCCATAGTCTAGGCGACCATTTTAGGGTGCATACAATACTATGATGACGAAGCTTAATTCTTCACTATATGATGTTGAATTCGAAGATGTCAAGACATGTACATCAGCCAAGAAGATGTGGGACACACTCACACTAGTCCATGGAGGAGATGTAAATGTGCAAAGAGCTAAAGGTGAAAGTCTCAAAGGAAAGTTTGATGATACAAGAATGAAAGAAGGAGAAAACATATCACAGTATGGTAACCGAATCAAGGAGGTTGTGAATGCCATTCGTGGAACAGGTGTAGTTATTAATGAAGACACTATTGTAAGTAAAATTCTTAGAACTTTATTGCCTATTTATGCTATTAGAGTCTCTGCAATACATGAAATGAGAGCAACACCTAGAAATAATATCACAATTGATAGTCTAGTCGGTAGACTGATTTCATTTGAGTTGAACAATTTTGACAACAGTGTTGTTCCTACAATTGAGTCTGCATTTATGTTGTCTCTGAAAATTAGTAAATCTGGTAACAAACAAATGATAAGAAATGATAGTGACAGTGACAGTGATGAGAGAGAAATTGATGAAATTGAAGCATTAATGGCCAGAAGATTGCATAAAGGTAAAGGAAGATATAAAGGTAAACTACCTTTGATATGCTTTAATTGTAAAGAAATTGGACACTTTGCTGCCAGATGCCCTAATAGGAAAAATGATGAAAAACAATGAAAGATCTAACGACAAAAAGGATGATCATGACTATAGAAGTAACCAACAATATGACAGAAGAAGTAACTGAGATTAAAAAGTCAAAGGCAAGAAAGCATGTTACCTTGTTGAAAATAAAGATGAAGATACCGACACCGACATTGATGAGGATATTGAGACAGTGTTTGTAGCTATGAAAGAAGATTCAGAAGAAGATGATAGGTATGTTGAAACAACACTTATTTCTAAAGTTAGCAAAAATGATGTTTGGATTATTGATAGTGGTTGTACCCATCATATGACTAGAGATAAAGACAAGTTTGGATTTCTTGAGCATTATAATGGTGGATCTGTTAGAATGGGAAATGATACACCTTGTCAAGTAAAAGGAAAATGTACTATATTGTTGAACAATATGATCAAATGTGAGAATGCATATTGGGTGAAAGGACTTAATTATAAGGTTTTGAGTGTTTCATAGTTAAATAACACAGGTCACCGAGTTGCATTTGAGAACAAGAAAGAATCTATGATGAAACATGAAATTTGATCGGCACAGAAGAACAATCAAAAGGTAATCTATTCTATCTTGACTCTGCAGAAATTTCTTGTTTGATGGCTAGAAATGAAGATGTGTGGTTGTGGAATAAGAGGTTATGTCATGTGATTTTTGACAACATGGTTAAGATCAGTAAGAAAAGGAAAGTAAGAGGCTTACCAAGCATATCTAAACTTGACCATGTCATGTGCAAGAATTGTCAAATGGGAAAATGTCAAAACCTAGTTTTAAGAGCAAAACTTTTTCATTTAATGTTATTTTGGAACTGGTTCATATCGACTTATGTGGACCTATGAGAACACAAAGTTATTATGGTGATAGGTACTTTACTTTATTTGTTGATGACTATTCTAGAATGATGACTGTCACGTTCTTAAAAGAAAAATCTGAAGCATTTAAGATGTTCAAATGGTACAAAGCTAAAGTGGAAAAAGAAAGTGGTAAAGACCTGAAATGTTTAAGATTAGACAAAGGAGGAGAATTTATTTATGATGATTTCACTAACTTCTGTAATGAGAATGGAATTAAGAGACAGGTCTCTGCACTGAGGACACCACAATAGAATGGCATTGCTGAAAGAATAAATAGATCCACTATGGATTGTGCTAGAACGCTAATGATTGAAAATAGTGTTACACATTTTATTGGAGGGAAGTTGTTAGTACTGTTGTATACACATTGAACTGAGTATAAATGAAGAAAGATTCAAACAAGACACCTTATGAATTATGGTATGGTACACACCTAATGTGAGTTACTTTAGAATATTTGGAAGTCAATGTTATATTCTGAAAGATGACAGAAATGGGAAATTTGATTCAAAAGGTGATGAAGGAAAATTTCTAGGATATTCTACTAAGAGCAAAGCTTATAAATGTTTGAAAAAGTCTTCTAACAAAATCATTGAAAGTGCAAATGTAAGAGTTGATGAATTTGCTGAGAAGAATGATGCTGAAAGTAAAAGAGAACCAGAAGACTACAACAAATTTGTTTACATTGAAGATCCTAACACTTTGCCCAAGCAACATGACAATGTTACTGAGCATCAAGATGCACCAACTGAGAATCAGGAAGATGTTGCAACTGGAGATCATAATCATACACCAACTAGAGAGCACAATGAAGAAAGAACTGAACCTGTACTTGCAAAATATGTAAGAAAACATCATCCATAGAATCATATTATTGGAGATAAGAGAGTTGGAATGATGCCACGAAGTTAGTTGAATGATAACACATGTTTGATTTGTGAATTTGAACCTAAAACTGTTAGAGATGCACTTGTAAACGATGATTGTATTAAGGTAATGAATGAAGAAATTGAGCAAATACAGAAGAACAAAACATGGACATTGGTACCGAGACCGAGTGATAAGAATGTAATTGGCACCAAGTGGATATTCAAAACCAAATTGAATGAGAATGGGGATGTTACACGAAATAAGGCAAGACTAGTATGCAAAGGGTATGCATAAGAAGAAGGTATTGACTATGGAGAAAATTTTGCACCCATTGCTAGACTTGAAGGAGTTAGAATATTGCTTGCATATGTTGCTTACAAAGGATTTAAAGTTTATCAGATAGATGTTAAATCTACATTTCTGAATGGGATACTAGAAGAAGATGTATACATTAAAGAACCTGAAGGTTTTGTTGATCCTAATCAGACAAGCATGGTATGTAAGTTGCACAAAGCCTTGTATGGACTTAAACAAGCACCGAGAGCATGGTATGAAAGACTACACTCCTATCTTATCAGTATTGGATTTTTTAGAACAAGTGATAACAACAATTTGTATTTGAAAGGAGGAACTAATGATAGAATTCTTATTGCTGAAATTTTTGTTGATGATATCATATTTGGAGGTAATGATAACTTATGCAAATCATTCGCTGATGAAATGAGAAAAGAATTTGAAATGTCAATGTTTGGAGAGATCAAATTTTTTCTTGGCTTGCAAATCTTACAACAGGATGAAGGTATATATATTACTCAATCAAAGTACATTGAGGAAGTACTGAAGACATTCAGAATGGAAGATTCAAAACCAGTCGGTACACCTATGGTTACAAGATGCAAATCGACAAAAGAAGACTAGACAACCGAGGTAAATTAGACATTGTATAGATCTATGATTGGAAAATTGTTGTACATTGTACACACAAGACCATACATTGCACACATAGTTGGAATTGTAGCAATATTCTCTGCTAATCCTAAGGAATCATATATGACTGTTGTAAATAGAATTTTTAGATATCCGAAGAACACTGAATATTATGGATTATGGTACAAGAAAGATGGTAAGTTTGAATTGAAAGTTTACACAGATGTTGATTGGGCTGGGAACATTGATGATAGAAAGAGAACTATTGTTGGAGCATTCTTTGTGGGTGAAAGATTAGTTACTTGGATCAGTAAGAAGCAAGGATGCATATCTCAGTTAATTGCAGAAGCAAAATATGTTGTTGCTACTGAAAATTGTTCGAACATTGCATGGATAAAAACAACTTTTGAAAGGTATGAATGAAGAGATCACTGACCCAGTGATAATTTATTATGATAATACTAGTGCAATTAACATTTCTAAGAATCTGGTGATGCATGCAAAAATAAAGCATATATCTATAAAGTATCACTACTTGAGGGAACAAGTGACACTGGAATATGTACAATCAAAAGAACAACTAGCTGACATATTTACTAAACCCTTACCAAAGGATACATTTGAGTACTTGAGGAATAGACTAGGGGTTTGTCCCTTGTCTATTGGTCGCTAAGATGACTAGGAGGCTACATCAACCTACATTTTATCAGAATATCAATCATGTTGATGTAAAATGAGAACTGGACCAACATTGCATATCAGTACACTACAAGGTACTTGATCTAAAATACAAAACCAGAGATATTTTTGGCTATTGAAGAGTTGTATATTTTGTTTTTGGCATTGTTGTCAAAGGGAGAGATGATTTAATGAAATATATATCCACTGCAAGGGAGAAAAGGAGAAAAGAGAAAGGGAGAGAAATGAAATATCTATCCATTTCAGGGAGAGAAGATTGAAATGAGTCAAATTTGTAGAAAGAGTTTGCATGGTGAGTTTTTAATGTTGTGTAGTGATTAAACACATTATATGTACAAGCTAGTGAGAGCTACAACATTTTCATATAGTTGTAGAACTGAAGTTTGGTATTCTATGGCATTTTTATATTGCATATTTCATATTGTGTTGCCATCAATGCCAAAGGGAGAGATTGATAAACTACAACTGATTGTATGTTTGAAGTCATTGAGTTGATGATCAACTGAGTTACTAATGTGATGATAGACATTAATCAGTTATTGTATTGTCATTAATGTCAACTTATTTTATTATCATCATGGTAACAAACATCTATTATGGATTGAAAATATGGAATAAATAAAGTTTATGTGGTCGTTAAATGATGAGTTCCGTATACACTGAGTTGGAACAATGGACACCCAAAAAACATAGTGTATACCAAGCACAGTGTTAAGCGAGCTAGGGATCAGCGTCACATCATGGTATTGACCGAGTAAAACAAAGCGAGGTCGACTAAGATGCTGAGCTGGCAATTGTTTATGATTTCAAGGTAATTGATAATGTTTGTTATGTTGATAAAACTACTATGAAAATCAAGATGATCATATGAAGGAGATTGAAACATGTTTTTAACACAACTGTCGAGGAAGGATGAAGGGAAAAAATCAAGGATGGAGATCAAGTAGTAAAATCTAAGGATGGAAATTAAATGATTTATGATTTCTATATAAGAGACAAGATATTCATTATGAATCATATATGCAAATGCGAACATGCATATTGCTGAAGAGATTAACTTCATGCATGACTGGTCAAACTGGTTGAAGGTAGAACCGAGCAATTCTGTAGACAACACCGAGCGACATAAAAGAGTATTTACCGAGAAAAACATAGTATGAAGAATTAGAGGAACTGAAGTGATTATTGATCATAGGTATTATGTACTTAGTATAGATTTGAAAATATGCAAATAGAGTTGTATTTGAGTTAGATTAATACTGTATCAGTTTAACCATTGCTACAAAAAAATCTCTTAATCGAGTAGGACTTAACAATCTTTATTATGACATTCAAATGAATGTTGAGTGTTTTCTTGTTGACCCCATAGTGAATGATTGGTCAAGGGAGAACTGTTAGTGATAAATACTATAACCAGGTCACACCTAACAATGTGCATTGTAACCTTTAACAGGGTTGGATCTTTACTGAGCTCACTTCAGAAGAGTGAATTATTTTGGGTTACCGGTCCCAGGTGGTTTTTCCCTTGGCAGGGTTTCCACGATAAAAACCTGTGTTGATGTGTATGAATGTGTTGGATTGTTATTTTTATTTACACATTACTTTCTATGCATTGATCGGTAATCACAGTATTGGTTTACTACTACTCAATAGATAAGTTGATAGATGGGTTTGAAATTAAGTTTGAGAACATAGTTCATATTTCACTGAGTTGATTTATATGTTTGAAATTGTTGATATATACATCTGGGAGTATTTGGGACTGTAGGATAACTAGAACTAACTGATTCACCCCCCCCTCTCAGTTATCTAACAGTGAAGGAATATAGGAGTTATTTTGAATGAGTCTAGAGAGATTCAATGAATTTTTAAATGCCTTTATGGTAAGAGAAGTTAAGGCTGGACTTTTTCTTCATTCTTGAGCCTTTTTGGAGTTGTTTAAGGGGATAAAACATAACCTCTATTGTTGTGCACGATCAAGGAGTTTGGAGGTTCATATTTTTTGTGTAGCTTCATGGAAAAGCATAAGTATTTAAATTTTAAGTTTTAGAGGGAGTTCCTAACATTTTTTTATGCTACATTGTAACTTTTTTGGAGGTTCTTTAGCAGAAGATCATTTTTGCAACTCATTTACGGACATGTATAGAAGTATTACACCTTTTGAGAACAATAAAGTTAAGCAAATTTGCCTTTCTCAAATTCTATATGTTGCATGTGTTTAAGTGATAAATGCAATTTCATGTGAAGTCTCTCATCCTTGTCATTGTGTTTAATTAGTAACACCTTTATGCAGATATCTATGTATGTTTGCATGTTGTAAGTCATGTTAGTGATGCAAATAACTTTAGGTTGTGAATAAATTATGTTATTCTTGCTAGGATTGTGAGTGTCATAGCCTTCTTATTAAATGTCGATGCAAAAGCATATGAATCACTAAGTTGGGCATGTGATGGCTTTGTTATTGATCAAACTATGTAAAGTCAATTGTGAAAGTATTAAAAAATAATTTTTGGTGCATCACCCTTAGGAAGTAGTTTCATTTCACATTTTGTTCAAACCCCTTTCCCAGGAAAAGCATTAGTTTAGTTGTTTTTAGGTGAACACCATAAGAGCCAACTTACTCTAGAGGTTAGCTTCCATTATCTGAGCCCCCAATGAGGGAGGATTTCCAATGTTTTACTAGTAGGTTGAGTTTTCTCAGGAGGGGTGCACTATTAGGCATGAAAATAGGTTCAAGAAATAAGAACGGTTTCACTAGTAGAAATTTGTCAAATAAATGACCAGGTGACCAAAAATTTTAGTCACGACAAGTACAAATGACCAAATTCTAGTTATTTTTTGCAACATAACTATAAATGACTAAATAAATGACCAGTTGATTCACTGGATAAAAAACACAACTAAATAACTAGTCACACAAACAAAAGTGACTAAATAAATGACCAATTTGGTCACCGAATAAAAAACACAACTAAATAACTAGTTAAACAAACAAAAATGACTATTACTCCTCTATACTAACATTTGATAATATCAAAGACTTATAATTCACTGAGAAGTTGTATTTCACCAATAATCCTTGTTAGATGATAGTCTTATTACGTGGGAAATCCCTTTATACCTGTTTCACACGAGAAATTTGGCTTTTAGGTGATTACAAAATCGATCGATAAACATTTTTTGGAGATAGAATCGTAAGGAATAATTGCCATCAAACAATTTTTTTGTCACGGTTTACTATTTCGAAGTGGTTTCTCATCTCATGTCTAAAAATAAATTTGACTTGTATCTAATATTAAATCTTCAAATCAAATCAGATTTTGGTTGCATGCATGAGATATTTAGCTCTTAAACCTATTACCTATTTTTTTTCTTTAAAACGTAAAATAGCTTTCAATGTCTCTTAGATCCCTTTAGAGGGTTGCAAAATTCATCTAAATATTTTGTAAGAATTATAGAGGTGCATGTTTGTAGTTGTCGGAGGTGAAGTATTTAAAAGCATTACAAAAGTTTAAGACCTTTAAGACAAAATTAAGATTTGTCTTAAAAACTTAAATTATCATTTTAATTATCTTAAGTTTAAAATTAAAACTATTTAGTTATCTTAAATTAAAAATGAAGTCAAAAGACACTTTATTTTTTCAATTATGAATGGAAGAAATGGAAGCATGAATTAGAGATTCAAACCTCTTCAAACATCCAACAATGGGGTCTTTTCATTAAAATGTAAATGATATTAACATAAAATAAAAAATTATGCATTAGACGAAAATCTACTCCATTGTCCTATTAATATAATCTAGTGTTTTAAATGAATTTACTCTCATAGCACATCACACAAGAGTTTGTGAAAAAATGGAGGAATGCAAGAGACGAATGCAAGAAATTAGAGACGCTAGAAATACATATGATGCAAAAAAAAGATTCAAGGAGCTTTGGATGTGAGAGGAGAGATGTATTTATGGTTGCCTTCATAGGTTAATCCAATGTTTAAATGAATGTGGGATAAAGGAGGTAGTTAAGGTAAGCATTTGTCCCACATTTACTAAGTGGAGATGGTTGATAGAAGTGAAAGAGGACAAGTAATAGATGAGAGTGTGATATGGGATTTTAGAACATAGATTATAATGAAATAATAATTATATGTTGTACATAAGATAATGGTAGCAATGTTATGTAGAGAATAATAGATCACTCACCAAATTTTTCTTCGGGGGGTGATACATGTACATTAGGGAAAGTAAGTATGCTCCCAAAGGCTCACCCTCGAGCAAATAAGATCAACAAAACCCAAGATGGATGTAGGGGTGCTAATGAAATATCCAAATTAGAGTGGAGGAATTGGGGGTTTACTTTC
This sequence comes from Thuja plicata, assembly GCA_018584345.1. NCBI lineage: Eukaryota > Viridiplantae > Streptophyta > Pinopsida > Cupressales > Cupressaceae > Thuja > Thuja plicata. Next base: position 3,703,179 of record MU228511.1, on the reverse strand, counting down.
CTTAAAGAGACGTGGAATGTGTGTGATAAGATGTGTAAATGCATGAAAGGAAATTTATGTTATGACTAAGGAAATGACTGTTATCAATATGTAATATCAGATTTAATGCATAAAAGTAAATGCTAAAGGAAAATGGAAATAAATAACTCACCTTGAAAGCTAGGATGAAAACAAGTGAACTTCAGATATGAGTTTTACTATCGCAAAGCTGTCAGGAACATAAATTATTCTGTATTTGGAACCCTAACACCCATATCTTTCGACTGTGAAATTTGCAGATTCCCAGGACTATGCCAACTCAAGTCGACCTTGTCCTAGAGACTCCAAATAAAACAAATTCTTTAAAGGACTAGTCACTGGTTTTGTAACTCTGAAATTCCAGATCTGAAACTCTGAAAACATGTTCCTGCACACAAGAAAAAGGGGAAAAGGTTGTGGAAAGGGGCTTGCCTTGGTCAATCCCCTGTATAGGAATCAACCTTGAAATGAAATTAAAAGTGCATGAGGAAATACTGTGAACAAAGAAAATGAAAGTATTCGCATTTCATGAGAAACCCTCGTGAATGGGTGTTAGGATCCGATAAACCCACGAAGATGTTTGTATTCTTTCTTGAAATGTGTTGTAGAATCAAGGATATCTTCACGAATTCAATGGATCTACACTTTCCAATCCTACATCTTGAATTGTATGTATGCTTTTGGATCTTATTACTAACTTGAGAATTCCTCTACTTAGCCATGAGAGAGAAACTTGCATCAATTAGGGAAGATTTCCTTTTCTTGAATGAAGGCTTGAAGAGATGGAGACTTAGAGATCTTCAATGGGTGCTTGCCTTCAAATCTTGATTCCACCACTTTAATTGCATAATTTGAATGCTTGATTGCTTGCACTTGGTCAATTGATTGCTCTTGAATATTATAGATCATGTAGGTATTGTATATGGATAGTGGATGTCAAAGTGAGAGGAGAAGTCTCCCTTTTATACTCATTTCGGGATTCAATATTGTCATGTTGAACACAACTAAGATCAGGGAATAAAACACCCTCGCATTGGGCTCAGAGCCCACTTAGATCAGCCTAGTCTCGATAGGGCTAATCTCAAAGTATATTCGGGGCTTGGGTAGTGTGCAAAGTCTCGAGGAAAGAAAATGATAGAAGCAGGAAATCAAGCATAAATACAGTCGGATCTAGAATTCACTAAAATGGGTCTAATAGGTCCTAAAGCCACCAATTAATAGGTACTAACTTTTTTGGATGGTACATATGCTATTTAATGAATATAATAAATTAATATAAAATGTAATATTTTACTACATGCGTTAATGAAATAATGAAGAGTGTGGAAAATGTTATTAATGAATGAAATATGGAATAAATAAATGGATCTATATTAATCGATAAAGAAATTAGGATTATTTAGAATAAATTTTTATGTGTTTACATTTTTCCCCTCTTTGAGACAATGTAGCTTGTCGCATTGTTTCAAATAAAAATTTATTAACTCGTATATTCCCCAGGGATGTCTTGGTAAGGATGATGATAAATATGATATACTCCCTTGAGAGACTGATCAGATAAGGTATGATGAAATTGATCTCTTGATTTATTATAAGAAAATGATTAGATGATTTATATCGTGCACGTGATTTAGCTAAGATGTACATTTGATGAAAATGCACATTGAATAAGCGTAACTGAAGAATTGATTAAAATGATAGTATAGCCAAGTTGGTAAGCTAATTAAAATTATGTAGATAAGGCAATACAATGATTGATTAATTGGTTAAAGTGCAATGGGATCACATGCTAAGAAGCAAGTTGATTGATTTGAAAATGAATAAATAAGAGGCATGTATCAATTTGATAAAGCAAGGTATTGATCTTTGAGATGAAGAAGAAGAATGAGAATAATGAAAACATAATAAAAGAAAGAAACAATGAATAAAATGGATGATAGGTAATAAAAAAATATGGACGTGAGAGAAGGGAGATGAAATGAAGAAAAATGAATGAAAGAAGTGAGATGAAAAAAATTGAACTAAAAGGAAGAAGATGAATGAGAGAAATCGAATGAAGAAGGAAATGAAACAAAGATGATGCGAAGATGAGAAGAAAGTGATATGAAGGTGATGAGATTTCTTGTGCTAATATTATAATCGAGCTTATTATGGAAATGAGATGAACTCATTTGGACATGAAAATATCTAAATGAATCAACATACCCATTGTGTGGAGGAAAATACATCAGACAATTAAGGAATGCCCAGTTCACATGAGACCCATATGTCTTCGATGATCTTAGACAATCATGTCCTAAGATGAGTCATCATATTACTAAGGAACAATCCACAAGCAAAAAGCAAGTGAACATGCTCCATCATCATGTTTCTAGTCAAATACATCGTGGAGATAAAATATCTAGTCAAATACATCCTGGAAAAACTAAAAGAGATGTCACCAAAGATAAAATCATAAGAAATTAGAAGATCTGAAGCAAATAAATAGACACCATGTGTCATGATAAAATGATCTTTGTTACAAGTGATATTGTTGGTTTGATATATTAATAGGATGTTGTTATGTTTTCTCAGTCTTAGGCTCATGTTATTTTGATTTTGTTGAAGTCTAAATCTGCATACTTTCCTAAAGTGTAATCCATCCATGAATTGAATATTTTATTATAGAGCAAGTTGAAGTGATACGATTGATGGTGCAAGTGAAACTTCATTATGGTTTATGAGCTAAAAGATAGATAAAAACTGATAAGTCCTCTAACTGTGAGATGACAAGTATCCCAACCCAGTGGTATAGTCAAGGAGATTTCCCTAGTGAAGATAAGACTAGTGTAATATGCAGGGAGTATATGTGTAGGTAAGCAAGGAATGTGAAACAATCCACAAGCCATGGTGAGGGTGTAAAGGTTATTATGAAGAGAAAGGAAAATGGAAGAGAGATTAAAAATCAAGAAGGATCCTAAAGGAAGAAGGAGAAAAATCACTACACACGGTGCCAGTTGCCCGGTTTTCACCATGGTACTTATCCAAGGTGCCATTAAAGTGGTTTTCACTAGAGGACACAATTTTAATTATTTTTGATTATTTTTCTTTTTTTTACATAATTGTTTAGGATTTTTTTCTTCATAAATTTTTGAAAGAGATTCCCTAAAATTATTGTTAGAGTAGTTATATAATAGCTAATAATTAAATCATTTAATTATTAGTCTATTATACTCTAGGCTTAAGTTTCACTTAGGCAGCGCTTATAATTCTTTAGGGTTTCACCTTTAGGGTTTCGGTATCCTTTATAAGGAATCACCGCTTTGTATTTCTAAGGAGATTGTAATCATTTCATTGTTGATAATATAGATTTTATTCTTTCAACATGTTTTTCCTGTCTCTGGCCTTTTGGCCGCCATAGCTGTTTCTTCTATCTTCTGTCTTTTGCTTCTGTTTATGTGACAGTCTTGCATGCAGGTGTTCTTGGGAAGATTTGATGGTTATCAAATCTAACATGGTATCAGAGCTCTCCTGTTGTTCGCTGTTCGGTCTTCGTTGAAGCACAGAGGGTTTTAGAAGTTTTTCTGGCATCTTTCAGTGATTCTGGAGGTCTTTGTTTTTTGGAGCATTTTGGACCAAAACCGACCTCACGGTTGCGTCCAGAAGGCCCAAAAACCCCAGAATCCATATAAGACTCATCCATTTTGGACACCAGGGCCTCTGGGAGAATTTTTTAGCCTCCTAAGGGTCGTACGGACACGGTTTACAAGAAAAATCATTAAAAAATCATGTTTTTATGCATTTTTTTAACGCAGTCAGTGGTTTTTTATTTTGGCCGTCGTAGGGCCACCGGCAGCTCCTTCGGCGCCCTCCTCTTCTCGGCGCACCGCGCAACCCTGCTCCCCGAGCTCCGCCGGCCCACCGCCGGGCCCCTGCGCCGCTGCCGTTGCTCAGCTGCCCCTCCGCGGCCCCCCGCCGGCTCCTCCGCCGCCCCTTGCGGCCCGCCCGGCTTCCGCCCTGCCCGACACCCACCTGGCCCGTGCCACTCCGCCAGTGCCCACCGCTCCTCTGGTGGCGCGGCCCCTGTTTAAACCTGTGGGCTTATGCTGCCTAGCGGGCGGTCCTATGGAGGACCAGGGGCTGCGGTCAAACCCCCGACATGCGCCATGTGCCCGGGGGCCCATTTTTTTAGCCCCTGGGGCTTAAAACCAGGTCTGTTGGGCAATTTTGAGCCCTTTTCACCTTTTTCGCTCTATCTGGAGCATACAGAGGCCTTTTTCAGACTTCGTTATATCGTCGAAAAGCTCTTTCTGACTATGGTGTTTAGGAATTTTGGGTCCACTGTTTCAATAGCATTTTTTTCTGTTGAAGTCTGATGTTTTGTTTTGCCTTCCGGGAGTCATATCTGGCTCATCCGGACTCCATTTTTGGCAAACGAGATATCGTTGAAAAGCTGGTTTAGTGTACTATTAAGTTGTAGGGTTATTTTTTCCAGATTATGCTCCAGGTTTTCTCTCCTTCGAGTTTAGAAGTTTATGCCCTCTGGTGGATTGCTTGGTTCTATAGGTCCTGGGATCTCTTCTTCTGATTTCATAGCTCACTCTTCTTTCTGACCTCTGAGCTTGTATGCTCCTTCTGATGCATTATTTATTCTGTAAACACACTGAGATAAAGTGCCTACTTCTACATTTCTGGGATCTTGTACACCTTGTACGGTTTTTGTACTCGCACTGTGTTATAAAGTGCCATGGGGGGTTATGATGCTTTTGCCACTTTAGGCGCATCCACCTTTGTCAAGTGAGCGTACCTTCCACAACATTATCCCATGCTGTGTGTCGATGACACTGCCCTTTATCCTGTGTCTGTACTTCTGTTGCACTATTGGTGTTCCTGGTTTTTCTTCTGCAGATGTTTCTGGCATTGCATTTCAGTGTTCCTATCACCTCTCCCAGTTTAGCATTATGGGGGGGTTCACCTGTTGGTTCTATTGCTTCCTAGTTTGATTGATCAGCTCTTCAGACATTTGTCTTCTCTACCTGGTCATGCACTTTAGTGGGGGTTCCAGCAGTCTATTCTGACAGAGTTTTCAGCTTCATGCTTCGGAGATGCTTCTTGCTCATTCTTGTTCCTCTCTCTGGGACATCTTTTTCCTTTTTTGTTTTGGGTACCTGATCAGGCCTAGTTGCCGGGACCCTTCTTTCCTGCTTTCTGCAGTAGTTTTTAGCAGTTTTGCTTCTCCCTAAGTTACACTTAAGGGGGGGGGTGTTAGAGTAGTTATATAATAGCTAATAATTAAATCATTTAATTATTAGTCTATTATACTCTAGGCTTAAGTTTCACTTAGGCAGTGCTTATAATTCTTTAGGGTTTCGGTATCCTTTATAAGGAATCACCGCTTTGTATTTCTAAGGAGATTGTAATCATTTCATTGTTGATAATATAGATTTTGTTCTTTCAACATATTTTTCTTGTCTCTGGCCTTTTGGCCGCCATAGCTGTTTCTTCTATCTTCTATCTTTTGCTTCTGTTTATGTGACAGTCTTGCATGCAGGTGTTCTTGGGAAGATTTGATGGTTATCAAATCTAACAATTATCAAGTATAGAATGTGCAAAGGTGAATGCCATTAATGGGATCTGCAAGTGGTTCACCCTCAGGAGTAGCTAGCTGGTAGGCACCTGAGCCATATGTAATAGTAATAAAAAAATGGACCCAGCCAATTGGGTTCAAAATTTCCCTTTTTCATTCTGTCTTGCTAATTCTTTGGATTTACCTTAAGGACAAGATCACTAATTTTAAATGTTCTTGACCTGACTCTATGATTGTAACTTATGCACATTCATTGTTGATATGCTTTAAGGTGATTGAAAGAAGCCTATCTATGTTCATCAAGAAACTTGAATTCATGCAAGTGAGAGACCCTATAGTCTTCATCATTTATTAGATTATGCAAAGAGACCCATAAATATGGTAACTCAACCTTGATCGATAATATTACATTGGAACCATAAACTAGGACATATATAGTGGCATATATGGGAGTTTGGATACTTGTGCAATAAGCCCACAAGGTGGGATTCAATTGGATATGCCAATCATGACCAGCTTCAATGACCATCATTTTTAGAATTTTTAGGATAGTTTTATTACAGGCCTCAACTTGGCCATTACCTTGAGTATAATAGATTGAAGAGATATGGTGTTGGATGTGGAATTTCTCACAAAAATTATAGACATCCTGATTTTTTAGAGGGACTACTATTATCTATGATAATGAAAAAGGGAACACCATACCATCAGATGATGTAATTGAGTATAAATGTAGATATTTGTTTGTCAGTAATATTTTTTAATGGAATGTCTTTAATCTATTTTGTATAATATTTGGTTGCAGTGATAATGTATTTATGGCTATTAAAAGAAGGCAAATAAATTTTGTCTATGAGGTTTAGTCCCCACTGACAAAAGGGCCAAGGAGTAGTAAGTGGTTGTAATTCTTGATCAACTGCATGTATTAGGTCTCCATGTATCTGGCATTGCTTGCATATCTTAACAAAATGATAGTCATATTTTTCAATAGTAGGTCAGTAATAACCAGTACACAAAAGTTTCTTAACTAAGGTAAGACTTCTAGAATGTGCCCCACACATACCTTTGTGCACTTCTTTTAAGGTAGTGTTAGCTTCGTCATGCTCAAGACATCTAAGTAAGGTACCATCATAACTTTTACAATACAAGGTATCAACTATGTTGGTGTAATTTAATATTCTTAATTATACTTTACTTAAGCTTACTTGGGATAATGCATTGCACAATATATTGCATATGAGACACTTAGGTGTTTGCATCTTATTTTTGCACATGGTGTAGGAAAAATTCCACTTTAGGCGGTGATAGTTGTTATCACATTTCCACTTTGTGTTGTCTCCAAATTTAGTGCATTTGTCACTTATCATGCTCACAATGTTGCACATACTTTGAACATTGCACAATGGAGGATGATCCATCTCTGTGTACATGTGATTCCACCTTGTATGAGTGACAACATATTTTCTTATTATCTTGTACTTCTATAGTCTTGCTTATATAAGCACACATCTTCATTATATTCATCTTTTATCTTTTGGCTTGATCATATTGATGAGAATAATTTCACTTGTCCATATTCTCTCTTTTTGTTATATTCAATAGGCTCTAGATCTTGGCATATTGCCATAGGAAAATTCTTACATGGTATCGTAGAAATTCTTACATGGTATCAAAGCCATTAATGGAGTGTTCATTGCATAGCCTTTTAGATATATCTTGCTTCGTTCATTAGAGGGCTTGTATTTAGTTAGGGAGAAACATTTTGTGGGAGCATCTAGAGCAAGATCTAACCTCACCATTGCTTTTGGGAGGTCATTCTGATGAATTTTGACTATAAATTTGCCAATTTTAGGGAAAAGTCAAATTTGAGGCAATATTTTTTGCAAATCGGACTATGTGGCTTGATCTGTGCAAGTGATACGATATGTTCAGAATTTTTTTATATATCCTGTGTTTTATGATTTCTAGATATTTTCTTTTCACAAAAAAATATTATTTTTGGGGTCGGGCACCAAACCCCTATACTCCCTATACTTGTCAGATATTTTGCCTATATATTGTTAGAAAATTTTTATTGGCAAATCACAACATTTTGTCGTAAAGGTCAAAGTCACTATCAGATCGTATGCGAGGGAACATGGGAGGTCACATCCCAACCCCAAAATTAATTTTTCTAGCTAGTCAAGAAAATCAACACAAGCGGAAATCACAAACACTTCTCATACAATTGACAATCTATTTGTGCAATTTTACATATAATTAGTGATATCCTCTTCTCTATGTGCATGTGGGACTAACTTCATAGTCCTAAGACTTGCAATATCCTACAAAAAGGGAGCACATAACCCGTGACACACATCAAGATCTAAGAAACCAATGATCAAATCCTCATCATCTCCTACAATTTTTTGACAACATCGCCATATGAATAGGGTCATCGCCCCTTATCAGCAAAGGATCCACTTTTTTGGGCACTGGGTGCTTTCATGAGTAAAAACAAGGAAAATGACCAAATTCACATCAATGTGGGACTATACTCCAACTCCCAAGCCCTAGTATGTGCAGTTCCATTTCCAAGCTACACATGACCTTCTGTGAAGTTTCCACGTGGTCCAAAAGTACACCCAAATCCCGCTAACCTGAGCATAAGCAATATGGACTTTGACTCAGTTACGTTGAGTACGTTGGACATGTCACTGATTATGGGGAGCAATCAAATTAAGACACATGACAGAACTAATAGGTTAGCATCTGACTCAGTGTCAAACACATCATCAAAATATGAAGTGCAAGTGATATCACTATTTTATCTAAACAAATTTGATGCCCTCTTAACCATCATTCAAGGAGTATTTTTTTTCCGATGAGCATTTAGCTATCCAATTTAGGTTAACAAAGTCCTGCAACGACCCTTTGACCGTCAAATTTAATCGACTAAAGTGGTGACATCATCATTTCTTTGACATTTTGGTACCCCTCACTATTTGCATTTTCATATATGCCTGTCTAGTTTGGGGGTGGGGGTGTCTTGTGTGGCATTTGTTCTCCTAAATTTCTACTTTTAACTCCACATAATTATGCTTCTTGGAAAATTGATGCATGGAGTAAGCTAATAGAAAAAATGATTAACTCATTATATTGATGGAACTATTACTACATCATTTGATCCTAATGCTCACTTAGAATGGATAACTAAAAATATTATGGTTCTTGGAACCTTGAGAAAGTATGTATCAAAGGATCTCATCTTTCATATTAAAAATGTACCTTGGTCAAAGAGGGTTGGGACAAATTTGGTCAATTGTATGGCCAAGCTGATGAGGCCAGGGGATACAAGCTTGATAGAGAACTCAACAATTTGGATCCCAAAGACTTTCATACAATCCAAGACTATGTAACTTAAGCTACAGATCTTTGAGCCAAACTCGAGGATTGTGGCATGGAAAAAAATGATGTACATATGACCCATAATTTGTTGGACAATCTTTCATTAGAATATGCAACATTTGTTTCTAGCTTCCAAACCCATAATATGACTATGGGTGCTTCATACACTACGCCTTCACTTGATGCCTTACAAAGATTTTGATGTTAGAGCAATCAAAATTGATCAACATGGGTATTCTTATGTCTTCAAAGTCCAAGGCTTTCATATCAAATCATTAGAATCAAGGAAAGGATTCTTACAAGAAGCAGAAATGGTGAAAACCAAAGACACAACAAGAGAAATCACACTAAACCTCCTCATAACAAGGAAATTATTCATTTTCCAAGAAGAAGGGAAATAATTATAAGAATGATAGACCACCTTGTACATATTGCAAGAAACCCAATCATGACAAGCACCGTTGCCACATTAAGAAGATTAATGAGTTGAAAAACTTAATTAATAAGAACAAAAAAATCAATGTGTCAAATGTTAGAGTAATAGTCTTTTGGGTTATTAATTAAATCATTTTGATCTAATTACTAACTCACCTATTCACTCTAGTTGCTTAAGCCAACCTTAGGGTTTCATGATTCCTTTTTAAGGAATCACCTCTTTGTGTTTCATAACAGATAACACATTGAATCATATTGTAATACATTGTTCATATAGAAGATTGTTCTTTTGAATGTGCATATGATGCCTCAGGCTTTTTGGCCTCCATAGATTTTTCTTGCTTTTTGTTCTTTGCTTCTTCCATGTGACAGGGTTATGCATGTAGGTGTTCTTGGGAGATTAGGTTACTACCTATTCTAACATGGTATCAGAGCCTTCCTGCGGCTCTTTGTTCATGTTTTGTTGAAGTGTTTCAGAAGCAGGAGGTTCTCTATAGGACAATAATTTTAAATTGTTTTGGTGCATTTTGGGCTCAAACGAACATCACCATTGAGCTCAAAGCACCCAAAAACCCTAGAAACCATTTAAAACTTGTCCATTTTGGACAACGTGGCTCTGAGGCATTTTTTTTTGGTTTCCAGTGCCGTACGAGCATGGAAACTGAGAAACAAATTAAAAAAAACCTTTTTTAAAGGTTTTTTTGCGGTTATTTTTAACATAGCCAGTGTATTTTTGAATCGCGCCACCAATGCTTCATCGGCGCTCCACCGCCACCAGCCCAGCACCGGCCCGCACCACCGCGGTCTCCTCCGTTCTGCCAGCCCTCCTCTCCGCCGGCCCCCGTCGGCCCTGCTCTGCCCAGCCGGCTCCTCCGCTGGGCTCCGCCACCTGTGTGCCGCCCGACAGGTTTTTAAGCCCCACGGGCCCTTCCCATACCAAGCAGAGGTCACATGGGTGACCGGGAGCTCCGCTCCAGGCCCCTACGTGTGCCATGTGCCCAGGGGCTAGGTTTTTTTCAGCCCCAGGGGCTTAAAACTTTCTTTTGGAGCCCTTTTGACCTCCTATCTGTGTTTTTGCTCTATTTGGAGCATACGAAGGTCTTTTTCTGATTTCTGTATATCGTCAGAAAGCTCTTTCCGAGATTTTTTCAATTATGGAGGTTAGGTTTTTTGGTTCTTCTATTTTCATAATGTTTTTTTCTGTCAAAGTCTGATGTCTATTTTTTCCTTCCGAGAGCCCTATCTTGCTCATCCGGACTCTGTTTTTGGCAAACCAGATATCGTCAGAAAGCTGGTTCAGTGATTTTTTCAGTGGCAAGGGTATTTTCTCTAGATTCTTCTCTAGGTTCTCTCTCCTCCATTTTTTTCACTTTTGCACTCTGGAAAATTACTTGGGTTCTACAGGTCCTAGGATCTCTTCTTTTGTTCCTCTGGCTCACTCTTCTTTCTGACTTTTTGAGCATTGTATGCTTCTCTTTTGTAGCATTATCTTTTCTATAAACACACTAACATAAAGTGTCTGCTTTTGCATATCTGGAATTTTGAGCACCTTGTGTTTGTTTGTTCTCACACTCAGTTATAAAGTGCCATGGGGGGTTATGATGTTTTGCCTTATGTGCTCATCCACCTTTGTCAAGTGAGCATACCTTCCACGACATTATCCCATGCTGTGTGTCCATGACACCACCCTTTATCCTGTGCTTGTACTTCTGTTGCACTGTTGGTGTTCTTTCTTCTTCTTGCAACTATTTTGGCATTGCATTTCAGTGTTCCTGTCACCCCTCTCCCTATTCAGCATTATGGGGGGGTTCACCTGTTGGTTCTATTTCTTCCTTGGTTCGGTTGAGTGATCTACATATTCAGTTCTTGTTCCTATGTACTAGGCGAATGCAGTGGCTAGGCACCTATGCATTTCGGTGAGATGGATCATCTACTATATAGACACTTGTTCATTCCTACTTTTGGAGGTCACCTCTTCGATTGATCAGCTCTTCAGAATTTGTCTTCTCTACCTGGTCATGCACTATTTTAGTGGGGGTTCCAGCAGTTACTTTTGACAGTGTTTGCAGCTTCACACTTCGAAGATGTTATACATGCTCTTTCTTGTTCCTTTCTTTGGGACTTTCCCTAGATTGGAGGCTTTGTTTCCTTCATCTAGTTCATCTCTTTTTGGGGTAGAGTCTTTCCCACTGAGTTTTCCCTATTTCCCTGCTTTACAGAGATTTCTTGTACTTGGGTACCTGATCAGGCCTTTGTTGCTGGGACCCTTCTTTCCTAATTTCTACAGTAGTCTCCTAGGTTTTGCTTCTCCTTAAGCTTATCTTAAGGGGGGGTGTTAGAGTAATAGTCTTTTGGGTTATTAATTAAATCATTTTGATCTAATTACTAACTCACTTATTCACTCTAGTTGCTTAAGCCAACCTTAGGGTTTCCCATTTAGGGTTTTGTGATTCCTTTTTAAGGAATCACCTCTTTGTATTTCATAACAAATAACACATTGAATCATATTGTAATACATTGTTCATATAGAAGATTGTTCTTTTGAATGTGCATATGATGCCTCTAGCTTTTTGGCCTCCATAGATTTTTCTTGCTTTCTGTTCTTTGCTTCTTCCATGTGATAGGGTTATGCATGCAGGTGTTCTTGGGAGATTAGGTTACTACCTATTCTAACATCAAATGCTTCCAACAAGATAGATTCATATCCTTCCACTTCAAAAGGAAAAGGGAAAATAATTTGTGGCAACTACAAGTTCTTTAGAGGAATGAAAACTTGACTCGGGTGCCACTCGTCATATGGGCTCTTCAAAGGAGTAGGTTACTTCTTTAGAGCCATCTAAGGTACCTCACATATTTTTAGGTGATGATAATAAAGTGGAAGTTGAAGGGAAAAGTTTATTTGTGATGGATAATCAAACATACAAATATGCTCTATATGTTCCTACATTGAGAAACAATCTCCTTTCAATTTACCAAATCACTCACTATGGAGGTGGAAATAAAGTTGATTTCCTTCTTGATTCAGTTGCGGTAAAAAATCTTAAGGATGATGCTTTGGTAGCAGTGGGAAAATCAAATCATAACACAAGGCTTTACTCATTCTCACACTTTCTGCCTAAGTCTCCTTCTACAACCTTGTTGACACATTCAACTTCACAAAGTAAGTTATGGCTTGAGCGGTTTGGACATCATAATTACCACTATCTTCAAAAAATTATCTCCAAGAACATGGTCAAAGCTCTACCTACAATCATTTTTTCTAAGGGTGTATGTTCAAGTTGTTCAATGGGTAAGCATCTAGAAGAGAAGTTTGAATAAGGGAAGTCTTGGAGAGCATCATTTGTTCTTAAGTTGGTTCACAATGATGTATCATGCCCCTTTCTAGTGTCATTATTTAGTAAAGGCTTCCATGTCCTTACCTTCATTGATGACTATTCTCGCTTTACATGTGTCTACTTTCCTAGTCACAAGAGTGAAGATTTTGACAATTTTATCACCATCAAGGCTCATGTTTAGAAACAATCAGGGAAGGCCATCAAGATTCTACGCACAAATAATGGAAGGGAATATGTGAACTCAATACTTATGGACTTTTGTACACTTGAGGGGATTGATCTTCAACATTCAGTTGCATACCAAAATGTCATTTCTAAAAGGAAGAATATAACTCTTAAGGAAATGGGTAGCTTCATGATTCATTCTAGGTCTCTTGATCTAACTTTTTGGGCAGGATCTATAAGTTGTGTCAATCACATCCAAAGTTGAGTTCCTCATAAAGCCTCAGATGGAATCACTCCTTTTGAGGCCTTGTGTGGTAGATAACTGGTTTTGAAACACTTTAGTGTCTTTGGTTGTCTAGCTTGGGCATGCGTACCTACATAGAAGCACAAGGCATTGGAACCTCAGAGTAGGCCTTGCATATTTGTTGGATATCATAAAGGTGTTAAGGAATTTAGACTTATGGATCTTGAGACACATGAGATATTCATAGAGAGGAGTTTTCACTTTGAGGAAAGTTTACCTAGCTTTGCCTCTACTCCTCCTCTTCCATCAGATATTATGGTTAGTGATGTTAGTGACTCAGATGATGATTTTACCTCAACCCCAACTCGTAGGATTACACCTTTGTTGGGTCTAGTTACAGTTAAGGTTACTTCTTATTCATCTTCTTCCACTAGACCTTGCTGGGCTTGATAGACTCTTGATTCAACGTGTTCACTTGTGGGGGATCCTTAAGACACTCAAAGGAAAAGGTCATAGCATCAACAACTTCCACATGCATACATTACTATAATGGTAGCTTCATGTAATTTAGTACAACTAGGTACACCTTTTCTTCCAAATATAACTTTAAGGGATGACTAATTGACAAACATTGCAGGTTTATTTGTGGAATCCTACATTGTAGATATGGGAGACATCATTGATGACATAAATATTCTCTTTGATGAGGAAAATCCTTATTTAGTTGTTGGGAGGAAACACTCTGACCCTCTTATCCACTCTCCGCGTGATCACTCTTTCAAGGTTAAAGTGATTATGGATCGTCATGTACAATAGTTGGAGGAGCTCTCTTTATCTTTAGAGGAGCCACTCGGGTCTTTGGAACATGTTATATATCCATCCTCATTAGATCTTAACTTGTCTTTTTTACCATTTTTGGAAGGGCCAAACTGCACTATCAACATGAGGACACTTGAGCAGCTTTCAGAGATACCACACATCTTGAGGTTTCTTCCTACAGATTGGGGAGGCATCTCTCATACATATATTATATTTTTTATTCCTAAGGGGAGGAATGTTGTTCAGTATTCATGAACCACCTTCTACATTCAGTTTGGAGCATCTATCACCGATGTATATTCTACATCAAGGGGGGGCTACTTTGTCTCTCTTATTCTATCTTATGGCGGAGGGACTTTTTCTTCATATTGGGTTTTGTCCTTTTCATGTGTATTTAATATTTCTCTTATGTTTTAATCTCTCTTTTAGGGGGGAGTTTTGTCCCACTAAGTTTTCTCCCTTTCTCCAGTTTATGAGAGATTGCATTGCATTTGCACTTACATATTGTACATGGGTACCTAACATGGCTGAGTAGCCAAGACCCAACTTTCATTTTCATTTATCAGTGTGAGCTTAAGTGCATTCCCCTAAGTTTCACTTAAGGGGGGGTGTTGGTGTAATTTAATATTCTTAATTATACTTTACTTAAGTTTACTTAGGATAATACATTGCATAGTAGTTTGCATATGAGACACTTAGGAGTTTGCATCTTATTTTTGCACATGGTGTAAGAGAGATTCTATTTTAGATGGTCATAGTTGTTATCACATTTCCACTTAAGTGTTGTCTCCACCTTTAGTGCACTTATCACATATCATCCTCACATTGTTGCACATACTTCATTGCACAATGGAGGATGATCCATCTTTGGTAGACATGTGCTTCCACCTTGTATGGGTGATAATTTTTTTCTTCTTATCATGCACTCCTATTGCCTTGCCTATATAAGTAGGCATATTCTCATTGTATTCATCTTTTATCTTTTGGCTTGATCACATTAATGAGAATACAATTTATTCTTGTCCATCTCCTCTCTGTTGTCTGTGATATTCATTAGGATCTAGATCTTTGGCATATTTCCTTAGGAAAATTCTTAAATCATATTAGATAAATTATTAAAAGCTAGAATGACATCGGGAAGCTCAACATATGAAGGTTTTATGAGAGTTATTGGAAAGGCCAGATGGTAAGATATTATTTCATAGATAAGCATAAATTTCCCTATACCACTAGGAATTAAGACCAATAATAAGAAAAATATCCCAGATTGGGGAAAATTGTAAGCGGGTTCCAAGAGTCACTCCACCAAGAACTCATGGTATGCAACGTTAATAGGAATCTCTACAAGTGATGTGATAGTGGCCATGGCATCTGCTGCTTTGTTACTATCCCTGGGAATTTTCTCAAAAGTTATTGACATGAAGTAGGCTTTAAAATCATCCACCATTCTTTTATAATGCATGATTTTTCATCTTTTGTTTTATAATCATCATTGACATAATTAATCACGAGTTGAGAGTCACCAAAAACACATAACTCATGGATTTTCCACTGTACAACCATATAGAGTCCCATAATCAATGCTTCATATTCTACAATATTGTTGGTACACTGAAAATGAATCATGTAAGATTTTGGTATACAATCTCCCTGTGGTGTGACAAAGAGAATACCAACACTAGAACTAATCTATGTGCACAACCCATCAAAATACAAGGTCCAAAGGCATGTAGAGTCTACATAGAATATTTATTCAATAGGTAATTTTGTAATAAGTCAACGATTATCTTCTATAGGAGCTTATACCAATTTATTTTCTATAGCTTTTCCTTTTATGGATTTTCTTTCCACGTGTTCAATGTTTAAATTACTCAGGATCATGACCCATTTGGCTAACCTCCTTGTAAGTGTTGTTTTCTGCAAGAGGTATTTGAGAGGATCTATGTTTGCAATAATTTTTTTTTATGTGTGAGAATATAATGATGCAACTTTTGTGAAGCAAAATTATGACAAGGCAATCTTTTTCAATGTGATTATAATTCAATGCATATCCCACTAGAGTACAACTAGTATGATAGATGGCACATTCTTTTCCATCTATGTCATGGTGTGCCAAGAGTGCTCCCAATTTTGTGGTAGTTGTTGATATATAAAGTAAGAGGGTCTTGTCATCTGTAGGGGTACTAAAACTGGTGGTAACTTTAGGTATTCTTTAATTTGTTGAAAACCTTGTTCACACTTGTCAGCCCATCTGAATGTAACATTTTTATGTAAAAGATGTTGAAATGGGTGATATTTATCTGCAAATTATGCTATGAAGCGATGAATATATTGTAATGATCTTAGTTGATGAATATTCTTTGGTGGTGGTATTTCTAGTATAGCTTTTACTTTATCAAGATCTACTTCAATACCTTTGGCAGAAACAATGTATCCTAGGAGTTTCCCAGTGGTTACCCTAAAGACAATTTTTTTGGATTTAATCCAACTTTATATTGTTCTAATCTTGTAAAAATCTTGTCCAATATTTCCAGATGTCCCTTCCTAGTATAGATTTTCCCATAAAATCATCCACAATATCTTCTAGGTAAGTGTACATCATGTCATGAAAAATAGTAAGCATAATTTGTTGGTAGGTAGCTCCAACATTTTTAAATCCAAAAGACATGATGTTCCAACAAAATTTCCCAACAGACAAGTGAATGTTATCTTGAATTGATCTTTATGAGTAATTTTGATTTGGTTATGATGCAGAGCAAGCAGCCACACAACCTAGATTGGTCTTCCTTGATTAGAAGAACCTTAGATCCCTACCTTAAGCCTTCTCCTTGATCCAAAAACTCCTTGAGGGTATATACCTCCTCTCTTAAGTGGAATTATTATTACACAACTCTCCCTGACTCCTAGGGACTTCTCACAACTTGGATCCAATTTAGGCTTTAGGGATCAATTCCCTCAAACATACTAAAATGAGGGATTTCTTTCTCAAATATATGGGAATTCAATTCAATGGTGGGAAGGTCTTATCCTAACCTAATACACTATGAATCACTCACTTTTGGAGTTCCTAAACACCCACAACCTATCCTACTCAAATTAGGACAGTTAACCTAGTAGCCCTTCTTACTTTGTTTTTGGTGGATAACTCCCAACTTCTCCAAATGAATTGGAAATATCCTTACCTTTCAGGATACCCTTTATCCCCTTCTTTCAGACCCCAATAGATGGATTTATGACTTCACTCGTGCAGTATCAAATTCTCACTCTGTCCACAGGCCTAATTGGCCAGACCAGGCTTGGATAACAAAGAAACAGTTTGAAAATGGGTTCATGAAATCAAATAAACCCCGTAGGACTCTTCCCTATAATATAAATGGTCTATCCCAACCATTTCCAAAGTCTCTTCAATCATTGAGACTGGTTATCCTCTCCATCTCCTACTTTCCTGGTCAAATACATAGAGATATTTGACCTAGGGCTTGGTGGCAAACCCCTCCAACATAATCCTCTACTTATGTGCTTCAATAATATCCAAGATGAATCCCCTAAATTTCATTTCCCAAAGGACCATGATTTTTTCATGGTGGGAAAGCAAGTTAGGGCTCCATGAACAATTTACCCTCAGTTTCTGGCGTTTACAAAACTAGTGACCTTGCAATTTACTATTCTCTCACCAAATCACCCCAAACCAAAAGCATAGATCAAATAGATCACTAAGAAAACAAAATCAATTGGATTTTCATCCGTACAGTACCTTCAAACTCAAAAAACACAGTAACTGTACACAAAATAACATAATTTTTTATTTGTTCACCCTTCCAAAAGTTTGTACCAACATTGCCAACCAATGAATGGGATTCATACATGTTTAAATACCAGTTGCAATGGTCATAAATATAATTCAAATTGTTATGGACCAAATTCACAACTTTGCAACTATACCGAGCAACTTTTCTTGTAAAGTTGTCAATGTTGTCAAACAACATTTTTGACAATTTTGCCAATTAGCAACTTTTTGCACACTAGGCTTAATGCCACAAATGGCTTTAAAAACATGTCCTAGTGACCTAAAACTAGTGAGAAACCTATAAATCACAATTTTATGCCCATTTGATCATTTTGGAATCTTGGTTATAATTGCACATAGGATCCAAAAGGTCTTATACTTGGGCTTATTACATTTTACTCATCTACCAACTGATCCCAAATGATCCTAATCTACTCTAGGGAAGGCCATATATTTGGTGCCCTACACCATACACCTCACGCCACTAAAACTCAATTCCCTTGAGTTATAATATCTGCAACTTGGAGTCCCATCTTCTTAATGTCCTTCTATGTTAGCCATGTAGCATCTTCCAATGGCTTGTCCTTCCACTTGATTAGATACCCGTGATATGCTCTCCTCCTGGTTTGTTTACTGACCCTTGTGTCAAAGAGGGCTTCAACTTCATGTTGATTTGGGTGAGGAAGTTGTTGAAGTACTGCAACTTCCTGTGTTCCTTCTAGACCCACATCAAAGACATCAGAACCTTTATAGGCATAAATATCACATACATTGAAAGTGTTATACAATCCAATGTCTGGAGGTAAATCAATTTTATCGGCATTATTGTCACATTTTTATAATATCTTGAAGGGTCCCATCTTCTTCATCATCAATTTGGTATACTTCCCTTTAGGAAGTCTCTCTGCTCCGAGGTGGATCATCACTATGTCCCCTACCTTATACTACACATCCCTTCTTTTATCTGCTATCTCTTTGTACTTCCCTGAAGTTTTCTCAAGTCTGGTCCTGACATCTTGGTGAAGTTCCTTCATGACATCTGCAAAATCTTCTACTTATGCACTCCTTCTTTCCATACCACTGATGTTTCTTAACTCCATTACACCTCTAGGGTGTGTCCCATATACAAGTTGGAATGGGCTATGACCAGTGCTCCTATTTACTGAGTCATTATAGGAAAATTTTGCCTGTGGTATTACTACATCCCATGTGGCTCCATGGTCTTTTGTCAGAGATCTCAATAGGTTCCCAAGTGACCTATTTATGACCTCTGTCTGGCCATCTATTTGAGGATGATATGTCGATGAGTATGACAAGTTGGTTCCTAATCTTTTCCACGGTGTTCTCCAAAAATGTCCAAGGAATTTTGTATCCCTATGAGAGACTATGGTCATTGGTAATCCATGCAACCTCACTACTTCCTTGAAGAATATCCCTGCTATATGAGAGGCATCATGAGTTGTTTTCCAAGGTAGGAAATGGGCCATTTTGGAAAACCTATCTACTACCACATAGATACTATCATATCCTTGTTTGGTTCTTGGTAGGCCTGATACAAATTCCATGCTGATGGAGTCCCAAGGCTTCATTGGGATGGGTAAAGGGTTATACAATCCTGCATTGGATCCATGCAACGTCACTACTTCCTTGAAGAATATCCCTGCTATATGAGAGGCATCATGAGTTGTTTTGCAAGGTAGGAAATGGGCCATTTTGGAAAACCTATCTACTACCACATATATACTATCATATCCCTATTTGGTTCTTGGTAGGCCCAATACAAAGTCCATGCTGATGGAGTCCCAAGGCTTCATTGGGATGGGTAAAGGGTTATACAATCCTGCATTGGATGATCTACCCTCGGCTTTTTGACAAACCATGCACTTCTCCACAAACTGTCTTACCTCTGTCTGCATTTTGGGCTAGAAATAGAACCTTATTACCATCTCCAAAGTTTTGTCCAATCCAAAGTGACCTCCTAAGCCTCCACAATGATTCTCCCTTATGGTGTTCTATCTCATGGATCCCCTTGGAATACAAAGTTGACTTCCTCTGAAAATTAATTCCTCCTACAACATGTAGTCTGCAAAATCACTGTGATATCTATCACTCATATCCTTGCATACTTGGTATGCCTCTGAAAAGTCTTCATCCTGTTCATACATCCCTTTCATGGAATTGATTCCAACACTCTCCAATCTGACTTCTTGAATGGTTAGATTCCTTCTACTAAGGGCATCTGCAACCTTATTGGTTATACCCTTCTTGTGTTTAATTATGAAATTGTATGCTTGGATGTATTCCATCCATTTGATGTGTTTGTGGTTTAACTTTTCTTGTCTATTCAAAAATCTCAAAGCATGATTATCAATATAAACTATGAACTCCTTAGGCAACAAATAATGCCTCCATTTCCTTAAAGATTAAACCATTGCATAAATTTCCAAATCATAGGTTGAGTACCTGTTTTTGCCTCATTCAACTTCTCACTAAAGAAGGCTATTGGTTTTCCTTCTTGAATTAGGACCCCCCTATGGCCCTATTCCTAGCATCACATTCTATTGTGAATATTTTCTTAAAATCAGGCAAAACTAATATGGGTTGTTCTACTATCCTCCTTTTCAAGTACTCAAAAGATTTCTCTGCTTCATTTGTCCATACAAAATGACACTTTCATCCACCCTTGATTGTGTCAATCATAGGGGCACACACATTGCTAAAACCCCTAATAAATTTCTATAAAAATAGGCTAGTCCATGAATTTTTTTTTACCTCACTAGCAGTCCTTGGTGTGGGCCAATTGAGTATGGCTTCCACCTTCTCTGGATCCATTTTGAGATTACCCTTTGAGATGATAAATACAAGGAACACCAACTCTTCCTACAAGAATACACATTTATCCAAATTGTCTTGTTTGAGCCTTTCCAAAACCAACTCCAAGTAGGTTAGATGTTCTTCTCTATTCTTACTAAAAATCAATATGTCATCTAGATATACAACCAAAAAATGATTAATAAAAGGTTTCAATACTTCATTCATGAGCCTCATGAATGTGCATGGAGCGTTTGAGAGGCCAAAGGGCATCACCAACCATTCATATATCCCTTCATTGGTCTTTAATGTAGTCTTCCACTCATCC
This sequence comes from Thuja plicata, assembly GCA_018584345.1. Taxonomy (NCBI): domain Eukaryota; kingdom Viridiplantae; phylum Streptophyta; class Pinopsida; order Cupressales; family Cupressaceae; genus Thuja; species Thuja plicata. The sequence goes on along the minus strand of MU228511.1, from coordinate 3,682,284 downwards.
CCTTGTCTAATCCGGATCTGATGGTACCCACTTTTCAAATCCAACTTGGAGTAATGTCTAGCCCCTCCTAGGCAATCCATTAAGTCCTCTATTCTAGGCATAGGGAATCTGTATCTGATAGTGATTTTGTTTATGTCTCTAGACTCAGTACATAGTCTCCATGTACCCTCTTTCTTTGGAGCGAATAGTGCAGGGACTGCATAAGGACTGATGCTCCTTCTAATGAACCCTTTCTTGAGCAATTCTTCAACCTGTCTAGCTAACTCCTCATTCTAATATGGTGTCAATTTATATTCAGCCTTATTAGGCAATGTGGACCATGGTATAAGATCAATACATAGACTTACATCTCTGACTGGTGGAAGTGTATCTGTGGTACTGTCTGCAATAATCTCCTTGCACATCTTTAGCAAAATTTTTACTTCCTTGGGTCCTACTGTCCTCTCTTGTTCCTTTACT
>MU228511.1:3668392-3681429 GCA_018584345.1 Thuja plicata | reverse complement strand
AGGTTGGCTTAAGCAACTAGAGTGAATAGGTGAGTTAGTAATTAGATCAAAATGATTTAATTAATAACCCAAAAGGTCTATTACTCTAACACCCCCCCTTAAGATAAGCTTACGGAGAAGCCAAAACCTAGGAGACTACTACAGAAAGCAAGAAAGATGGGTCCCGGCAACAAAGGCCTGATCAGGTACCCAAGTACAAGAAATCTCTGTAAAGCAGGGAAATAGAGAAAACCCAGTGGGAAAAATGCTACCCCAAAAAGAGATAAACTAGATGAAGGAAACAAAACCTCCAATCTAGGGAATGTCCCAAAGAAAGGAACAAGAAAGAGCATGTATAGCATCTCCGAAGCATGAAGCTGCAAACACTGTCAAAAGTAACTGCTGGAACCCCCACTAAAATAGTGCATGACCAGGTAGAGAAGACAAAGTCTGAAGAGCTAATCAATCGAAGAGGTGACCTCCAAAAGTAGGAATGAACGAGTGTCTATATAGTAGATGATCCATCTAACCGAAATGCATAGGTGCCTAGCCACTGCATCTGCCTAGTACATAAGAACAAAAACTGAATACGTAGATCACTCAACCAAACCAAGGAGGCAATAGAACCAATAGGTGAACCCCCCATAATGCTGAACAGGGAGAGGTGTGATAGGAACACTGAAATGCAATGCCATAAACAACTGTAAGAAGAAGAATCAGGAACACCTAGTGCAGAAGAAGGTACAAGCACAAGATAAAGGGCGGTGTTGAAGTAGAAGAAATGATCTTCTAGACACACAGCATGGGAAAAATGTCGTGGAAGGTACACTCACTTGACAAAGGTGGATGAGCACATAAGGAAAAACATCATAACCACCCCATGGCACTTTATAATTGAGTGTGAGTACAAACAAACAAAAGGTGTACAAGATCCCAGATATGCAACAACTGGCACTTTATCTTAGTGCATTTACAGAAAAAAGAATGCTACAGAAGAGAATATACAATGCTCAGAAAGTCAGAAAGAAGAGTGAGCCAGAAGAATAGAAGAGATCCCAGGACTTGTAGAACCCAAGTAATCTGCCAGAATGCGAAAGTGAAAAACTCAGAGGAGAAAAAACCTAGAGCAGAATCTAGAGAAAAGACCCCTGCCATTGAAAAATTCACTAAACCAGCTTTTCGACGATATCTGGTTTGCCAAAAAATGAGTCTGGATGAGCAAGATATAGCTCCCGGAAGGAAAAAACAAACATCAGACTTTGATAGTAAAAAACACTGTCAAAATGGCAGAACCCAAAACCCTAATCTCCATTATCGAAAAGAGCTTTCTGACGATATAAAGAAGTCAGAAAAAGGCCTCCGTTTGCTCCAAATAGAGCAAAAACATCAATAGAGGCAAAAAAGGGGCTCCAAAAATATTTTTTAAAGCCCCTGGGGCTTAAAAAATCCTAGCCCATGGGCGTATGGCACATAGGGGGCTGAAGGGCGGAGCCCTTGGTCACCAATGTGACCACCGCTAGGGAAGAGAGGAGCCCACTGGGCGGCAGTGCCGGGTCGGCGGGGGCCGGGTGGCGGTGGGCCAGCGGGGGCCGAGCGGCAGTGCGGGCCGCGGTGGAGCGGTGGTGGCGCCTTCATCACAATGCGGGCTGCATTTTTTTAAAACGCAAAAAACCTAAGAAAAATGTTTTTATTTTTATTTTTTCTCGGTTTCCGTGCCTGTACGGCCCTGGAAACTAATTTTTTTTGCCTCAGAGCCACGTTGTCCAAAATGGACAATTTTTATATGGATTCTAGGGTTTTTGGGTGCTTTGAGCTCAATGGAGATGTCCGTTTGAGCACAAAGTGACCAGAAACAAAGCCCACCTCTAAATCCACATAAAAAAAACTCTGAAAACTTGAAAACCTCCTGCTTTTGAAACACTTCAACAAAACATGAATAGAGAGCCGCATGATGGCTCTGATACCATGTTAGATTAGGTGAAAAACTAATCTTCCAAGAACACTTGCATGCATAACCCTGTCACATGGAAGAAGCAAAAGAACAGAAAGAGAGAAAAACTATGGAGGCCAAAATATCAGAGGTATCATGTTCACATACAAAAGAATAATCTATTATGAACAATATCTCCATTATGAAATACAAAGAAGTGATTCCTTAAAAAGGAATCATGAAACCCTAAAAGGGAAACCCTAAGGTTGGCTTAAGCAACTAGAGTGAATAGGTGAGTTAGTAATTAGATCAAAATGATTTAATTAATAACCCAAAAGGTTTATTACTCTAACAGTAAGCACATAAACATTACTTCTCCCATCATGTTTTGAGTTCACATCATATTTCCAAGACCTTCCTAATAATAGGTGGCAGGCATCCATCTCTGCAACATCACACAAAATCTTGTCTTTGTATTCTCCTACCTGAAACTCCACATAAACTTGTTCATTTACAAGAGCCTGTTGCTCTTTTTTTAACTACGAGACCTTATAGGGGTTAGGGTGAGGTAGCTTCTTCAAACCAAGCTTTCTAACCATTTCTATGGATGCAAGATTATCCGTTGAACTATAATCTACTATTACCTTACACATTTTACCTTTCACCTTGCATGTTGTCCTAAAGACAACCTTTCTCTGAGGTGGTTCTTTGTCTGCAATTGTCTTTAATAAATTCCTTTTGAACATCAAGCATTCACCTTATTCTGGATCAACATTCCCTCTTGGCTCTTGTACACTTTGTGTGTCTTCTTCTTGAGCAAGGTGGACTCTCCTTTCTCTCCCTTGGTTATTCCCTCTATTCTTCTCTAGACATCTAGAGGACTAGTGTCCTGTCTAATTGCAAGTGAAACATCTGCTAGTGAACACTCCTAGTGTTCTTCCTCTGAATCTTCCTCTCCCATTGGGTCTCCTTCCTCTAAATCCTCCTCTAGGATTTGTCTCTCCTTCCTAGTTTTCTTGACCACTGGTTTCTCCAAAAAAATTGTTAGATGGTCCTCTACCACCAAACCTTCCTCTACCTCTGAATTTTCCACCAGGTTATAACTTGAGAAACCATCCATAAGGGAAAGAACCTCATGTCTTGTTGTAAGATCAACTATTATATCAATATTTGGAAGCAAGAAATCATCTTTGGGATAAGCTTTATTAAGATCTCTGAAATTTGTATAGACATGAACACTCCCATCAAGTTTTGAGACTGGTTCTAGATTGGAGATCCATTTTTCATAGTTAATAGGCCTAGTAAATCCTAAATATAGTAGCTTTTGCAATTCTGCCTTTACCAACAATGCTACTTGCGGGTGCATTTTTCTCAATTTTTTTTTTACAAGTTTTGCCCCTGGTGGTAAAGACAAGTGATTCATAACCAAATTAGGATAAATTATTGGCATGTTTGCATAGCACCAAGAAAATTTGACTTTTCTTTCCTTGAAAAATTATATAAAAGTCACACTTTCCTCAGATGTCAATGATTCAACTATACGTATAGTTTTGGACAAAACTTCTATTCCAAGGTTTGCTGCCACTATTTTCTGCACTAACATGGATGAATTTTCATGATAATATGGTTTGGGAAGTGTTTCAAGCCTTCCATCCTTAGGTGCCTTAGAGAGGTTTTCACCTTTGGATATTTTCATTTTTTTTTACCTTTTTTCAAGTCTAATAGTGCCATAGAACAATTTTCACTAGAAGACCTATTTTTATTTTCTGTAATTTTGTGATTTAAAGGCTTGTCATCCTCTCCAAAGTAAGTTGCACTATTAAGTTCAATAGAAAAGCTATCTCTATGGTTCTTGAGGATTATGTCACTTTATGTGCTGAGAAAAATAATTATAGCCTCACCATTTTGAAAAGTATCCAATTGTGGTGGTCCTTGTTGATCCCAATCAATAAGTTCAGGATGGATAAGGGGTAAAGAGTCATTACTATACTCAAGTTTATGGATTGGTTAAAGGGTAAACACACTCTCATATTCATAAATGTCAATGAAATCATCAAGGTCATCGATGACACCTTCCTCTTTAGCCCGTGTTGCATCAGAGGACTCCCCTACCTCATTCAAATTGCCCTTAGTGCTTGAGGTCTTACCTTTCGACATGTCATAACATAAGCCATGAAATATACATTTACCATTAGTTTGTATTGGTTCAAGGATTCCTTTCTTTTGTAATCCCAGAGGACTATGACTTTCATATCCATACTATTCTATTATTTTAAGTCCTTTCCTATATTGTTAGGCTAGTATCTTAACCTTTGGTTTTTTAGTTTGCTCTTTTTATGTATCCTCATCTTTCTATATCCATCCCAAAATATCTTTTTCTTCCATTTCATCTTAAAGTGCTCCTCATTTTTTGAAAACAATCGGTTTGCAGACCATATTATTTATATCGGACGCGGTTTCAGTCATTTGTGGTTTGCAATAAGACTAGGGAGATAAAGGTAACTTTTTGATGCAAAGTGCATGGATCATGGAATATTCTCCCACTCTTTGTTCTTTTAATTTTATTTTGAACTCCTTGTTTGATTTTGAAGTAGATGCTTTTAGTGATTTAGGATCGAAATATGCACGATAAGAAGGTGTTTCATGATTACTTGGGATTGTGGATTTAGTCTTAGTATTCAAATTATTGTAGTACATAAAAGGATTTAGATCTCTAGGTATGGTTATCTTAACATCATTGTGAGGAAATTTAATGCATTGATGGTATGTAGAGGTAACTTCTTGCATTGCATTAATTCATAGTATTCTAAGGAGTAGATTATCAGTTAGAGGTAGGCCTAGAACTTTGAAAACCACATCCTTTACCATAGGTCCAGCTCCAATTGGTAATATAATAGATCCTTTGGATGAATGGTATTCTTCATCATATGCTTTTATAGTGATTTTATTTTTCAAAACTACTACATTCTCAGAGAATCCTAGTTCTATAATCACTTTCAGGGTACAAATATTCAGACTTTCTCCTCCATCTATCAAGAGTCATTTGATTTTAACTTTATGAATAAAAGCTTCAATGTGTAAAGGTGCATTATGGGCTTGGTGCATTTATGATTCATCATGTTTTGTAAAAGTGAGAGTGTGAGGGGAAGTGATATGTCCCACCATAGCTTGTTTTTTATCCACATGTAGGTCAATAGGTATGGTAGCAGTAGTAAGCGCTTTATCAAGGATAGCTCTATGTTCAGGAGATAGGCATAAAAGTTCAAGCATGAAAATTTGCGTAGGCATTTTCCCTAAATGTTATATAAGGCTGTATCATGAAGTTGATGCAACAAATTTAGGATTTGGATCTTTAAGGGTAATTGTGCCTCTATGGGTAGTAACATCGTAATCATTTTTTTTTCCTTTTATAATAAAAGTGTTCACATGATTATCAACCTCACTAATTTTATTTATGACATAATCATATTTAGCAGTGGTATGATTCACACTATCAACAAATTAAGGGGCTTTTCCTTCATCTTTATTCTTATCATGCTTAGGCAAGGGATCTTTGAAGACCCAATGATAATAGTTACCAGAAGGATTGTGTCCATCAATTGTTATTTTACCATCATCAATAAGATCTTGTATTACATGTTGAAGTATATTGCAACTATTTTCCTTATGATATTTATATCTATGATATTCAAAGAAATGATCTTTGTTCCATCGTGGAGGTTTGACTTGCAGGTTGTATTCTCTCATTTTTGGTAATTTTATAAGGTCATTTTCAAGAAGTTCTTTTGAAGCTGATTCAAGCAGTTGACCCAATGGTGTAAATGTTCTTCTAGGTAAGTTCTTTTGAGGCACTTTTCCTTTGTATGAAGACTATCCTTTGATATTGTAAATGGGTTGTGAAGATCTAGTAGTCTTTGCATCTACAACACTATCATTGACAACATTTTTGTTTCTATCCCAGAAATGAGGTTTTGTTATTGTAACTATTACTTGAACTTCCTTTATGATTTTTGTCATTATTAATTCTGATAGTACCATCATCTATAAGGTAGTGTTCAATTTTAAATCCCATTTCAATAAAATCCTCAAACTTATGAAGGAATTTAAGACAATGTTCTTTCCCAATCTCTTTGTTCAAATTGCAAAAAAAGTCAATCGTTTATTTTCTAAGAATACCATACGGTTCTTTCTTTGTCAACTGTCAACATATTTTTAGGAATTATATAAAAGGTTCCACCTATTTTTTCTTGGTATCACATAATTTCAATATGGTTCCTCATGTTCACTTCCTCCTAGACCGCGCTGGAAAAGTCTCATGAGGTATGTTTCTTCATATGCAAATTCCAAGGTAGAAGCATAAAATTATCTTAAGTGATCCTTATGTTCTCCTTTTCTTTTGTATTTATGGAGCCTTGGTAATTCCTAATTATTAGGAAAAGGTGGCATTGGTATACTTGTTGACTTGGTGGTCAACACCTCCTTGGAGATTCGTGACATGGCTTAACCGCCTCTCATGGGTCGGGTTAAATCTGACATTTGTATCAAGCATTGACAGTTCAAACTTTTGGTGCAATGAAAAATGATTCCAAAAATTGGTATCAGAGCCTTGGATCATGGGTTTGAGTCTCCCTTCAATGGGTGTTGAAGGCTCAGTCGATGCTAATAGGGAGATTATTGACTTGGTGGTCAGCACCTCCTTGGAGATTCGTGACATGACTTAAGCGCCTCCCGTCGATCGGGTTAAATTTGGCATTTGTATCGGGCATTGATAGTTTGAGCTTTTGGTGCAATGACAAATGATTCCAATAATTGGTATCAGAGCCTTGGGTCATGGGTTCGAGTCTCCCTTCAGTGGGTGCTAAAGGATCAGTTGGTGCTGAGGGGGAGATTGTTGACTCGGTGGTCAACACCTCCCTGGAGATTTGAGACATGGCTTAACCGCCTCTAGTGGGTCAGGTTAAATCTGGCATTTGTATCAGGCATTGACAATTCAAGCTTTTGGTGCAACAAAAAATAATTTCAACAATACTTAGATCAAAAGGATGGGGACAAATGTCCTCAAGAGAACACTTATGAGATGAGGTTTTATCATTATTTAGATTTTCCAATTCCTATCCCAGGGATCTTAATTTATCTTAAATGAGATCATTTTTAGGTGTTGTCATTGGTTTCTTTGTAGATTTCTTCTGACCTAGTTAGAGATAAAGGGTCTAAATTCCTTTACTTTGTCATCAAAACTTGTCTTAGTATGTTTAGACTCACTAGATCCCTCTTTTTTATTTGATATAAGTAAATAGGTGTCAATATTAGAAGGTATTTTTATTTTCTCATCAACTAGGACTTTGAAATATTGCTTGGTTTCTCATTTCATGACCTCTTTGAATAGATTAATATATCTACTATCACATAGTGTTTCCTCTATGTGTTCTTGGGTTATTTATTCATCGATATCATCATGTTTCTCTTTTTATTGGTTTTTATATTCAAAATAAATACTAATATGTTCTTCCTCATGAAAACATTTATCTTTCTCTTGCTTCATTCTTGTTTGGTATCTAGTCTTTGTGGTATGAGATGTTTCTCATCTTTGACCTAAAACAAATGATAGGGTAGATAATATGAGACTCTACGATTATGCCAAGATGAAAACTCAAAGAGGACCCAACTATGATGTGACAAAATGTGATACTAGACTCCAAGTGGTAGCTTTGAAATGAATGAGAAACTTTGTCTAAAGAAATTAATTATAAAGCAACTCTAGGTCTAAAAAGTGAATATGTAAACAAGGCTTGACTCGTGCTATAAGGAAAATGATTAAAGGGGAAGAGTATGCTAAAGAAGGAGACAATGAACTCCTATAAAGTTACTCTATCCTAGGATGTTGATGTTTTCCTACCTTAGATGATGAGTGATGAAGGGATCATTATAATCAAAGTTTAGTTTAGGACCCAAAGAATATAACCTATTTATCAACCAAGGACCCAAAGAATATAACCTATTTATCAACCAAGGATTTGTTGGACCAATGCAAGAGTATAAGACCTAATTGGAATGTATGCAGTATGAAAAGACTAAAAATGAACCCTATAAGATCAAAATTGAAAAATGATGCCAAGAATACTAAGATGACCTATGTCTCAACTTCTCTATTTCAAATGTGTAGCAATAGTGATAATGTTGTTTATTTTGTATTTTTTTCAACGTTTCATGTGTGTTGTTGATTGTTAAATAAAGATGTTTGTTTTGTACACACACATAAAACACACTAGACAAAATGTTTTTTGATAAAATCAAAATCAAGTACAAATCCTAGGCTGGCTGAGACAATATTTGTTGGATTCCCATTGTGGATAAATCTGGGTCACACTTATTCAGCTTATATAGCTTAGAAGTTTGGTTGTACTAGCCCCCCCTTACACAACACACATTTCTTAGGCACACCAAACTTCAAATTCCCATAGAATCAAAGATCTTAAGGAATTTTCTATCTCTACTTTGAACTGTGAGAATGTGGGATGACTCCAGAGGTGATCTAACCTCCTCCGCTAGCAAATAGAAGGATTTTGGCTACTACAATAATTGAATTTTTAGTAAGGACGTTTTCCTAAGTGGCTATACTTGTGGTATATTAGTCCCGCTAAGGAGGCCTCCCATCTTGTAGAAGTTAAGTTCTACAAGTTTTTATGCACCACACAAGTACTATGAGAGATCTTCATCTCGACATAGAAATCACCTATTGATTGTGATTTTCATCATAACTAATTTTCTTATATAACATTTTGGAAGGGCTTGGCCTTACCCTATTACTGCTTGGGTCATTCTCTCTCACCCGACCTTAAGGGATTCTTGGGAGGCAGGCCCTCTAAAAGATAGAACAAATTTCTCTTGCACCCAAGATCTGCGAAGGTGAGGGGAGAGGATAAATTTATTCTATCTTCCCAGGATCTAAATACAAAAGAATATTTCTATACACCCATTAAACACACCAAACACACCAAACACTTGTGTTCTTTTTAAAGCACAAATAAAATATGATATATGCTAAAATAATCAGACAACTAGTTTCAAAAATCACATTCGTTGCACCCTGCATCAACATCCTTAATAGTTTTCAAATCATGGTCTTTGACAAATGTCCTGCACCAAATGTCTTAGTGGTTTTCAAATCATGGTCTTTGACAATGGTGAACAACTTGCATAGAAAACATAAGAATTATCCCCCACAAATTAGCTCTAAAAACTAAAACACAAGCTAACAAACTAGCAAGCATAAACAAAAAAGATTGTATTACTCTGACATTGACGATGTACCTGTAGGTACCATGCCCACACAATTCACCCAATAAGGAATGAACGAAGGAGATGGGGTTTTTGCTGATGGAGAGAGTTATAAGGCATGCTGACAGTATCAGAGATAGAAGGGGGAGTTCTCAGTTGTCGAGAGTCATAAGGAAATGTCAGGTTTTTCTCAGGAGGTATAAGGAGATGTTAGCTGTCACTCATGAGGTATAAGGTGTTTCTTCATGGAGTGATACATATTTTTTTAGTGTTTGGATTGATAAGGTAATACATCGACAGAATTAGGAGCTGCTTGTGTAGGGAGATATAAGGGGACATGTAACCATCTTTCAAGGGATACATAAGGAGGTTATGTAGAGATAAATGCTTGATTCAAAGGTGGTATAATAAAGAATATAAATCAAGGAGGAGTTAATGTCTCGACAGCCTCACAAACAATATAACCATGTGGACTGCCCCCCCTAAATGTTACCCCACTGGTTCAAAGGTCCAGTCAAAAGTGATTACTGAAATTTTTTTTTATTAAAAAAAATAATTAACAAACTAAAATTATTAAACTAACAAAAATTAAACCAAAGCTAAACTAACACATAAAATTACTACCCAAACAAAGAACTAGACTAGCATACTAGCAAAACTAATTATTAACTAAAAAAACTAAATACTAAATAAATAAAACTTTACACAATAAAATGAAACACAAACTATTCACTAACATAAACAAAATGAAATGTTAACTATAATAAAACACAGACCGGTCAAAAGGAGTCAATGCACAAGGCAATGGAAAACTTGCAATAACTAATGAATGAAGCTATAATGGAGTTGAAATGAAAATGCAACCAATAAATACTATATCACTGAAGTCAACGAAACTATGGACAAATGGAATGTAATATATTGTATAGTCAGAAAATGGAAGCACTTCCATGGTAGACTGGTTTATCCTTTCGGGTAAGTGGTTTTGGGTCATGTCAAGCACCTTGAATGGGTTCCCAACTTTGGTCTGGCTTTATCCTCCTATTCTGCCCCATTTCCACCCTTTCTAGCCTATTTCTGGCAACCCAAATTGAGAAACTGGGAATTTGGCCTTGGGGTCTAGGTCAACCTTTTTAGGTCAAGGTCAACCTCAACCTTTACCTAGGTCACAATCAACCTTTTTCAGGTATGGGGCCCAAATTCAAGAATCTTAGGGTTTCCGGATGTCGGTCTTTGGAAAAAGTTAATTCCTACTTCTGGGTCGGCTATTTCAGACTTTGGGACAACAAGTCCTAGATTATATTTATCATAGGTTCTCTTCTAGGGGAATGAGTCCAATTATAATTTAATTCTCCTATGTCGGCCTCTCTAGAGGATTGTGCCCTAATTTCATATTCTCATTTTCTCTAATCATTACTAAGCAGCAAGAAGCAAAAGCATACTCAAGAATCATAAAAATTCCAAGACTTGAAGAGTGAGATCCAAAGGTAAAGAAGAAAGATTTGAAGCAAGCCAAGTAGCCATTGAAGCATTCATCCATTCTCAAGCACTTCTAAAGCATCCATTTTTATCAAGGAGATCCATTGGTGTTCATTGAAGGATTCAAGCTCCATGGAGCCCTCTTGTTGAAGATTTCTCCATCTACATTCCTCCAAGCCTCTTCCAATTCAAGAACCCATTCAAGATTGATGTTGAATACCTACAAAGAAATTGATTGAAGACATCCTATATTCTCCATTATACATTCTACATTCTATTGGTGCATCCATACTTGTGAATTCAAGGATTCAAATCCTCCACAAGAAATTTTACATGAGCAAGGTGAATTGTTTCATTTACTTTGTATATTCCAGCAATTTCAATTATATATTTGAGGTTAATTCCCAAAATAGGGTTTGACTAAGGAAAGCCCCTCCCCCAACAAATAAACCCCTTTTTCTTGTAGGAACATGTTCAAAACAATAGATCAAGACGGAGATTCGGATACCCTTTCGGCAAACTTTTGGGATCCGAAAGCAGAATTTTAGTCTGAGACTTTTTAGGTCAATTGTGACCTAGGCGCAATCGGAAATTTTGGCAAATGGTGAAATTGAATTGAGGGTGAAAATCGGAACTATCTCAGAATGGGAAAAGATTTCTAGGTTTTGTCTGTCTCTGCGTTTCTATTCCAGATCTGGTCTCAGATTTTCCAGAAACTCAACACAGGCTTCAGAAAACAACATTCTTTGATCTGCAATATTTCAAGGTTAGTGCATTTCTCCTATTCAATTCAATTAAGGTTTTTAATCTATCTAAATTTAAAATATATTTGCAATTAATTAATCATATCAATCAAAACCTAGGTTATTTAAGATCTTCCTTCCTTATTCTTGTTTCCAAATGATTGATTCATTTATGCATTGATCCTTCCTTTTAGGTTAATCAACTTGGATCTTTTATTTACATATCCAAGAATAGAAGGAGAGCATCTTATTTACCCCTACTACATATTTAAATGTAAGGTATTTTATGTTAAATTAACACACCATACACCCCATCATCATTTTATCCTTTACATTTTGGTGAACCAGCGATAGCCAACTCTTTCTTTTTTGTGTTAGATTTACATCTTTATGTTATATCTTGCATGCATATTAGATTAGTTTTCTTTTATGTTCTTGCATTTCCTTTCAAAAATTAAAATCAACCCTTTGCTTTCTAAATTAGTTCATTTACATTACAGTGGTGTATGAGCTTTACCACTTCTAGTCCTACTTATAGTATCCGGGTTAGAAGAAGCTGTAGACTCATGGGTTCCTTTGATCCTGAATCTTCCTCTCCTTTATGTAGGATCCTAGATAACAACTTGAATACTCATGATTCCAATCCTTCTATGGAGCATAACTCTTCTCACTCATCTCATGATGAGGAGGATGCTTTAAGAGTTCCTCCCGAACAAGTGCAAAAACTCTCAACTGAACTTGATAAAATGGGAAATCGGCTTATCCAAGAAAACTATAATGAAGATTCCATTCAAGCTATAGAGGCTCTTAAGAAATTCCTTCGTGATAGTGATCAAGGTGTTAATTTCTTGCATGGTATAACTCATCTTGTGCATTCAAATGTTAAACCTTTAGCTCAAGAGGCTCAAGATCTAGGATATACTCGTCCTATCATTAGTCAAGGACCTTCTTCTGTTCCTTTACGTAGCATTCCTACTTATACTCCTCCTTTGATGACTACATCTCTCCCAATCTCATCTATTCCTGTGAGTTTTCCACCGACATCTTTACCTACCTCACAACCTTCATATCATAGTGTACCTTTTACTTATACTAATCCCCTTCCAACTGTGGTTCCAAATGTTCCACCGATTGTATCTTCTATTCCTACTACTTCCTACACATTTCCTAGTGTTCCTAACATTCCTATGCCACTTGTGTCTTCTAATGATTCTACAATTATTAGTTTGGCTCAGACTGTGTCATCTTTACAACAACAACTTGCATCCTTAACTCAATCCAAGTTTAGCATTCCTACATGTGACATGGGTAGTCCCTTATCCTTAGACATTATTCGTGCTACTGTTCCTCAATAAGTCGATATTCCTCATCTAGAGAATTACAATGGTAAAGGTGATCTTGTTACTCATGTTAAAACATTTCAAATCCTTTGTAGTGATTATGCTCATGACCATAGGATTTTAGCTAAACTACTTGCTAGAACCTTTCGTGATACGGATTCGCAATGGTATTGTTCTTTACCTCCTTATTCTATTGATTCTTTTCCTAAACTTTCTAATACCTTCATTCAACAATTTCAAAATAACATTGGTCCACAAGTTTCCTTAACTGATTTAATGCATTGTAAA
>MU228511.1:3646899-3668305 GCA_018584345.1 Thuja plicata | reverse complement strand
CAAAAGGATATTAGAGATAAGATTCTGCTTACTGAATTTACCTCTTTTCAACAACTTTGTGCAACACTTCATCATTATCAATTACAAGTGAGTCAATTTGAGAGAAACACTCCAATGGCTCTTGTTCTAGTTGATAAGAGTGACAATGCTCCTAATACTAATAAATTTAAGAAACCTAACAACTACATCAAGATTAATAAACAGGCGAATGTGGTTGCTGATCAAGTTGTTGTTGCATCTCACAATGCCACTTCTGCATCCACTGCTTTTCGAATGAATCGTATGTTTACTCCTCTCTCTAAATATTTAAATTCTATTATGAGTAGGTTGTTAAGTTCTAATATGATTACCTTGCCTCCTATTCGACCTCTCCTTCCTACTACCATAGCTTCAAAATCCTTTGATTCTAAAGCTTTTTGCCAATACCATCGCCAGAATGGCCATGATACTGAAAAATGATATTCTCTAAAACATAAAGTTCAAGACTTAATCGATTCCAATGCTTTATCTGTTGATAATCTTGATGGTAATGGGAACAAATCTGTCTCTCATCCTAATCAAAACCTTCAAATCTACACGAATCCTCTACCTATACATGATACTAATACTATCGCTCAACCATCTTCTGTGGATATTGTTTATGATTCAAAGATGGATGATCTTAATCACATTGTTAATCATGTGGATAGCGTTGTTGTATCTCCACCTATTGTTCAAGATCCTTCACCTCCACCTTAACTTCCAGCTCTACCTAAATCTCAGAAACAAACTAAGGATAAGTGACCTCAGGAACTTTCAATTACCTTTGATGATTCTAAGACTATTAAGGCTCCAGATGGTCCCCTTTATATTTATGCTAGGATTGCTAAGATACCTACATGTGGTTGTCTTGTTAATCCCAAATATTTAATCAACGTTATTACTAAGGAAAATATTTTTATGAAAGGCCTACAACGTGATTGTTATGATCCATCAGATGCATGGATCCAAACTTGTAACGGTTTTCTCTATCCTGCACTTGGTTCTGTTAACTTGCCTGTTGAACTTTGTGGCAAGGTTATAAATACTACCTTCACCATTGTTCCTACATCTGATCAATTTCAAGTCAAATTTGGTTTGCCTTGGATAACTGCTATGCATGCTATTGCTTCTCCTATTCATAAATGTCTTAAGTTCATTCATAATGGAGAAGTAAAAAATATTAATCATAGTCTATACCAACCTTCTAGGCCTAGAGATTGTGCTATTCTTGACTTCTTTTGGCCCTCATTACCTAACTCATGTCCTCCTCGCCCTGACAACCTTTTTTTCTCATATCAAGCCTATAAACATCACAAGATAGTTGAGTTAAGGATGCCTCAGATAGATCTCAACCGTGGTCTTTTTCCAACTCCTTCTATACCTCCTTTATCCATTACTGTTAATTCTATTATTAAACCTCCCAGTATTGCTACTCAGCCTACTGTGAATCCTATCAATCCTCCTATAGAACCTATGAAGGAATCAATGGTTATTCCTCCTAGTTCTTCACATATGTCAAACAAATAAAAATGTAATAAATCTGCTAATGAACATCGTAAGAAGCGTAGAGCTAATGCTAGGGCCTATGCTTCTTTTCTTTGAAATTCTTTACCTTCTTTCGATCAACCTATGCTTGATGTGTTGAAAGAAATCAATATTCAAAATGATGTTAAGATGAATGAGTGTGATGATCCTATTCGCATCTTAGATCTAATTTCAATTAATTTTGATGAGGAGGATACTTTAGATGATCCTATTGATCTTAGTGATGAATATGAGACCATTGACCTTGACACTGACTTACCTCATATGCTTTCAACTCAACTGACAATTACACCTAGTATCGAGCAAAGCAATTCTCAAGAGGATCCTTGTTTGGAACTGGATATTATTCCTACTGTATTGGATATAGTCCCTCTTGCAAGTTTCCCAACTTCCCTAAATGATATAAACCTAGATGGGGAGAGTAGGCGATGTGCCTAGTTGAATTATCCTTCGTGGTTCTATTTTCTTTGGGGAGCGGTGTCAATTCATTTGCAATAATATCATATTTATATGTACATGTTATCTTATGATCATACTGACCCCAAAGTAGGTAGATCCCTTATGTGTTCTTTGTATGTTTATGTGATATTTCCCATGAGTTGTCTTTGTTTGGGGGCATTTCGTAGTGGAAACGTAATCAGTAGAGTTGTTTATGTTTTCATTCAAGACATTGCTCCTATTAAAGTGTTCACAATAAATTTAACATGGGGGCATACGCTCTACTCACCTTTTACACACACGCACATTCAAAACATTTTCAATACTTAAAATTTTTTCCCTTTATGGATTAAAGACTAATCCTTAAAGCATGGACATTTTACTTTTTTAGGATCTCTTGATCCCTCTAGTTTAAATTTACACGGATCTCTTGATCCCTCCAGTTTCAATAGACAATGTTTTGATCCCTTAAGGTCGGAAGGTGTCCTTAAGAATGGATCTCCCTGATGGGTTGACTAGTGAGTAGCCACATTCACTAGGCGGTTCAACTCCATCTTTCCAGTTACACTTTTTTCTTGTATGGTTCACAATGGGACATAAGTTCTCATTGGGCGAGGTGACCATACCCTCTCTCTCCTTCTCCTTAATTGGTGATGTCTCTCTTATTGTGATCTTAGGGTTGATAAAGACTTAAGTCCCTTGAGGATTTCTTTGTCCCTTTATGATTCCAATAAGTTCATCTATTCTCTATGATCTCCTTTACCGAGAGTTTGTATTGAGTCTATACTCTTGCTAAAGTGGGAGCTAAATGTATAGTTGGAAAATGGAAGCGCTTCTATGGTAGACTTGTTTATCCTTCCAGGTAAGTGGTTTGGTGTCATGTCAAGTGCCTTGAATGGGTTCCAGAATTTGATATGGCTTAATCCTCATGTTCTGCCCCATTTCCACCCTTTCTAGCCTATTTCTAGCAACCCAGATTGAGAAACTGGGACTTTGGCCTTGGGGTCTAGGTTGACCTTTTTGGGTCAAGGTCAACCTTGACCTTGACCTAGGTCACAATCAACCTTTTTCAGGTTCAAGGCCCAAATTCCAGAATCTTAGGGTTTCCAGATGTCTGTCTTTGGAAAAAGTTAATTCCCACTTCCGGGTCGACTGTTTTAGACTTCGGGACAACAAATCCTAGATTATATTTAACATAGGTCCTATTTTAGGGGCATGGGTCCAATTAGAATTTAATTCTCCTATGTTGGCCTCTCTAGAGGATTGTGCCCTAATTTCATATTCTCATATTCTCTAATCATTACTAAGCATCAAGAAGCAAAAACATAATCAAGAATAATAAAACTTCCAAGACTTGAAGAGTGAGATCCAAAGGTGAAGAAGCAAGATTTGAAGCAAGCCAAGTAGCCATTGAAGCATTCATCCATTCTCAAGCACTTCTCAAGCATCCATTTTTATCAAGGAGATCCATTGGTGGCCATTGAAGGATTTAAGCTCCATGGAGCCCTCTTGTTGAAGATTTCTCCATCTACATTCCTCCAAGCCTCTTCCAATTCAAGAACCCATTCAAGATTGGTGTTGAAGATCTAAAAAGAAATTGATTGAAGACATCCTATATTCTCCATTCTATATTCTACATTCTACTGGTGCATCCATACTTGTGAATTCAAGGATTCGAATCCTCCACAAGGACTTTTACATGAGCAAGGTGAATTGTTACATTTACTTTGTTTGTTCTAGAAATTTCAATTATATATTTGAGGTTAATTCCAAAACCGGGGTTTGACTAAGGCAAACCTCTCCCCCAACAAAAAAACCCCTTTTTCTTGCAGGAACAGGTTCAGAACAACAGATCGGGATGAAGATTTGGATAGCCTTTTCGACAAACTTCCAGGATCTGAAAGAAGAATTCCAGCCTAAGACTTTTTAGGTCGACTGTGACCTAGGGTGCAATCAGAAATTTTGGCAAATGGTGACATTGACTTGAGGGTGCAAATCGGAACTGTCTCAGAATGGAAAAAGATTTCTGGGTATTTTCTATCTCTGCATTTCTATTCCAGATTTGGTCTCAGATTTTCTAGAAACTCAACACAGGCTTTAGAAAACAACATTATTTGATCTGCAATATTTCAAGGTTAGTGCATTTCTCCTATTCAATTCAATTAAGGTTTTCAATCTATCTAAATCTAAAATACATTTCCAATTAATTAATCAAATCAATCAAAACCCGAGGTATTTAAGATCTTCCTTCCTTATTCTTGTTTCCAAATGATTGATTCATTTATGCATTGATCCTTCCTTTTGGGTTAATCAACTTGGATCTTTTATTTACATATCCAAGGATAGAAGGAGAGCATCTTATTTACCCCCACTACATATTTAAATGTAAGGGATTTTATGTTAAATGAACACACCATACACCCCATCATCATTTTATCCTTTACATATACACCATGTGAAAACACAAATTATAAATGCAAAACTCAACCCTTGATTCTTGCAGACGAGAACGCATACACGTAAGACTTCATGTTATAAGTAATGTATGGGAATTTTTAATGAGAAAGTAAGCTAGATGTAATGTAAAAATAGAAGTATTAAACACAAGGCAGAGAGAAATATGGAAAAAATGTATAAATGCACAAGAAATTCATGTAACGTGTATAGTCAAAACTGTAGTCAAGAAACACATCCAAAAATGCAGGGGAAATCTTCATAACGCAAAGAGCAGAGTCTAATGTATCCAACCAGATGAAAATCAAAGTGCTTTCAACTAGATAAAAATAAAATCAAATGAAATGACAAGGGTGGTCCCACGAGGCGTGCCAAATGTGGATGGAAGAAAGGGAAGCATGAATCAGAGATACAAACCTCTTCAAACATCCAACAATGGAGTCTTTTCATTAAAATGTAAATGATATCAAC
The DNA here is from genome assembly GCA_018584345.1 of Thuja plicata. Taxonomy (NCBI): domain Eukaryota; kingdom Viridiplantae; phylum Streptophyta; class Pinopsida; order Cupressales; family Cupressaceae; genus Thuja; species Thuja plicata. Next base: position 3,663,376 of record MU228511.1, on the reverse strand, counting down.
GTAAAACAAAATCTTATGTATTAAACACAAATCTACTCTATTTCCCTCCTATTAACACAATCTTGTATTTAAATGAACATATGACCCACAATTTGTTGGACATATCTTCCATCAGAATATGCAAATTTGTTTCTAGCGTCTAAACTCATAATATGACTATGGGTGCTTCATACACTATGCATTCATTTTATGCCTTACAAATATTTTGATGTTAGAGCAATCCAAATTTACGAGAACGAGGATTCTCTAGTCTTCAAAGTCCAAGGCTTTTTATATCAAATCATGGTAATCAAGGGAATCAAGGAAAGGATTCTTACAAGATGTAGAAATGGTGAAAGCCAAAGACACAACAAGAGAAATAACAATCAACCTCCTCACAACAAGGCAATTCTTCATTTTCCAAGAAGGGAAATAATTCTAAGAAGGATAGACCACCTTGCACATATTGCAAGAAACCTAATCACGACGAGCATTGTTGCCACATTAAGAAGATTGATGAGTTGAAAAACTTACTCAAGAAGAACAACATCAATGTGTCAAATGCTTCCAACAAGACATATTCATCTCCTTCCACTTAAAAAGGAAAAGGGAAAACAATTTGTGACAACTAAAAGTTCTTTAGAGGAATGAATACTTGACTCGGGTGCCACTCGTCATATTGGTTCTTAAAAGGAGCAATTTTCTTCATTGGAGCCATCTAAGGTACCTCACATCTTTGTAGGAGATGATACTCAAGTGTAAGTTGAAGGGAATGGTTTAGTTGTGATGGATAATGGAACATACAAATGTGTTCCCTATGTTCCTAAATTGAGAAACAATCTCCTTTCAATTTACCAAATCACTCACTATGGAGGTGGAAATAAAGTTGAGTTCCTTCTTGATTCAGTTGTGGTAAAAAATATTAAGGATGATTCTTTGGTAGTAGTGGAAAAATCAAATCATAACACAAGGCTTTACTCATTCTCCCACTTTGTGCCTAAGTATCCTACAACCTTGTTGACATATTCAACTTCACAAAGTAAGTTATGGCATGAGTGGTTTGGACATCTTGATTAGCACTATCTTTAGCAACTTATCTCCAAGAACATGGTCAAAGGTCTACCTACAATCAAGTTTTTTGAGGGCGTATGTTCAAGTTGTTCAATGGGTAAGCATCTAGAAGAGAAGTTTGAAAAAGGGAAGTCTTGAAGAGCATCATTTGTTCTTGAGTTGGTTCACAATGATGTAGCATGCCCCTTTCTAGTGCCATTATTCAACAGGGGTCGCCATGTCCTCACCTTCATTAATGACTATTCTCTCTTTACACGGGTCTACTTTCCTATTCACAAGAGTGAATTTTTTGACAAGTTTCTCACCATCAAGGCTAATGTTGAGAAACAATTAGGGAAGGCCATCAAGGTTCTACGCACAAATAATGTAAGGGAATATGTGAGCTCAAGACTTATGGACTTTTGTATACTTGAGGGGATTCATCTTTAGCATTCAGTTGCATACCAAAATGGTGTTGCAAAAAGGAAGAATAGAACTTTTAAGGAAATGGATAGGTGCATGATTCATGCTAGGTATCTTGATCCAACTTTTTGGGCAGAAGCTATAAGTTGTGTCAATCACATCCAAAGTTGAGTTCCTCATAAAGCCTTGGATGAAATCAGTCCTTTTGAGGCTTGGTATGGTAGAAAACTGGTTGTGAAACACTTCAGAGTCTTTGGTTGTCTATCTTGGGCATGCATACCTCCATAGAAACACAAGGCATTGGAACCTCAGAGTACCCTTGCATATTTGTTGGATATCTTGAAGGTGTTAAGGCATTTAGACTTATGGATCCTGAGACACATGAGATATTCATAGAGATGAGTGTTCACTTTGAGGAAAGTTCTCCTAGCTTTGCCTCTACTCCTCCTCTTCCTTCAGATATTATGGTTAGTGATGTTAGTGACTCAGATGATGATTCTACCTCAACCCTGACTCATAGGATTACACCTTTCTTGGGTCTAGTTATAGTTGAGGATACATCTTCTTCATCTTCTTCCACTAGGCCTCGTTAGACTCAAAGGTCCAGTCAAAATCGATTACTGAAATTTTTTATTATTAAAAAACTAATTAACAAACTAAAAACTAAACTAAAATTATTAAACTAACCTAAATGAAACCAAAGCTAAACTAACAAGTAAAATTACTAACCAAACAAAGAACTAAACTAATATACTAACAAAACTAATTATTAACTAAAAAAACAAAATACTAAATAAATAAAACTTTACACAATAAAATGAAACACAAACTATTCACTAACATAGACAAAATGAAACGTTAACTATAATAAAACACAGACCAGTCAAAAGGAGTCAATGCACAAGGCAATGGACAACTTGCAATAACTAATGAATGAAGCTATAATGGAGTTGGAATGAAAATGCAACCAATAAATACTATATATCTGAAGTCAATAAATACTATAAAACTAATGAATGAAGCTATAATGGAGTTGTTATGAAAATGCAACCAATAAATACATCATGTGAAAACACAAATTATAAATGCAAAACACAACTCTTGATGCTTGCAGATGAGAATGCATACGCGTAAGACTTCACATTATGAGAGATGTATGGGAAGTTTTAATGAGGAAGTAAGCTAGATGTAACGTACAGACAGAAGTATTAAACAGAAGGCAGAGAGCAACATGGACAAAATGTATAAATGCACAAGAAATGCATGTAACGTGTACAGTCAAAACTGTAGTCAAGAAACACATCCAAAAATGTAGGGGAAATCTTCATAACACAGAGAGCAGAGTCTAATGCATCCAAAAATCATAACATTTTGAAGAGAGCAGAGTCTAATGAATGAGCAACAAATGTTTAATGTAGATAGATGAGATTCTTGTCAACTTAACTAAAACACGTTAAATATTCAACAAAACAAGGCACTTTAAGACTATTTTAAACAATGATATCAAATATCACTTTGCTAAAACAAATCTGGAGACCAGATGAAAATCAAATAAAATGAAAGGACAAGGGTGGTCCCTCCAGGATTGCCAAATGTGGATGGAAGAAAGGGAAGCATGAATCAGAGATTCTAACCTCTTCAAACATCCAACAATGGAGTCTTTTATTAAAATGCAAATGATATTAACGTAAACAAAATCATATGTATTAAATATGAAAATCTACTCCATTGCCCACCTATTAACACAATCTTGTATTTAAATGAAGTTGCTCTTAGAGTACATCGCACAAGTGTTTGTGAAAAATAGAGGAATTCAGAAGATGAATGCAAGGAATTAGTCATTAAAATGCAAATGATATTAACGTAAAACAAAATTTTATGTATTAAACAAAAATATACTCCATTGCCCTCCTATTAACACAATCTTGTATTTAAATGAATTTGCTCTTAGAGCACATCGTACAAGTGTTTGTGAAAAGTAGAGGAATTCAAGAGTTGAATGCAAGGAATTAGTCATTAAAATGCAAATGATATTAATGTAAAACAAAATCTTATGTATTAAACAAAAATCTACTCCATTGCCCTCCTATTAACACAATCTTGTATTTAAATGAATTTGCTCTTAGAGCACATCGCACAAGTGTTTGTGAAAAGTAGAGGAATTCAAAAGATGAATGCAAGGAATTAGTCATTAAAATGCAAATGATATTAACGTAAAACAAAATCTTATGTATTAAACAAAAATCTACTCCATTGCCCTCCTATTAACACAATCTTGTAATTAAATGAATTTGCTCTTAGAACACATCACACAAGTGTTTGTGAAAAGTAGAGAAATTCAAGAGATGAATGCAAGGAATTAGTCATTAAAATGCAAATGATATTATCGTAAAACAAAATCTTATGTATTAGACAAAAATCTACTCCATTGCCCTCCTATTAACACAATCTTATATTTAAATGAATTTGTTCTTAGAGCATGTATCGCACAAGTGTTTGTGAAAAGTAGAGGAATTCAAGAGATGAATGCAAGGAATTAGTCATTAAAATGCAAATGATATTATCGTAAAACAAAATCTTATGTATTAAACAAAAATCTACTCCATTGCCCTCCTATTAACACAATCTTGTATTTAAATGAATTTGCTCTTAGAGCACATCACACAAGTGTTTGTGAAAAGTAGAGGAATTCAAGAGATGAATGCAAGGAATTAGTCATTAAAATGCAAATAATATTATCGTAAAACAAAATCTTATGTATTAGACAAAAATCTACTCCATCTTATGTTTGTGAAAAATGAAGTAATTCAAGAGATGAATGCAAGGAATTAGAGATGCCATAAATATGTATGATGCAAAAACAAAGATTCAAGGGTCTTTGGATGTGAGAGGAGAGATGTATTTATAGTTGTCTTTATACATGAATCCAATGTTTAAATGAATGTGGGATAAATGAAGTAGTTGGTGGTAGTTAAGGTAAGCATTTGTCCCACATTTACTAAGTGGACATGGTTGATAGAAGTGAAGGACGATAAGTAAGGGGTGAGATTGGGATATGAGATTTTAGAAAATGGATTATAATTAAATAATAACTATATGTTATTTAATAAATTTAATGAATTAATATAGGATGTGATATTTTATTAAATGGATTAATGAAATAATGAAGAGTGTGGAAAATATTATTAATGAATGAAAATATAGAATAAATAAATGGATCCACATTAATTGATAAATAAATTAGGATTATTTAGAAGACATCGTTGCGTCTACATCAATAAGGATGAAAGAGAGGAATGTAGACAAAGAGAGAGGAATGTCTACTATCAAAGAGGGGTTGAAGAAAAAGAAAAGCTCAAGAAATTTGAGTCCAGTCTAGATTACTTAGATATTTTTAATTCAATCCATCTCCATTGCTTCTTGCAAACATCCTCCACCATGGTGCTTGAGGTATCTATCATTCCCAATATTTCAATTCAATAGAAACCATCCAATCCTTTCCCTAGGTAGTTTAATTCAAATATATGAAGTAATTCCTATGTAATGTGCACTATGTTAGGCTACTATGATATGCATCAACAATTCGAAGTTGATGAGAAATGAGAATTACAACCCCTCTAAATTTTAGGTAGATTGCCTCTACGCGGGTCACCATTTAGAGTGTAATGATTCAAATCATACATTTGTAACCCCTGGATTCTTCCCCAAGTTGCAGGTATGATTTTTTGTATCTAGTTTTTTATTGTAAAAACCTAAAATTAAACTAAATTTCTTAGATGTTCCTAGAATGAAAATGAAAATAGGAGTAATTTGATCTTTGAATTCCCTTACATTTTGATTTCCTTTAGAATTGAAAATAAATTCAATGTGATTTAGAAACCTACTTGATTTGTACAAATTATTCAGGACTGAATCTCAAAAAAATTCTTCAATTCTTTGCACTGCACTTTCTCACCGTCTTCAATTTTGCTTCAGGGTGTTGATTATGCAATGCAATTAAGTGTAATGATCTTAATTTGATATAGAAAGATTTTGTTTGTGTAGCCTTTAGTTAATATAAGAATGACCATTAAATGCATGCATTCAAATTTTAATGTCACTATGACACACAACGACTTCTATTACTTTTTGCTTCGCACCATATTAATTTATTCATTTTTCCAGTGTCAATGAGACCCATAGATCAGGCCATGTCTACGGGGTAGAAAATTTGCACCCAATGTGATATTTTATTTTGATTTATTAATTAAATTAAAAATCACAGACAATAGTATCTGTGATTTTTTATTTAATTAATAAATCAAAATAAAATGTCACATCGGGTGCAAATTTCCTGCCCCATAGACATTTTCCATAGATCATCACTTCGATTTGTTATATCCCTTTTGTTCACCTTCACATGTTTATTTCTGGCTGATCGAAGAGACCATGTAAGATTATATCAATGATCATTCAACATTTGATTTATCGATAAGAAACATCAAACCTTTATTAATGAGGTTTTCAAGTTTTTCTTATTTGTAGGACCCATAGTTGTGTCTTGGCAAAATAAAATATCTTCAATGGATGTTCTTACCTTTGATTGTCAAGATCGATGAGACGGTGGGATGCTTTATCAATAAATATTTTATCGATGAAGCTTTGATTTCACCAAGACGCCTATTGGATTTCCTCTACTCTCCATATTTCTCCAAAAATATATTTTCGATGAGACTCTAACTCATTCATATCAAGATAACCACATTCGATGTAGGTCTGCACTCTAACAAGATCGATATGTTCTCTATTCAACTTTTATTCCTTCATTGATGAGATTACTCCATCGATAAGACTTTATAATCTCTCATCGATATTGTTTATTCCCTTTTTAATTATGAGCACTATATGTCATAAATTTGTGACGATCTCATTGATCATGTTGGAAAGTGACATTGCAAGCAATTGTTATTTTTTCATTGATGTCAAATCTTAATTGGTGAGACTATTGCTATCTGTTTGAGTACCATATCTATCGTTGATGAAGAATATTTAACAAGAAGACCAAGTGAATGGTTGAGTTAAGGTAATTCAAAGGGTATTTGATCAGTTGGCACTCTGGTAAAGTAATTAGTTGTTTATCTTTCAAAGACAATTTTTTCTAGCTGTTCTATGCCGAGCAAAGTTTGGCTTGTGCCAAGTAAAGTTGCTTATGATGAGCAAAGTTGCTTGTACTGAGTAAAGTTGCCTGTGTTGAGTAAAGTTGCTTTTGACGAGTAAAAAGTTGCTCAATGCCGAGCACCATTGAAATTGCCGAGTGAAAACAATGATGAAGGCCAACTTATAAAAGTTTGATTATTGATGAGATTTGAGATCTCTGGCCGACTTAGTTTATTTTATTGGGATATGAAATGTTAATTAAAGATTGATCCACGTCATTTAATGTATGGGTAACCGTAATCAATGCATGGTTTCAATATTTAATTAGAGACTACTTTGGAGAAGTAAATGATATGCAAAGATGGAATGATCTGTTGGATCTGACCTAACCTAAGATCTATGATCTTGTTCAAGCGGAAAAAGATTTATCTAACCTAGACAAAGAGGTATATGATAACCTCAGGGGTTATTCATTGTGTGTGCAAGTGGATGAATGAATGTGTATGCAAAAGGTTTGCATAGTTGATTTACTGTTTAGCATGATCTAGCAGAGAAGGCAAAAGGCAGAAGCAGAAAGTTGCATGTGTGATTGCTTGAAAAATTTCCAAGTAGATCAGAAGGTTGAAATGACAATGCAGGCTATCCAGTAAGTTAACATCAGAGCTATAACTAGATCTAAATTGCAAAGTAAGTTGTATGTACCAGATCACAAACTGCTGATTACTTTCTTACCATTGTATCAGTTAAATCCTTTAACAAGGTTGACTTAATAGTCATTTGTATAAATCCTCTAGCAAGGTGACATTCAAATTGGAATGTTCTAAGTCCTCTAAAAAGGCCACTCTTGACAGGGTGATTAAATCCTTTAACCAGGTCACACCTAGCAGTGTGTTATTGTAACCTTTAACAGGGTTGGCTCCTCACAGGGCATCACTTCAGAAGAGTGAAAACTTGGTAGCATGTTACTGGTGGTTTTTCCCATATTGGGTTTCCATGTTAAATACTTATGTCAACTTGTGTGAATGTTTATGGTTTGCTTTACTGTTATGTTACTACAAGCTAATTTCAATTGACAGTAAACTGCATAATTAAAGTTGATGGTATATGCTACTACTACCGAGTGGATCTGAAGTATAGAAAGTTTTTATTTGCTACATCTAGACCTGAGGATAAATGATTCACCCCTCCCCTCTTAGTTATTCTAAATTCATTCTAACAGATCATTCATAAGCTATTTAGTAAAGCTCCTCACCTTTTCAATAAAATAAATGCTTTCAACAAGACATTTCCTTCGCTTGGTAGATCTATGTTACTATACCAATGTCACTTTATCGAAGTAACCATCACAAATGTCACATTAAATTCCATATTTTCAACATAATGTTATTCTTTTATAAGACATCTTCCGACTTTGTTAGGTGTTCAAATCATTACCGATGTGAACCTTTTCAATGTAGTATTCTTGCGTGTCTCTTAAAAAATCTTTTTGTCGATAAGAATACTCATGTCCTTATTAGATTTTTGATATCTCATCATCTGGTGCCTTTAGTTACTTTTTGATAAGAGTCCTGATGAGTTTCATCGAAGTGAGACTTTTTTTTATATAACATCGCCTTTTGATGTAACACTTTTCAGCTTTAGTAGGCAACTGAAGTTTCATCAATGCCGATATTTTTGATAAGACACATCCATCTATATCATTGACAACTTGTGACCTCCCAATTTTGATCAGACTATTCTTTCATCTGTTAGACATATGGTACCACACTATAGTCAATTCATTTCATTTGCATTTCGGTGAAGAGTCTTGTAAGTTTTATCTATATGTAATTTTTTTTATGTAACTTCACCCATCGATGTGACACTTCTCAACTGTTGTAGATACACTATTTTGTATTGACATTGGAATCATCATTATTTTTTATGAAGGTTTGTTCCCATCTCTTTTTTGAGCAACTTTTTGGTGTAGTTTTGTCTTTCGGTGTGACACATCTTGCATCCCATTAGCTTGTGGTGTTTCTTTGATATGCCTCTTTTTGGTGTGATAAAAACATAGTCTTGGTGAAATGTCATCAATTACTTTGTTAGGATTTTATTCACATTTGATTTTTATAAGACATAAAGATGGCCACTTGATATATCATTTGAATTAAAAAAAAATTGCCAAATATGAGGTATGATATTAACATTCAACTTATGCTATTTTTGTGTCATGAATCATGATGTCTATGAGAGACTATATGGAAAGTAGTGGGAAAATTATGCAACCCTTCTGGATAGTAATGGGAAATTATGAAACTAGCATGATTAAAAATGAGAAATTTTAATGAATCTTGGGGAAGAAAATTGTTATTTTCTGAGGTGCTAATAGTGGCTCATGTTGGGGATGAATAACCTTTGGTTATTGCAAGCATCCATATACTCTTTGGGATGTAGACCAGAGGCAAAATATTTTGAAAGATAAAAAAAATATAGTCTATAACACGACGTGAACCCTAAACTACTGCACATGGAAAATAATCTCTTTAGGAATTGTCCATGTGCTATCAATTCCATGTTTTCTCCTACGATATTTTGCTAAAAATATGAATCTACTTCATTATTTCTTGTGATGACAGGGAAAACAGGGAAACCAATCCAGAGAGACTCAAACTTGTCATGCTTTCCCTCATCTTGAGCACTAATGTTCCACATGAGAACTAACTCACCTTCTTGAAACTTTCTCTCTTTGGCTCTTTTGTCATATAGATATTTTACCTTTTCCTAAATTTGTATATTCTGCCTTTGTGCTTCATTCCTAATTTCGTCCAATTCTGCAAGTTCTTCCAATCTTTTTTCTATTAGTTCAGGAACATCAAGACCTTCCTCAATTATAAACTTGCTTATTGGTATGAGGTTTTTTATAGGCATTTTTCTTGAGTGTCATAAAATAATTCAAATGGAGATTTACCAGTAGATTTTTTAATTATAACCCTATCAGTCTAGAGTGCCAATTTCAACTTTGAGTCCCAAGATTTCTTATTTTTATCTAGTATTTTCTTTATTGTTTCCAGGATTTTTTTGTAACTAGATTCTACCTGCTCATTGGCTTGAGGATGATATGGTGATGCATATGAGATTGCTTGTCACGCCCCGCCAGGGAACCCAGGAGGACAAGCCAACTAACTACTAAGAGATGTGAATTTTTTTTTTTGAATGAATTATCACAACTAATCTAAGTCCTCTTAGGTTCCCTAACGCCACTTTTCAAGAAACATAATCTAATCTATTAATTTATCCACTAAGGCATTGATTGATTAATACAAGTTTACCCATTCATTCTTTTACTTTTAACATGTAACTATGTGAGTTATCCTTTACTAAACTGACGTCATTATTTACGCTATTCATTTAAGCATTTAGGTGAGAGATAAACATTTGATAGATAAGCAATGCCCTATTTACTTTATTATTCCATATGCATTTGAGGTACATAGTAAACATAATCCAATATTTAATTCTATAGCTATCTTACTCATTGATTCATCAATTCATAATAGTTTTCTACAATTTTACATCGAGAGATATCACAATCACTCATAAATACATTATTTCAGACTAAGTCTAAGATCATTTCTTGGATACCAAAAATTAATAAAAGATACATGAATAAATACCCAAACCATTATCTTTTCATGTTCATAACATACAATATTTTCCCTTTCCTTTTACCTAGATCTACCCATTCCCTTACACATTGCTTGATTTATATTGATATACATCAAATCCTCAGATATAGTTATTCCCTTACAAGAGCTTACAATTACAAGAATGCGCATGCATAAGTACATCTTTACATATACAATAATAAGTCTTCAAAACTGAAAATCTGGAAAGGACAGGAGCCAAGAACATCCATCTGGCCATAAAAATTACCTTGATATAATAAATATTAACCACCCAATCACGTGGATCCAAAAATATTCCACTCCCCCATGCTAGGAGATAGAGACCAAGGTCCACACAACAAGGATACTCCTAAGGTGATGATAGCCCTTCCCAAAACATCACACAACTAAAAACACAAGAAGATCACAAGGATGAAAAAGGACACAATCACATTGGTAGGAACTCTAAGCTACAAGCTAGGCGAGTGTCATCATATAGCCCTCACCCATTGAGTTACCCTGGTAAGCCACTCTGGGCCCCGACCCCTAAGTAGGCACATGCGAAACCGAACATCTCTCATAGGGACAAGACTATTCGATTGTGCTATCACAATAGCACCTTCTCCCACTCCCATCCATAGCCTATACTACTACCATCATGGGTGAGGCTTATCTTAGTTAATGTGTAGTACCCTTCCCATAATTTATTAATGTTTTCACTTGATTAAACAACTCACCAGTGGGTTACCCTGGTACTATCCACTTAGGGCCCCGACCCCTCACTATGAGCCACTCACCTAGTGTCCTTAGGTTCCCTACCCAAACAAGTCTCAAAATAACATAAGGAATACATCATAATAAACAAGAAGCCATAACAATGTCACAACATCAAATAATTGGGTTTAGGAAAACACTAGTTGTCATGAATCCTCTGGGCAACCCTAACCACAATCAGGTACTCAGGTGGATAAAACACATCCATATTGCATCCAATGCATCAAAAAGGGATTCTCAAAAACATAATTACGTCAATTACTTCATCCCAACACAAATCATAACATCTCAACATCATTGGATTGGGTTTAGGAGATCATTGATTGTCCCTAGTCCACCAGACATTCCTAAACCCTAATCTGGCATACAAGAAGGTAGATAAGGCATAAGAAGATAACAAAATGCACCAAAATCAATTATTATACAAAACCATATAACCAGTGCCTTTTGGTACCAATTCAAACTACGAAACATCATAATTAGATCATATTGCAGGAAACATGTTGATTCCTAAAATTTGGCTAAGTCTGAAATTTCCTAAAACCATCCAAATCTAGAATCTTATTTTGAACTCCTAGGAGACTGAAACCACTCTCAAATATCCTGGAAGGTATTACATAAAATGTAACTTAAAGTATAAGGAATTAAGAGTAGGTAGCTTATACTTAAATGTTACATTTTATATTTCGCCCTAAGGCTGAAATCAGACTAAGACTGAGATCGGATGAAGAACACCAAACTGACCTATCTCCCATGCATCAAAATGCACCAAATATAATACTAATAGGGAAATCAGTGAACCAACAAGTCAACCATCAAATTAAAACATCCTCCGGTTAGTATGGAAACCCTAAACCTCCTAAAAACCCTAAAAGTCAGCCTGGAAAGGTCCTGCACAGATGGGGTCTCGAGCTACACAGGTGGGAGCTCAAGTTGTGTAGGTGGGATCTCAAGCTGCATAGGTGGTTAGGACCTACGCAGGTGGTCATGCATCCTCCACAGATGGAGCTTAGTTCTGCACAGGTCGTAAAGTATTATGTGCACTTAGACGCAACAACTTGCAGATTGACCTTTCAAGTAAAACTAGGTAAGATGGAGGTCTGGAAAGAAAAATCAAAGGGATACCCAATTGAGATCCCTCTATTCTCCTTCCAAAACATCCCTCAAACCCTTCCTACCTTTGAGACAAATTTGTTTCATTTCTACCCGTAGGTGCAAGTTAAGGAAACATAACCTCAAAACATACTATTCTAACAAGGGAGAGAAACTACTGCAACTCCTAAGCATAAACAAAAGAAGGTTCCAGGTAGAAGACTACACATTATAAGGAAAAAACTCATACAGAAGAATAGATGACATGAATATTCAATAATATTATCTATCATAAGGTAATCATCCACCACTCAAACATATAAGAAAGCAATATCTCCAAACAACCATTCAAGATTTCCTTTGATCTATTACTACAATGCAAACAGTAAAACACACATATCAAACACAACATTACAAGGATTCACTTTTCGGGTAGAGCCTACATAGAGTCCCACGAAGAAACCTTTGGAAGAAGCTCCAAGCCCACTCCAACCAATTCCAATCTCCTCAAGCTTTTCAATCACAGAGTTTCCTTTCCAATGCCACCATCAACTTTCACAATAATCTCTGCTGAGAGTTTTCGTACATCGATGTATTATTTTCTTCCTCCCTCTCCATTCTTCCATTCCCCTTTCATAAATATGGTGTAGGATTGGTTGCACGGGAAAATCAACCGATGCAACCATCCACAACCATATATTGGTTATTAGTTTGAAACTTTATTATACTTTAGATAAATTAATATGGAGATAGTTTCCCGTGAATTCTTTAGTTAATTTACCCTCTTTGGTTAATTTTATGTTTTAGTTAATTTCTTTTATCTATCTTTATTTTCACTTTTAGATTAAGATAAGTTACTTTGCCTCAAGAAGGTTAACTAATAATTACCTTCATTTACATCCAAAATTATGTTGATTTGATTATAAATACACATAATTAATTAATTCCTTCATTACAATAAAAAGGCATACACACACACACACACACACACACACACACACACACACACACACACACACACACATTTAAACATATACATAAATATTCACATAAACATATATATATCTGTGTGTGTGTGTGTGTGTGTGTGTGTGTGCACCCATATGCCTACGTGTATATATATCCATAATAATAAAACATACATTTACGAATACACTTGACCAATCTTATTGTAATGTATTTGATTTCATAATAAAAACATATTATTACTAACCGATGGTCATTATATAAGAGACAAACTCCACATAAAAAATCACTACTCACCTAGTCCTAGGGACTATAATGAATCTCCATAATAATCAACTTAACCTAATAAGCTAACATAATCATACACCATACCATAACCAAAGAACAAATCCAAAAGACCCAACCCAGGAGCAAGGATCAGGGAATGCTGTTTCTTGCGAGACTTGATACTGTCTCCGTAATAACAACAATGATCGAGGATTTTGGGGCACGCTCAGACCTGTGAAGCCAGATGAAGTTGATGCCCAGTACCTGCAAGCCTACATCACAGAGAGAAATATATGTGCATTGATGTACATATAAAGAAGACATTGCAGATAGATGATTGGGATCGATACATCATGTGGACCTCATCCATGTGAGTAACTACGACTTTGTCCCAAATCATGAAAACACATCATGTATATATATACACGCACACACATAAAGAATGTAGCATTATCATAATGAGGGTTAGAATATTGAGCATTGGGTTGTTATATAATCGATACTAATAATAAATCAACATAATCATGAGAAATATCCTAAATCATTAAGTGAGATACAAGATTCATCAAAAGTAACCTTGATAAAAGAATATATATCCATCAAGTATATATCATATAACATCATAACTGTATTCAGACAAGTCTTGAAGGTCCTCAATAACCACATGGAGATAAACACATACACAAATGATACCTTTAGATATAATGTCTAATACTAGAACCCTCAGGTGCTAGCTTATGAAATCATTATAAACAAACTATAGGAATAGATCAAACAAGTATCATGAACAACTTAAGTTGTAAGAAAATATTGAAAGATCTTACTTTATTTAAAAGCATATAACTTTCATTAGGGTTAGAGGGGTGTTACATCCTCCTCCCCTTAGATTCGACTTACTCCTGGAAGTCAGAAGAGATAAAATGAACTATATATTACACGTAAGTTATAAATTATTATCCAACAGAATTGTGATATTACCACTCTAGAACCTTATTTAATGACTATATGCGTAATTCTCCTATGAAGAGTTTTGATAAATCCTATCTTAGTACAATTTTAGTATAGATTAACTCAGATCCAATAGTAAAAGACTTTCAAAATAATTACCCATGTGAACCCTACACTTCATGTAGTAAGTTATCAACAAGATATTTAAAATTACTATCATCAACTTCAAACTCTAAGGTATTCATGTTTACTCACTAACATCAATATGCATGTTTTACCAATTGAAATTATCACTTCTTCTCACAATATCAAAGTTCCTATCTATGGTAACTAATATAAGAAGATGGAATTTATGATACATTTTCCCTTTTGAGACACAATCTTATCCTACCCAATACAAAATGTGAGACTTCATTAAAAATAAGGTTCTAAAATTTGTGTTCCTTACCAACTATGCATGACCAACATAGGGGTGGGGGGGGGGGGGGATAAAANGGGGGGGGGGTATATAACATTTATATTTGTTTTTTTCATGAAGGGAATATACCAAACCTTTGCAATCATGAAACTAAAACAATCTAGATACTCAAAACTTACCATTTGCATTAAAGCACAATTTTTATAAGAAATCCTTTTAGAAGACACAAAACAACCTCTTTTAGCAAGTAAGCACTATTATTTTTCATCAAGATTTAAATAGACTTTCAATAACTTAGGATACATACACACTTTACAATACTTATATAATAGTTGTAGTGTTTGTAATAGTTTCCATATAGCATTTAGTTATTGTCAGACAAGAATGTAAAATAGTTCTTTCAAGTTCCTTATTTCATAATGATCATAGATCCACCAGGAGAGGAAGAAGCACATGATTCCTACTACTATCTTCACAATCACAACATTGAAATCAATAATCTTAACCAAATGTACATAACTTTAATTTCTACCCTTTACCTATTTTTAATATTAACCCCATACACTTTTAAAACTTTTGAGATAACCTTGTATCCCAGTACAAATTGAGTAACGCTCATAACAATATTCTTATAAAATTTATTTACCACAAAAACTTCTTATTCATAGACAATCAATCACTTAACGTTGTTAATTACTACTAAGGTGTTGATCACAATGTATAAAAAAAACTTGAATTTGTTTCCATAATACTCATCTAAGATCCTAACCATTCGCTAGACATCTAGAAAGACACATGTTTAATAACAAAAAAAACAACTTCCCTCATTAGTATACATAATCCATTGTCATACATACTCTTCTCTAGACTTGCTTGATTGCGTTACCTTAACTTATTTTCTATGCAAATTAACATGGCATTCATAAATAAAATAGCTTCTTACCAAAACACAGATAAACATTCTTCTTCCTAAATGCAAATGTGAATTATAGCCTATGATAAAATCTTGGGGACATAGGTCCTTCACCCAAGGGTTTCCTAATTAAGCATTTACAAACTTTCCTGATATATTATTGCCTTGTATAACCAATTCTTAGTTCTTCAAAACCTATTTCTTAAGAGGGAAGAGATAGACAAAGAGTAATCCATATGGAAATAAATTATTTGTTCCTTACATTTCAAGTTCCTACTTCAAGAAGTCACAAGAGAGGGAAAAGAGAGAGATAATTCAAACTGTTATTATATATCAATTATCTATTACAACCTTATTCACTCATGCGCCCTAGTTTCTCCTTTCACACAATGATCTATGCTACCACTTTCTTTCATCTTTTGCCAAGAATAAGAGAAAAAATCATTTTCAAATTTTAAACCAAGACACGACACCAAATTTTTTCACATCTTTCCTAGGTACAAATTATTAGCCATGAACTTTAATTATTACCATTTTAGTCCTATAAGAATACAAGAAAGTACCACCACAATCATTTCTTTCTTCACATTAAAGGTGCAAAGGTAATTCATTTTTAAGAAGGAAGTCAATTGGGTATTAATAAGAAGATAGAGTGTACAACATTTCCAATAAAATATATTATAGGTAGGGCTAGGATATAATATTACCTACCACCACAATTAAAACATCGGGTATCTTTTTTTTGCTTTCCTAGAGATAACAATGTCATTTATCAACAAGAAGATCACACACACAAGTATAAGGAATTCCTTAAAATTCTATTTATAGAAAGCATCCATTTAACACATCATTGATCTCAGAATG
>MU228511.1:3619078-3646527 GCA_018584345.1 Thuja plicata | reverse complement strand
CCACTATTCAAGAAACATAATCTAATCTATTAATTTATCCATTAAGGCATTGATTGATTAATACAAGTTTACCAATTCATTCCTTTACTTTTAACATGTAACTATGTGAGTTATCCTTTACTAAACTAACATCATTATTTACGCTATTCATTTAAGCATTTAGGTGAGAGATAAACATTTGATAGATAAGCAATGCCCTATTTACTTTATTATTCCATATGCAATTGAGGTACATAGTAAACATAATCCAATATTTAATTCTATAGCTATCTTACTCATTGATTCATCAATTCATTATAGTTTTCTACAACTTTACATCGAGAGATATCACAATCACTCATAAATAAATTATTTCATACTAAGTCTAAGATCATTTCTTGGATACCAAAAATTAATAAAAGATACGTGAATAAATACCCTTAACCATTATCTTTTCATGTTCATAACATACAATATTTTCCCTTTCCTTTTACCTAGATCTACCCATTCCCTTATACATTGCTTGATTTAGATTGATACACACCATATCATCAGATATAATTATTCCCTTACAAGAGCTTACAATTACAAGAATGCACATGCATAAGTACATCTTTACATATACAATAATAAGTCTTCAAAACTGAAAATATGGAAAGGACAGGAGCCAAGAACATCCATCTGACCACGAAAAGTACCTTGATATAATAAATATTAACCAACCAAGCACGTGGATCCAAAAAGATTCCACTCCCCCGTGCTAGGAGACAGAGACCAAGGTCCATGCAAGAAGGTAACTATTGGAATAGTCCCAAGGGATAACTAAGAGGGGGGGGGGTGAATCAGTTATCAGTAAGTTTAATTATTTTCTCCAATTAATTATAGAATATCATTAAGTACATACACATTTAAGATAACACACAATTTTTGGTTACGGGGAAACCAAACTAGGTAAAAAACATGGTGGGAATTAGCACCCACAAAGAATTGTACTTGAGTATAATAATCCTTGTTAGAAGATCTTACAACCCTATTAGGAGTTGATCTTTACAATGCAATAAGTACAGTGACTTGGTTAAGGGTCACACCCTATTAGGAGTCTTTTACAAATAACCCTGTTAGGGGTGACGACTCACTGTCCAGAAGCTCACTGCTTAATATGGTGAAGGCTGCAACCTTCAGTAAAACAGATATACAATATATTTGATAATGAACTATTTAAGTAGACCTAATGTCTTGATCAGTTCCAATGTATTGTTTGCTTTCACTACTTCTTCACATAGATCTGTGTCTGATGAATGAAATGCATTTACTATCCCAAAACAATCAGCATTTTGTTCTGTCCTTCTTCTATCTCTTTTCTTATCATTCACACCTGGTGATCTTCAAATGAACTACTATAAGTAACTTCTCCAAAAGATATGATCTTTGTCAGATTTAGGAATCCCTTCCATGCTTCTCTTATGGGCCAAACCAAGCACGCAACATAATTAGAACTGCACAACTCAAACTGAATAGATGCATCACTTCACATAGTCAGCTCCAACAAATTACCCAAAAGTCATGCTTTGGATGAAACACGATTAGCGCCTTTGGTTAATTAACTTAGACTCAAAACTAAACATGAATCTGAACACGCATATCCCATAGATAGACGCAACTGAATAATCAATGAAATAAATGTCGACTTTCTGAAAACAATCTTCTGAAACTGTGGCTGGTAAACAGACTAACATAACTCAACTGTTACTGAACATCTGAATCTGCGTGTATGTACATGGTATAGTAACTATGTCTAAAACATAAAAACAACCGCGCAAAGCTTCTACATATCCATACTGAAAAGTGAATACAGTTCACTGCTATATACTATGTGTTGTCATCAATGACAAACATACAGTCAACTATTTTCATAAAGGAAAATCTACAACAATCTCCCCCTTTAACATTGATGGCAACATATGATTAAAAACACCATCAATCCAAAAGTGTCTTCTTTCTTTTTAAAATCTTCTCAATATCCTCATCAAAGGTTCCTCTACACTGCTGCAGCTCCTCTGACTGTGTTTTTATTTTCATGACTATATACTCCCCCAGAGTATATTCTCCCCCTTACTATATACTCCCTCTTTGACATCAATGGCAAAGGATGCCAAATAAAAATAAGCAGAGGTACTACTCCAGAATTAGAGTAGTCAACCACTCATTAGTCACAAAGGATTGATGTATTTTCTATGAGTTCTAATCAAACTCAGGAAAGGGAATTACTCCCAGCTTCTTCCTAAGATACTCAAAAGTATCTTTTGATAGAGGTTTCATGAATATGTCCGCCAACTGATCTTTTGTACTCACATTTTCCAACTTCACTTCTCCATCTTCAACTTTTTCTCTTAAAAAGTGATATTTTATTTCTATGTGTTTTGTCTTTGCGTACATCACAAGGTTCTTTGACATATTAATAGTGCTGGTGTTATCACAATAGATGAAAATGGGATAATCAATCTGAATTCCAAAGTCTTTAATAATCTATTTGATCTATACCATTGTTGAGTGATTCAATGTGGCTGCTACATACTCAGCTTCTGTTGTTGACTGAGAAATACAGTTTTTCTTCTTACTTGTCCAAGTAACCAGCATGTCTCCAAGAAATACTCCTCCTCCTGAGGTGCTCTTTCTGTCATCAACACAACTTTCCCAATCTGCATCTGTGTACACATGAAGTTCTATATTTTCTAAATTAGGATACCATAAACCATAGTCTATAGTCCCCTTTAGATATCTAAATATTCTTTTTATTTCCATTAGGTGATTCTATTTAGGTTCAGCTGCAAATCTCCCAACAATGTCAACTGCATTAGATATATCTGGTCTAGATTGAGTGAGATATATGAGTTTTTCAATCATGGATTTGTAAAGTGTTTTGTCAACTGTTGTGGAATCATAAATTTTAGAAAGATTGCTTCCTGTTATCATAGGGGTGCTTACTGGCTTGCAATCTTCCATCTTAAATGTCTTCAATATCTCCTTTACATATTTAGACTGATTTATGAATATACCTTTGTCTATCTGCTTTACATTTAATCCCAAAAATCATTTTATAGGTCCAATCATGCTCATTTCAAATTCACTCTACATCTCTTTTGCAAATTATGCACTAAGCTTGTCATTACCTCCAAAAATAATATCATCAACAAAGATAGCAACAAGTAGTAATCCTTCAGGTGTCTCTCTGATGAATAAGTTGCAATTTGTTGCTCCCTTTTTGAATCCAATCTTTGTTAAGTAGCCACCAAGTCTCTCATACCATGCTCTTGGGGCCTGTTTAAGTCCATAGAGGGCTTTCCTTAATCTGCATACCATGTCTGGTTTGTCTGAAAGTTTGAATCCTTCAAGATGCTCTATGTAGACTTCTTCCTTCAAGTCACCATTCAGGAAAGCTAACTTGACATCCATCTGATATACTTTGAAGTTCTTGAATGTTGCATAGGCTAAAAATAACTTTATAGCTTCCAGTCTGCTCATAGGGGCAAATGTATCAGAATAGCCAATTCCTTCTCTTTGCGCATATCCTTTACATACCATTCTTGCTTTATTTCTTATCATTGTCCCATCTTCATTCATTTTGTTTCTGAATATCCACTTAGTTCCAATGACGTTCTTGTCACAAGGTCTAGGGACTAGTTCCCATGTTTCATTCTTCATTATTTGATCTAATTCTTCTTGCATTGCATTTTTCCAATCTGAATCATTGCACGCATCTTCAACACTTAAGGGTTCAATCTGTGAAAGTAAGCATACCTCTTCATCAACGGTTGAACCTTTTTCTCTGGATCTTGTCAAAACTTTACTGCTCTGATATCCAATGATATCTTCTTTAGAGTGGTATTTAGATGTGTATTTTGAGATTTTAGGTGTGACACTCTCATCTGTAATCTGTGATTCTTCTTGACTTGGCTTAGGGTTATTGCATGATACATCAATACAGTCAAACATTTCTTTAATAAATGTATCCTTATTGATAGGTCTAGGTTTATCTTCAATCATAGGTGCATATTCATAATATCTCTCTTAAATCATGAACTTCTCATCAATCTTCACATGTGCACTCTCAATGATTTTCTTCAATCTTAAATTGAAACATTTGTAAGCTTTTCTCTTAGTAGAGTAACCAAGAAAAATACCTTCATCACTTCTAGCATCAAATTTTCCAACACCATCATCTCTCTTGATGTAGCACTTGATTCCAAAGATTCTGAAGTACTTTACTATAGGTACATTACCAAACCAAATTTCATAAGGTGTTTTGTCTGTGCCTGTTCTTTGTTGAATTCTGTGGATAGTATAGACTTTTGTATTGACTGCATCTCTCCAATATGTGTGTGCAACTTTTCCTCCAATCATGATAGTGCGTGCTGTGTCAATTATTATCTTTTTTCTCCTTTCTGCAATTCCATTTTGTTGAGGGGTTCTGGGTGCACTTAGTTGTCTTTTGATCCCATTTTCTTTGCAGTACTCAAGAAACTTATCAAAGGTGAATTATCCTCCTCTATCAGATCTCAGACATTTTATCTTTAATCCAGATTCATTTTCAACTTTGGCTTTGAATATTTTGAACTTCTCAAAAGCTTTTGATTTGTCTTTCAAGAACGCAACCCACATCATCCTGGAGAAATCATCAACAAACAAAATAAAATACCTTCCACCATAGTATGATCTTGTTTGAGTAGGTCCACATAAGTCTGTATGTATTAGATCTAATTTGTTCTCTGCAGAGTTCTATTTTCTTCTGAATGAGGTCCTCACATGCTTTCCCATCACACATTCCCTGCACATAGTATCAACTAGTCTTATAATAATAAGAAGGTCTCTTACTACCTTTACATTACTTATCTTCACTATGTTGTCAAAAATGATATGACAAAGTCTTTTGTGCCAAAGCCAACTGTCATCCACTTTTGCAACAAAACAACTTACTTCAGAGTTAAGCTGAAAAACATTACCTTTGGTCTTTGAGCCTGATGCAATCATGTCTCCTTCTTTGTTGTTAATAATGCATCTATTGTTTTTGAATTCCAACTGATATCCATTATCTAGCAACTTTCCAACACTCAATAGGTTATGATGCAAACCATCAACATACATAACATCATCTATTTTTTTCTTTCCATCTAATGTTATAGATCATCTGCCAATGATAGGTTTAGGAGTGTTATCACCAAATCTAACCATGCCACCTTTGTACTTGTCTAGATGTACAAATCTATCTTTGTCTCCTATCATGTGATGTGAACACCCACTATCTATGATCCAGTCTGTTCTGATGTCAGCTTGTGAAACTAAATCCAATTCTTGTGCTTTCTTTTCATCTTCAATTTCTATTTTATCAATCATTTTTTCATTATCTTTAATTGCAACGAATCTAATTTCATCTTCTCCTGAATCATCATCAGTTAAACCATCTTCAACATGATAGCATTCCTTAGTGTATTTGGGTTTGTAATCTGATATGTACTTCTTGACTCTTGTAGGACACTTGGATGCAAAGTGACCAACTTTGTTGCATGAAAAACATTTGAATGGTAGCTATCCTCCATATTTTCCTTTACCTTTCCTTTCCTTCTTAGCAATCATAGCAATGATTTCTTCTAGTTCTATATCAACTTCTTCTTTCTCATTATTGCTAGAGATACTCAAGGATTTCTTACCATGGACTGAGGCTTTGAAGGTTGTTTCCATTTTAGGTTCTGTCTTCACTCTTGATATCTCAAATGCATATATTTTGTTGATCAAGGTTTCTCTTTTGAATTCCTTTGAGAATTGCATGGTTTCATCCAAGATGTTTATCTTGCTTTCATAATCTGCTGTCAATGTAGTCATCAATTTGTCCATTATATCATCCTCTAAAATTTCTCCACCATTGTTCCTGATTCCTGAGACTGCTTCATTAACCCTCTGATTGTAAGCTTTGATGTTTTCTTCAGGTAGCATCTCTAAATTGTTGTATCTTTGCTTCCAAGTCTTTCTGCACGCATTCTTGGCTTGGATGTCTCCTTCAAACATGTATTCTAGGTATTTCCAAATTGAATATGCTTTGTCTTCCTTCTTGATCTCAGAAAATTCATTGTCAAATAGGGCACTGATTAGGGCTTCTTTGGCAATTGCATTTTGGGTGAATACTTCCTTTTGTTTATTAGTAGAGTCTTCTTCTACAAGGTCTTTCAAGGTGGGAACATTAATTGCATGAGTAGCAATCTCATAGATCTCAAAACCAACACACTGAAGATGTGTTATCATTTTGTTCTTCCAGTCAAGATAATTCTCTCCTTCAAATGTAGGACTCTCTTTCCTAAAGTACGCCATTTGATCTACCTTAATCTGTTAGGCTTTCTCTCCAAGGCACTTGGCTCTGATACCAATTGTTGGAATAGTCCCAAGGAATATCTGAGAGGGGGAGGGTGAATCATTTATCAGTAAGTTTAATTATTTTCTCCAATTAATTACAAAATATCATTAAGCACATACACATTTAAGATAACACACAATTTTGGTTACGGGGAAACCAAACAAGGTAAAAACCCCAGTGGGAATTAGCACCCACAAAGAACTCTACTTGAGTATAATAATCCCTGTTAGAAGATCTTACAAACCTGTTAGGAGCTGATCTTGACAATGCAATAAGTACAATGACCTGGTTAAGGGTCGGACCCTATTAGGAGTCTTTTACAAATAACCATGTTAGGGGTAAGGACTCACTGTCCAAAATCTCACTGCTTAATATGGTGAAGGCTGCAACCTTCAGTAAAATAGATATACACTATATCTAATAATGAACTATTTAAGTAGACCTACTGTCTTGATCAGTTCCAATGTATTGTTTTCTTTCACTACTTCTTCATATAGATCTTTGTCTGATGAATGAAATGACTTTACTGTCCCAAAACAATCAACATTATGTTCTATCCTTCTTCTGTCTCTTTTCTTATCATTCACACCTGGTGATCTCCAAATGAAATACTATAAGTATCTTCTCCAAAAGATATGATCTTTTTGGCTTTAGGAATCCCTTCCAGGCTTCTCTTATCGGCCAAACCAAGCAAGCGACATAATTAGAACCGCGCAACTCAAACTGAATAGACACATCGCTTCACATAGTCAGCTCCAACAAAATTACCCAAACATCATGCTTCAGATGAAACATGATTAGCAACTTTGGTTGATTAAATTAGACTCATAACTAAACATGAATCTAAACATGCATATCCCATAGATAGATGCAACTGAATAATCAATGAAATTACTGTCAGCTTTCTGAAAACAATCTTCTGAAACTGTGGCCGGTAAACAAACTAACATAACTCAACTGTTACTAAACATCTGAATCTGTGTGTATGTACACGGTATAGTAACTATGTCTGAAAAATAAGAAAAATTGCACGAGGCTTCTACATCTCCATATTGAAAAGTGTATATGGTTCACTGTTGTATACTATATGTTGTCATCAATGAAAAACATACACTCAACTATTTGCATAAAGGCAAATCTCCAATAGTAACAACTAGGATACTCCTAAGGTGATGATAGCCCTTCCCAAAACATCACACAACTGAAAACACAAGAAGATCACAAGGATGAAAAAGGACACAATCACATTGGTAGGAACTCTAAGCTACAAGATAGGTGAGTGTCATCACATAGGCCTCACCCCTTGAGTTACCCTAGTAAGCCACTCTGGGCCCCGACCCCCAAGTAGGCACATGCAAAACCGAACATCTCTCATAGGGATGAGACTGTTTGATTGTGCTATCGCAATAACACCTTCTCCCACTCCCATCCGTAGCCTATACTAGCAATACCAACATGGGAGAGGCTTATCTTAGTTAATGTGTAGTACCCTTCCCATAATTTATTAATGTTTTCACTTGATTAAATAACTCACCAGTAGGTTACCCTGGTACTAGCCACTTAGGGCCCCGACCCCTCACTGTGAGCTACTCACCTAGTGTCCTTAGGTTCCCTACCCAAACAAGTCTCAAAAGAACATAAGGAATACATTATAATAAACAAGAAGCCATAACAATGTCACAACAACAAAATAATTGGGTTTAGGAAAACACTAGTTGTCACAAATCCTTTGGACAACCCTAACCACAATCAGGTACTCAGGTGGATAAAACACATCCATATTGCATCCAATGCATCAAAAAGGGATTCTCAACAACATAATTACGTCAAGTACTTCATCCCAACACAAATCATAACATCTCAACATCATTGGATTGGGTTTAGGAGATCAATGATTGTCCCTAGTCCAACGAACATTCCTAAACCCTAATTTGGCATACAAGAAGGTAGATAACATGTAGGAAGACATCAAAATGCACCAACATCAAGTATTATACAAAACCATATAACCAGTGCCTTTTGGTACTAATTCAAACCACAAAACATCATAACAAGATCATATTGCATAAAACATGTTGATTCCTGAAATTTGACTAAGTCTGAAATTTCCTAAAACCATCCAAATCTAGAATCTTTATTTGAACTCCTAGGAGGCTCAAACCACTCTCAAACATCTTGGAAGGTATTACATAAAATGTAACTTAAAGTATAAGGAATTAAGAGTATGTAGCTTACACTTAAATGTTACATTTTATGTTTCGCCCTAAGGCTGAAATCAGATAAGGCTGGGATCGAACGGAGACCACCAAACTGACCTAGCTCCCATGCATCAAAATGCACCAAATATAATAATAATAATAGGAAAATTAGTGAACCAACAAGTCAACCATAAAATTACATCATCCTCTGGTCAGTATGGAAACCCTAAACCTCCTAAAAACCCTAAAAGTCAGTCTGGAAAGGTCCTGTGCAGATGGGGTCTTAAGCTGCGTAGGTGGGAGCTCAAGCTGTGCAGGTGGTTAGGACCTGTGTAGGTGGTCATGCATCATAGGTAGATGGAGCCTAGTTCTACATAGGTGGTAAAGGATTGTGTGCACTTAGAGGCAATAACTTGCAGATTGACCTTTCAGGTACAAATGGGTAAGATGGAGGCCTAGAAAGAAGAATCAGAGGAATACCAAGTTGAGATCCCTCTATTCTCCTTCCAAAAAAATCCCTCAAACCCTTTCTACCTTCGAGACAAATCTATTTCATTTCTTCCTGTAGGTGCAAGGTAAGGAAAGATAACCTCAAAACATACTATTCTAGCAAGGGAGAGAAACTACTACAACTCCTAAGCATCAACAAAAGAAGGTTCCAGGTAGAAGACTACACATTCTAAGGAAATAAATCATACAGAAGAATATATGACATGAATATTCAATAATATTATCTATCATAAGGTAATAATCCACCACTCAAACATATAAGAAAGCAATATCTCCAAACAACCATTCAATATTTCCTTTGATCTATTACAACAATAGAAAATAGTAAAATACACATATCAAACACAACATGACAAGGATTCTCTTTCCAGGTAGAGCCTACCTGGAGTCCTGTAGAGAAACCTTTGGAAGAAGATCCAATCCCATTCCAGCCAATTCCAATCTCCTCAAGATTTTCAATCACAAAGTTTCCTTTCCAATGCCACCATCAACTTTCACAATCATCTCTGCTAAGAGTTTTTGTACATCAATGTATTATTTTCTTCCTCCCTCTCCATTCTCCCATTCTCCTTTCATAAATATGATGTAGGATTGTTGCACTAGAAAATCATCCGATGCAACCATCTACAACCATATATTGGTTATTAGTTTGAAACTTTATTATACTTTAGATAAATTAATATGGAGATAGTTTCCCGCGAATTCTTTAGTTAATTTACCCTCTTTGGTTAATTTTATGTTTTAGGTAATTTCTTTTATGTATCTTTATTTTCACCTTTAGATTAAGATTAGTTACTTTGCCTCAAGAAGGTTAAATAATAATTACCTTCATTTGCATCGAAAATGATGTTGATTTGATTATAAATACACATAATTAATTAATTCCTTCATTACAATAAAAAGGCGCGCACACACACACACACACATATATATTTAAACATATACATAAACATTCACATAATATATATATAATATTGGTGTATTTCCCAGGTCTAGTTGTTACCGACAGTCAGCTTGATTGTGCTCTAAGGTCTCTTGCACAGACCTTATAGGGTATTGTTTCACCCCAGCTTGAGGAAGTCACTAATATCTTCACCTCAAGTGCCCTAGACCAGGCTTACACCATAAAGCTACTATTTCATTCCATATAACCCATTAGGATAGGTTCATTCCCCAAGCTAAACTGACGATTTTCACCTGAGGAACACAACCAACACACACTGCACATGGAATCCATTAAATATGTTCTTTCTTATTCACAAGAACTAAACTATTACAGGATGATACGATCTGTGTCTATCTCCTTCTCTAATATATCTATATCCATCTATATTAACTACAAAATCTTTTCAACTATATATACATCCATCGAAATATCACCCAAAATATCTGATACTCGTGGACAACTTCAACCACCCTGCAAAGGCAGCCAAACTGAGCAATAAATGACCCTTCCAGATCAGGAATAGGTGTCCCTGATCCTTTCAAGAAAAAATGACATGTAGAGAGTCATTGCAAGTGACCTAGTTGGTCACAAATGTCACCTCTTGTATTTCCTGGGTCGTTAACCGACATTACCGAGCGCCAGTGTTGATTTTTCAGAACAACAAAAACATTGTTAGTTTCCAACCCCGAGCATTAGATCACAAACCTAAAAACAAACATAGTCACTGACGGTCATCACCAACAAGCATCACCGACGAACACTACCAACAAGCATCGCTGATGAACACAACCAACAAGCATCACCGACGAACACTACCAACAAGTATCACCGACGAACATGAACTATCGGGCATTGCCGACGAGCAACACCGATGGACAGTAGCTTGAGTTCTCACTTAGAAAATTTCCTAACCTTAGGTGCTCCTGCACCATACTCCCGAGGTGGAAAATAATCCAAGTCCCAGGGATTCGGTGACCTCTTTCTAGTCTTCCAATTTGGGGGTACCGCTTGGTGACCTTAATGAATCAGAAGGCCATCAATAATCAACACTCCTTCCTTTGCAAGAACCTTTATTGGGTCCACCACATTTTCATGGGAGATTCCTTGTTTGTGCGCATCCTCTATAGGACATATGACTATCCCAATTTGAGTCTTTGTGTCATTCTCATGACTCATAGCCCTGGTAATTTCAGTAGCATCCTCTAAAAACTTCTTGTCACCAACTGTATAACCCCTTGCACCAAAAGATTCCTCCACTACCTTTTGCTTAGTCTTTGCTGTGAGATCTAATTGCTCCTCTTGTCCTGCCAATGGACAACTCTGCACTTCATCTTCAACTTTGACCTCTATCTGATCCTCATCATTACATACCTCTTCAAGATACTTCTGCTCCAAAGCATCTCCACATATCATATCTGATTTTGCACTAAGAACCTTTGCACACTTGGAATCTTCTCCTCAATAGGTGCTTGGTCATCTTGTTGTTGCTTGCACAAGAAATCATCTCTCTTCTCCTTTTCTAGGATTTCATGTAACTTTCTCTGAGTTACTATTAGCTTGTTTTCATTGTCCTCTATCCTTTTGCTTATGTTTCTCATCTCTTCTAGTATTTGGTTTCTTGCTTCCTCTTTCTTCTTTGCTTCTACTTCTTCTCTGTGCTTTCTTATAGAATCTTTAAAGGCTTTGTATGCCTGATAGATTACCCTCTCTTCTATTGTCAAATACATCTTGACTATCTTTTCCAACTACAAGGATCTACTTCCTTGCTCTGATACCAATATGGTATAATTCCTAGGTTTAGTTGTTACTGACAGTCAGCTTGACTGTGCTCTAAGGTCTCTTGCACAAACCTTATAGGGTATTGTTTCACCCCAACTTGAGGAAGTCACTAAGATCTTCACCTCAAGTTCCCTAGACCAGGCTTACACTGTTAAGCTACTATTTCATGCCATAGAACCCATTAGGATAGGTTCATTCCCCAAGCTAAACCGACGGTTTTCACCTGAGGAACACAACAACACACACTGCACATGGAATCCATTAAATGTGTTCTTTCTTATTCACAAGAACTAAACTATTACAAGATGATACAATATGTGTCTATCTCCTTCTCTAATCTATCTATATCCATCTATATTAACTACAAAAGCTTTTCAGCTATATATACATCTATCAAAATATCACCCAAAATATTTGATACTCGTGGACAACTTCAACCACCCTACAAAGGCGGCCAAAATGAGAAATAAATGACCCTTCCAGAACAGGAATAGGTGTCCCTGATCTTTTCAAGCAAAAATGACACATAGAGAGTCATTTCAAGTGACCCAACTGGTCACAAACGCCACCTCCCGCATTTCCTTGGTCGTTAACTGACATTACCGAGTGCCAGTGTTGACTTTATAGAACAACAGAAACATCGTCGGTTTCCAACCCCAAGTGTTAGATCACAAACCCAACAACAAACATAGTCACCAATGGTCATCACCAACAAGCATCACTGAAAAATGCTACCAACAAGCATCGCCAACGAACACTACCAATAAGCATCGCCGACGAACACTACCAACAAGTATCACCGACGAACATGAACCATCGGGCATTGCCGACGAGCAACACTGACAGACAATAGCTTGACTTATCGCTTAGAAAAGTTCCTAACCTTAGGTTCTCCTGCACCAAACATATATATAAATATATTCATATGTGTGCACCCATATGCCTGCGTGTATATATATCCATAATAATAAAACATACATTTACGAATACACTTGACCAATCTTATTGTAATGTATTTAATTTCATAATACAAACATATTATTACTAATCGATGGTCATTCTATAAGAGACAAACTCCACATAAAAAATCACTACTCACCTAGTCCTAGGGACTATAATGAATCTCCACAATAATCAACTTAACCTACTAAGCTAACATAATCAAACACCAAACCATAACTAAAGAACAAATCCAAAAGACCCAACCGAGGAGAAAGGATTGAGGATAGGCTTAATCTTGTTGGACTTGGTACTGTCTCCATAACAACAACAACGATCGAGGATTTTGGGGCATGCTCAAACCTATGAAGCCAGGTGAAGTCGATGCCCAGTACCTGCAATCCTGCATCACATAGAGAAATACATGTGCATTGATGTACATATAAAAGAAGACATTGTAGACATATGATTGGGATTGATACATCGTGTGGACCTCATCCATGTGAGTAACTACAACTTCGTCCCAAATCATGAAAACACATCATGTATATATACACGCACACACACATAGAATGTAGAATTATCATAATGAGGTTTAGAATCTTGAGCATTGGGTTAGTCTATAATCGACACTAATAATAAATTAACATAATCATGAGAAATATCCTAAATCATTAAGGGAGATACGAGATTCATCAAAAGTAACCTTTATAAAAGAATATATATCCATCAAGTATGTATCATATAACATCCTAATTGTATTCAGACAAGTCTTGAAGGTCCTCAATAACCACATGGAGATAAACACATACACAAATGATACCTTTAGATATAACATGTCTTATACTAGAACCCTCATGTGCTAGCTCATGAAATCATTATAAACAAACTATAGGAACAGATCAAACAAGTATCATAAACAACTTAAGTTGTAAGAAAATATTGAAAGATCTTACTTTATTTAAAAGCACAAAAATTTCATTAGGGTTAGAGGGGTATTACGTTGCTACGCCATAATTTCCATAGAATGAAGTGAATTCATTAGAACATAAACACACTTCCATTATTAGTGATAATTATGTTACGTACTCCAAATATGGTTATAATGTAATCCATTATAAAGTTAATAAAAAATTAACTATTAGCATGTCTAGTAGGGATTGCCTCAACCCAGTTAGTGTAGTAGTCTATGGATACAAGGATCCACCTATGTCCTCCACTTGACTTATGTAATATTTCCCCTATGAAATCTATACCCCATTGACTGAAAGTTTCTTCTGTTTACATAGGCCTCAAGGGTGATGCTCCTTCATATTTTAATTTTCCTAAGAATCTCTGTCAAGATTCACATTTCCTAACATAATTGTGAGCATCATTGAAAATATAAGGTCAATAGTATATTGACCTTAATATCTTGTGATCGGTTGTTCTAGCTGAAAAATGCCCACCACATACACCAAAATGCATCTCTTCTAAGACCTTTTGAGATTTCCATTCATCGAAACATAATAGTAACACTGCATCTGTATTCTTTCAATACAAGAATCCATTAATTATCTCATACAAAGATGCTTGTAATTTTAAAGATCCTTTATTTTTATTTTCATACAACCCTTTTGGAAACTTCACGTGTTTCAGGTAATACATGATATCACCATACCAAGAAATTTCTTCAATATTGAAAAAAACCTTATCCCATTCAACTTCATTCACTTAAACAACTTGTTAGAAAGTGATCAATTTTGTATTATATGATCCAGTTTTTCGTTGTCATTCATGGCAACACATCTGGCATACTAATCGATTCATTTGAAGATAAGTTTTGTTGACTCAGAAATTGGTTAAGTACAGAAGCAAAAATACAGAGGTATTTTGGGTATCAAAGATCGAGATTGATGAGTTAAGGCAAGCGATCTTAGAAGAAGATAGTATGGGTTATGTGTGACCTCCACCTAAGATCGATTTTGTTTTGGTGATGTTTACATTGAGTTAGAGATATTTGAAGACAAACAGACAATAACAGAACAATGATACAGAGCAGCTGGACAGAAGCGATGATTCAGGGAGTATGATATGGAGTCCTGCCAATCAGAGTTAGATTATGATTGTTGATAACCTATATTTTGACTATTTAAGAGCGCTAACTATGTATTTGATATTTACTTTATTAAATGTATTTTGTATTGAGAGCCGACTATGTAATATTTGTATTTGAGAACTGACTTGGTAAAGAAGAAAGATATATATGTAAGATCTTTTTGTTGAGAAAAGTGTGAGTGTGTGAAAAGATTTTTGGATATGATATGCAAATGGAAGAGCAGAGGATGAAAGAGATCATTGAATAACTATGACTGAAACTATCTAAGAATTAGAGATGCTTGTTTTTTTCATTACTAAGAACATTTTGTAACAGAACTATATTGTAAGAGTTGTATGCTCAGTTGGCCCCTAATAGGGTGTTGTATACCTTTAATAGGGTTGTTATTCCTCTAGCAAGGAATTGTACTATGTAATATTTAGCTCCTAACAAGGCTAGGTCTCCTGACAGGGACACTATACTTTAGTGCATGCTTGTGGGTACCATCCCCACCGGGGTTTTCCCTTGGCCAGGGTTTCCTCGATAAAAAATAATGGTGTTATGAGTAATGTGTTATTTTCTTATGTTATTTTCATTTCTACAAGCTTATGAATGATTTATAATTGGTTGAAAAGTTTTGATAAGTGCTGTAATACTAATTCACCCCCCCTTTTAAGTATTACCTAATCCTAACAATTGGTATCAGAGCTTTTGGCCCTTGGAGAGAAAGTCTAATAGAGAGAAAGTCTAATAGCTTAAGGGAGATCAGAATGGATTTAGATAGTTTGAAAGAAAAATTTGATGCTGCACTTGAAGACCTTGATAAAGCAAAAGTAGAAAATGGAAAATTAAGATTCAACATGTGAAGAGCTGAGAAATTTATAAAGAAACTTAGAGACCAGCTTGAACTTTCTAGAAGTCAAAGACAGGATCTCGCGGTTCAGATAAAAGAAGATTTGGACAAAGACAATTCATATCAGTTGAAGAAAATTGAAGAAGAAAATGAAACCTTGAAGCTTGAAAATGAAGACATGACTAAAGAGATTCAATTACAAAAAAATGTTAAGAAGAAGATTGGAGATGCTTTGAATAGTGCAAATGTTTTGATGGAACAAATGAAGAATGAGGCTGACAGCTACAAAAACAAGTATCTAGAATTGGAGAAATACAATCAGATCATACATTGAGAAAATTCACACTAGCAGTGATTTGATCGATGAACAGAGAGACAGACAGAAACCTAAAGGTGATATGACTGGTGTTGGATTCAATGAAGTTGAATGTTTGAAGAAACAAGAAGAGAAATCTGATGCAAAGATTGATGTTGAAAAGCCTACTATTGAAGAACCTGTAGAGCAGATCAGACCCTTCAATGATAGATGCTTTGGTTGTAACAAGTTTGGACACATGAAAAGAGATTGCAGAGGTAATGCCCCTTTTAAGACCTTTTCTGGTTATTGTTTTAATTGTAATGGATATGGGTACAAGAAATCAAAATGCAGGAAACCTAATCAATCTGGATATAGACAAGACAATGGAAGAGAACCTACAGTGAAACCTACATGCTACAAGTGTAATAATCTTGGACACGTTGTGAAGTATTGTAAGTTGTAAGTAAACCAGGAAAGAAGACCTTCTGTATGTTACGAATGCAATAATCCAGGTCATATAGTGAAGTTTTGTAGGTATAATGGAGTAAACAACAGAAGAGTACCACCTCCTATGAATACACAAAAGACTGGAAATGATATTGGTAAGAGTGTTGCAGATTTAAAGAATGATTTTGACAATTATTTTAAGAAAGCAGAGGATAACAGTAGTGGCAAGATATGGAAGATCAAAGAGACAAGTGAGACATTGGTTCAGGGAGAAACAATAGATGCTACTGGATCTTCACATGATGGTAACAAAGCAAAATCGAGTTAGTTGGCTGATCATGGCCTTAGGGGGGAGCAATGGATGAAGATATTAGAATATATCCAGCCCTTGATTTTGTGGATTGAGCTCTAGTGAGCTTAGGTATGATTGTGGCCGACACCATGGAGTATATATTTAAGAGCGCAACATTAGACGATGCTTATTGTGTGATCACGAGATTTATAGCCTACTGGACAGTATTGGGTAAAGTGAACTTTTAATGACTTAACATTGTATAAAACACTATATAATTATCTATTTCCTTACCATTTTACGAGCAGTGACCTAAAGAAATTAGAGAGCTAAGAGATTCAGTCTATCCTACAATTTTTGTGCATGATTGATTGAAGCAAAAACTCTTAATTCAGCGTGTAAGAGGCTATGGATGCACCTATTATTTATGATGTTTTAGATCAACCTAGATAAAAAATTCATGGAATTTCCTTTCAAGTCTTGTGAAGAAGACCCTGAAGGAGTATTTTCTCAGACACCATACAAAGTTTTACACGTAGAAGACATTAGGGCATACATTCATTGTAAGTATGATATACTAGGTATTAATGAAATTTCTGCTGAGATGGAGTATATGAATGACAAAGGCATTATGAGAGATGAATACAAGAATGTTGATCAGTTGAGCATTATGAAAATTATGGACTTATATGAATTTGACAAAGAAGAATGGTTTAAAATATTGTTGAGTAGAGTACATGATCAGTTCATTTGGATTGGCGAGCGACCTGTGAAGATTTGTAGTGAATTAATTCATGAGATTATTGGATTGGATAATACTAGAATCATTCTTGTAGCAAAGAAACATGTGAAGAAGCAAGTTGAAACCCTAACACACGCAAAATAGGACATGCGAGCTATGTTAGTAAGCAACATTGTGCAATAGGATGTAAAGTTGATTGCTATGATACTTGGTTACAAATTCTACTATAGTAGTAGACCTAATTCAGTATCTGCAGGAGTTATCATGATGGGATAAATAATGGTAAAATAAAACACTAAATACAATTTATGCAAAGTGTTAGCACAACAATTTCTAGAGAATATGAAACTAATAAAGAAAGACAGATCGAAGACCTTCAACTTTGGTTTAGTATTGATGCATATGTACTTACACATTGAGCACAAATTTCCATACATGCACCCTAGTGGATGGAGAAAAGGGATACCTACTGGTATACAAATTTTTGATAGTTACAAAAGACAGAACAACACATGGGTTGATGGTGAGTTGTTTGGTATGATTAAGATTCTTCAGAGGAAAATGAAGGGAAGATATAAGATACCTAAAGACTTAGTTGAGAAGTAAAAGGATACAATCTATTTCATGGTTGAAACTGATTGTGTATGCTTTGAGGCAGTTATACCAAGGAAGAAATGGTATTATCCTATGAGATATGAGGTAAGTTCTGAGGTATTAACTATGCAAATAGAATATGTCCTTGCATCTGAGATAGATACATCTGAGGAGAGATGGGGAACCTATGAGGAAAAATCAGCTAAGGTAAGAGAGGAACACACAAGAGGTTTGAGGAAGAGGAAATTAGACAACCTTGTACATGAATGTGGTATTAAGGCAAGATTCACAGAGGAATAGTTGAAGGAAGTTAAGAAGAAGTTGGTAGAGTGATCTTATGGATTGGCAAGTTCTGCTAATGCAGCTCTTACACCTCCTGAAGTAGTGATGATAGACATTCCACCTCCTATGGTTATTGATGTAACCTCCCCTTCACCACAACAAACCTCGTAGGTAGAAATGATTACTCCTAGAGTGAGCACCAGATCCAACATACAGATTTCACCACCTGAAGAACCAAGCACTGTGAGAGAAGAGAAGAAACCTGAAAGTGAGAAGCATATATGGAAACCTAATTTGAAGATGATTGAGAAAAGAGCTATCAAGCAAGGGAAATTAATTTCTATTAAAAAATACTATGAAATGTATGAGGAAAATGATAAACTTTGGATTGAGGATTTTATAGTTAATCATTTACTTGTTTTCAAAAGGAATCTATTGGAGATAGAGGGTAGTATACCTGAGGAGTTATATGGTAGATTGGAGACAAGAAAACAGTTAGCACAAATTGAGGATGAAACTATTAGAAACCAAGAAATTGACAATATGTTGCATGTAGTTTCTATGCAAGAAAGAGACAAAATATTTAAGGAACTGAAACCTTTATTAAGAACTAAGACCAGATTAGTAAATATTATAGAAATAAAATGTGATGAAGTTGCATAAGAGACTTAGAAGGCACTGGATCAGATATTAATGAACATTATTCCTAAGAAGACCCCACTTCCTACATCTACTATTCCTACACCCTTAGGAATGGGAGAGAGTTTGAAGACACCTGAGGCAAGTGTTGAGAAGAGAGAAGTTGATATGAAACCATATTTCTATGTTTCTAGTGTGCTTGTGACTCTCAACACTTCACATGATGAGAAGGACCCATTTGAAGAAAATAATGAAAATACAGTGACTGAGGAAGAAGGACAGAAAGAATTGGAATAGAAAGAAGAAACAACAAATATTGAAGTCAAGAATGAAATTGACACATCTTCTACCTTATTGTTGGCAAGTAAAGACAAATCTATTAATATGGATGTTGATTGTGTGGATGAGGATGAGTTAGTAAAATTAGCTTTTACTGCACTTACTAAAGCAAAGGAGGATCTGACAAGAAAAATGACAAGAAGACCAAGGTGATATCTAGAGCAGTTGATACTGTGAACAAATTACTCCCAACACCTATTGTTTTTCAAAACAAAGATGATATAGAGAACCTGAATTTGGCACTTGATGCGTTTGATGGGCAGTATGAGAACTTGGTGAAAATTGCAGAAGGAAAGACAAAAACGAATTACTCAGAGAAGAAGCTAATTGAATTTTTCTAGTCTATCTCATGGGACTTGGGCATTCTAAGAACTAGTACAACAAATGCAAAGAGTTGTGTTGCACATGGCATGAAACTATTTAGTTATTACATGAATCCTATCAGACATATTCAGAACATTGAAGACATTATCGCCAAGGACAGGGCAACCTTGAACAACATGATGGACATTTGTGAAACCTCTTCACAATCTGTAACAGAATTGGACAAGGAAGTAACAATAATTTTGGCCAAACTGAATGTATTGGATATTGAGAAAGGGAGATTTCTGACAAGGTTTGGTTTGTTGAAGATTTTAATCACTCCTAAGCTATCAATTGTTGAAGCACACTTATAAGGCATGGAGAAAACTGCAGAATCATTGGCTAACTCTATGCCAACTGAGTTGAAAGAAGTAGAGACAACTTAATTTTCATTAAATGGACTAATTCATGTTATTCAACTTTCACTTAAGTCATGGAGTACATAAGTGAAGATCTTGGAAGATTCCTTCAAGATATTATGAAATTGGTAAGCAAGCCCTAATTTTATTAATTTTGTTATGCACCTTTGTCATTGTTGTCAAAGGGGGACAAGAGAGAAGAAAATGAATAGAAGAGAAGAGAGAAGAAAAATGAATAGAGGAGAAGAGAAGAAGACAATGTATAAGGAAAGACTGTTTTGTTTTGTTGGAACACTTAGTCTTTTTTTTTTGTTAAGTGTTTCCATCAATGCCAAAAGGAGAGATTGTTGGAAAGTGATCAATTTTGTATGATATGATCCACTTTTTGGTTGTCATTTATGGAAACAAATCTAGCATACTGATCGATTCATTTGAAGATAAGTTTTGTTGACTCAGAAATTGGTTAAGTACAAAAGCAGAAATACAAAGGTATTTTGGGTATCGAAGATCGAGATCGATGAGTTAAGGCAAGCAAGATTAGAAGAAGAAAGTATGGGTTATTTTTTACCTCTACCTAAGATCGATTTTGTTTTGGTGATGTTTACAGTGAGTTAGATATATTTGAAGACAGACAGATAGACAATAGTAGAATAGTGATACAAAGCAGCTAGATAGAAGCAATGATTCAGGGAGTATGACGTGGACTCCTGGCAATCAGAGTTGGATTATGATTGTTGATAACCTATATTTTGATTATTTAAGAGCACCGACAATGCATTTGATATTTACTTTATTAAATGTATTTTGTATTGAGAGCGGACTATGTAATATTTGTATTTGAGAGATGACTTGGTAAAGAAGAAAGGTATATATGTAAGATCTTTTTGTTGATAAAAGTGTGAGTGTGTGAATAGAGTTTTGGATATGATATGCAAATGATAGAATAGAGGATGACATAGACCACTGAAGAACTATGACTGGAACTATCTAAGCATTAGAGATGCTTGTTTTGTTCATTACTAAGAACATTTTGTAACAAAATTATATTGTAAGAGTTGTATGCTCAGTTGGCCCCTAAAAGGGTTTTGTATACCTTTAACAGGGTTGTTATTCCTCTAACAAGGAATTGTACTATGTAATATTCAGCTCCTAACAGGGCTAGGTCTCCTAATAGGGACACTATACTTTAGTGCATGCTTGTGGGTACCATCCCCACCGGGGTTTTCCCTTGGCCAGGGTTTCCTCAATAACAAAAAATGGTGTTACGAGTACTGTGTTATTTGCTTGTGTTCTTTTCATTTCTACAAGCTTATGGATGATTTATAATTGGTTGAAAAGTTTTAATAAGTGTTGTAATACTGATTCACACCCTCTCAGTATTACCTAATCCTAACACAACATCTAAGTTTGACTCAACCATCAAATTTGCCAATCCTTGTCCCCTAGAAAGATTTATTATTTGAATGCCTATATTAAACTCTTGAACTTGGTTTATCCATCTGGATCTTTGTCTCGTCACCTCTATTTGTCAAAATATGTCTTTCACTGTTGCATTAGGAACATAAGCAATTAATTTTTTAGCAACCAATTATGATCTGAAAATTTTCACTGCATTGACTAAAGAAAAAGCTTGTTTCTTATTAATATCATATTTCAGTTCTACTACTTGGAGTGACTTACTAAAAAAAGCTAGAGGTTGTTCATAACCCTCTTCATTCTTTTGTAAGATGACTACAACAATTGTGTGGAAGGATGTAAACGAAAAAAATTGAAATGGCTTTGTGAAGTTTGGGGATTTCAATACTGGTGCTTCTTTGATAGCTATTTTGATGGCCATAAAGGCATCTAAAGCTTCATCTATCCAATATATTTTTTCTCCTTTCTTTAGCATCTTGGATATCGGTTTCACTATCTCTGCAAAATCACATATAAACTTCCTAACAAAATCAATTTGTCCAAAGAAAGACTGGATTGCTTTCAA
The DNA here is from genome assembly GCA_018584345.1 of Thuja plicata. Lineage (NCBI taxonomy): Eukaryota > Viridiplantae > Streptophyta > Pinopsida > Cupressales > Cupressaceae > Thuja > Thuja plicata. The sequence continues at coordinate 3,624,507 of MU228511.1, read as the reverse complement.
TATTTTGGGGTGGGGATTTTATCAATCGCTTCAACTCTTTCAAATTCAATTTTCACTCCTTTGGATACTATGTGTCCCAACAACTTACCTTCTATAAAAAAAATGACACTTTTTGGGGTTTAGAGAGATTCCATACTCAAGTGATTTTAGTAATTTCTTTTCTAGATGAGAAAAATGTCCTCTTCCCTCTTATAAAATGCATTAAGATCATCCTAATAAGCTACCATAATGACATATATCAATTCTTTAAATGCTACATCCATAGCTAGTTGAAAATTTGCTCCAACATTTGTCATTCCAAATCCTATCCTAACATAAATATATGTCCTACAAGGTGTAGTAAAGGTTGTCTTGCAGTGTTATGATTTCTTAATCTTGACTTGATTACAATAGAATAATTCATCCATCATGGATAATGGATAATTGTCCTTAAGTGACGATATATTTAAGTTTCTAAAATCAACACAAAGCATGATATCTCAATTCTTATTTCTCACCGGTACCATGTTTGAAACCCAAGTAGAATGCCTTATGAAATTTATTATTCCCCCATCTCTTAGCTTCATAAGCTCCTCTTGCATTTTTGGTGCCAAGGTAGGATTTATATATCTCTTCTTTTGTCTGAAAGATTTAGTATCAAGTTTAAGTGGAATTTCATGTTGGAACAAATCTTCTCCATAAGTCTTAAGGTCATCATAAGACTAGGAAAACACGTGTCTATATTTTCTCAATAATATTATCAATATTTATCTTATTTTAGGGGAAAATTCTTTCCAATATACACCTTTTTAGGGGCATTCTTTGTTCCCAGGTTTATTTCTTCTATGTCCTCATCTTTGATTATGCTGACTTCATGTTAACTTTGTCGTCTTTGTCAAAAACTCTTTCCAAAGCCACCAGGCCTCTTGGGATTTTATTTGTCTTTAGCTATACTACTTCCTTCCCAAATACAATATCCTTGCCTTCTACTTTCTCAACATAGGCATTAAAATATATTTACTAGGATTCATACTAACAAACACAATGCACAAATTATAATAAGTCATAATCATATTCAAAGACTTGACAATTGCATATGTTATCAGGAATGGATGGCCTAGTCTTGATTTAAACCTTAGATGTCATTTAAAGTTATATCATTTTGTTTCAGGACAATATTTACTAGAAAGTTTCTCATTATATTTTTTGATCGATAAACCCAATCTATTGAGAAAGCATCATTAGTTCAATGATATCCCATACTACATTTTTATATTGTTTGAGTCTTTTATTCTTAGAATAATATTTAGATCTTGCTTGTGAAATTATCAACTCAGATTCTCCACGCACGCTGAGCAACTTAATTCCATGTTTGATTTCTAGATTTAATCCCAATATGAGAGCTTCATATTCATCTATATTTTTTGTGCATTCAAATGACAATAAAAAATAATATTTGAATATTTTCCCTATGGGTGAAATAAATATGATCCCAGTTATATTTCCTTCTTTGTTATAATCTCCATGAAAAAAACATTTACCATACCTGGTCTTTGTCTTTTTGAGCATGTATACTGATCAATTATGTGTTTCTGAACTTTGGCTTTGTGAGTTGGATTAAAACATTCCCCAAATCAGTATCACAAAATTATATCATATGGTTTGGATCTATGTCTTCAATGATGTAAGATTATGTAGGCTCTCTATTGACCTTGACCTTCTTTCGATTCACTAGTATAGTGGCATATGACAAGTCTAGTTGAACAATATTACCTCCTACCAATCTTGTCCATTGTCTAGAAAAAGAATCACATAATTGGGGGTGACATCAACCATAGTAATATCTATTGGCATTTGATGAAGATAATACAGGTTTTGATCATGTGATTGTAATGTGGTGTTGTCATTGCTGGCAACATGGTCTATTGGAGGCATGAGATCCATTTTACTGATGGTGTTGAAGGAAGAAATTGGAGAATTGACTAAGTGTTCAGTCAACAGGGAACAAGACAATATTCAAGGTACATGTGATTGGATTTGGATTTGGAGATCAAGTTAAGGTGTGTGGTTGTGTATTTATAATCTATAGGGACATTTCTATCTATATCTACAACCACATCAATTAGATTGAAGAAGTGAGCAAGTTATTAAGGATTGAAGTGACACTGGAAGGAAGAATAAGAGTCAGGCATAGTGAGTTTGGTTAGATCAACTAACTGATCAATTTAATGTTAGAAAATGTTTTAGTTACAACTCGGTTAATTTTGTGTTGATTTTATTGAGTTAACCAATGCATTTTGGCATGATCATATTTGATTTTTATGTTGGTGGGTAAAATGTTTATTTGCTAAAGGTCGACTTGGAAAAGTTTTTATAAAAGAAGGATGAAATCAAGTTTTAGGTCAGTGGTGATGATGTGATACGTGATAGTGAATGTGTAAAGATAAAGAAAGGAGAGTTGGATGTTTAAGGTGGCATTTTGATCAAAATTGAAGCGGACCTGTCAGACAAGAAGTGTCATAATCATATCATTTATTCTTTGGTCTATCTCAAGGCAAGCCCTAACAGGTTTGAAGGTCAAATCCTTTAAGAATTTCACTCCTAATAGGGTGAGAAGGATCTCTAACAGGATCTAAAGTATAAATCCTCTAACAAGGTGACTCTCAGAAGGAGTTAGAAATCCCCTAATAGGATAGTTCTTAACATGACTTGTATTAGCTCCTAACTAGGCTAAAGATACTCTTAACCGGGTATACCCTTAGCAGGGTGTTTGTAATTTCTCCTAACATGGTAGATTTCAATGGTGTAATAGTGAAATTTATGGGTTTCATCGCCACACATGGTTTTCTCCCTCTAACAAGGGTTTCCATGGGAAAAATCTTGTGTCTTGAGTTTACTTTGTGTTAATGTTTTACTTTCTAAGCTTCTATGTAGTATTTTCTTTTGCATGTTGGATATTGTGGAAGTTATTTGAGAAGTGTTTCATATTTGTGGTTGCATTGATTCACCCCCCTCCCCTCTCAGTGCCTTTAAGTCTAACACTACCTGTCTTGTATGCAACTTCAGGACATGCACCAATTTGAATCTCTACATCCTTCATGGTTCCAACCATTGGGATGAATTTTTTATCCATACCATATCATTTACCATAAGTGGTGTCTACCCACAATCCAATTTCTTTCATGACCTCAAAGGGAATTATGTTGATTGCTGCTCTAGAGTCTCTGATACAATTTTTTACTAGTTTGTCATTTATTAACAAGGTTATGTAGAATGGGCCAATCTGGGATGGATTTTTAGTTAAGGTTGTTCCCAGATATACTTCTGGTACTCCTTCATCCTTATTGTTTGTTTCATTTCCTTTATTATTCAATGCTTGGCTTTGGTTTATGGAAAATCTTGAGATAAGTGATATAACATTGTCCATATATTATGAGAACTTCAACATTTCTAGGAGAGGTACAAAGACTTTCATTTATGACAATGCGTTAGTAATATCAAATGTCAAGGTTGTGTTTGTGTGTACAGGTTTAACCAAATCAACCTTTTTAGGCATATCATGTCTTGGAGGTTTGCTTGATTTGATTGACATTATCAGACTTAAGTTGCACATTTGATGCATTGTACTATTTAGTGTTTATGGCTACATGTTTCTTTTATTTATGGTTCTTTTTTTTATAAAGATGCTTGCAATCTTGGCTTGATCTAGTCTTCTCAATTTAATTTCACCCAAAGTATAATTTTTCATTATGCTATCCTCCTTATGATTTGAAAACATTTCTTGGGTGTGGTATTGTTGATCACTTTGGGAATTTATGTCATATTCACATCCATCTTCTAAGGAATCATAATCATCAACCAAAGGAATTCATTGATAGCATATTTATTGCCTTTTCTTGGTTGTATCCTTCATATTTTTGACATTTTCCCTCTGGTTCTATCCTTTTATTTTTCTATCATTCCAATTATTGTTGTAAGTAATATCATGAAACCTTGGTCTATCATTTCTATAGAATTGTGGTCTTTCACTCCTACCCACTCTTTGTAACAAATATCTTAGAGAACTCATGACCTTGTCAAGCTTGTCTTCTTATGTAGGCTGGATTTTTTTCAACCTAGGGTTTTGAAATAGTTTTACATCATCCCTTCTTCCCACCTTGCCAGAAGCATGTCTATTATTCTCAATATTTTGAGCTGCTTTAAAAGAATTTGCTAGAGTAGGAGGATTTCTATTTATTAGCTCATATCCTATTTTAGGATTAAAAGAATCAATATGAAACAGTAACCTAATTTGGTTAGTAGGCTTAAGGTGTGGAGGAATTCGATTAAGCAGACTAGAAAATTTTATGTTGAAACTTGTCACTAATTCATTAGATCCTTTTTCAATGCTTTTGATTTCATGCAGGGAAAAATTTGGGGTTGTATGATCTCCCTATTGTTCAAGAAATATACTTCTAAATTCATTCCAAGAACTAATTGAAGAATCTGGCAAAATCTTGTACCAGTCCCTTGCATCCTCTATGAGGGATTAAAAGAATAATTTCATAAATATGTCCTCATGTTCAACATCAAAGTTGTCCATCACATTTTCAAATGCTTTGACATGGATCTCTCCTTTCATGACATTATTTCCATTGTATCTAGGGACACCATTCCTTAATTCATTTTTTATGTCATGAGGGTATCCTCATATTCCTATAAATTCCAATTCTCTATATTTTTCCACATTCATGGGACCTCTTGCAGAGATATTTTTCTTTGATGTGGTTGGTTGATGCAGGAGCATCTTGGGATTCTTAGCAATCTTGCATCAACCAAAAACATTTGCTTTCATTTGTTAGTCTATTTGCTTTCATTCTAATGTTTCTATTAGTGATAGCTATGTACTTGTTATTTTTCATTGTGTCATGGCTATTTGTTTGTGGATTCATGTTGGATCATTTTATATGATCACACCTCATTTGGTTTCATTGCACAAGAGTATATTATAGTTTATTTATGGGATTGTACTGTTCTTCATGTTACCAATCAGTGGTTGGGTTTCCAATCTTTTCATGATCTTCTAGTTGGTTTTTCTGAGCGTGATCATGCCAACTCAGTGTTACATTTGAAACTGACTTATTTGTTTAATCAAATCTCTTATTATTTGCATTGGAGGTAGATCCAGTTGTTTTGGGTCCTAACCTAATTTTTGTAACACATTGTTAAAATAATAACAAAAATAAGGCGAGACAGGAAGTTGTTTAGTTCAATGAGCAAGGAGAACAAAGATTTACCATGAATAAATTTGAATATTAGGAGCATGCACCAAAGATCCAAACAACAAGAAGACAAGATTTTTGAAGGGGGAAAAGCATGAAAAAAACCCCCGTGATATAGAGAATGGGAAAAAATGCCTAAGAATGAGAGAGAGAGAGAGAGAGAGAGAGAGAGAGAGAGAGAGAGAGCCA
>MU228511.1:3604629-3618190 GCA_018584345.1 Thuja plicata | reverse complement strand
AATATTATCCAAAGTAGAATAAGTATTCGTAACATCATCAACCTGCAATATGTTAGCTCGATGAGAAAAATAGAAAGTGAGGGGATCATCCCCAAGGCAAACATCATCACAAGGGTCATCCCAAATAGGAAACTTATTCAAAGGATACATAATGTCACAGGGTGGAGTAGAGGTTTGGTGAGTTTGAAATGTATTTTCCAAGATATGCCAAGCCTGATGAGCCTCAGTACAATTGGAGATAAGGTGATATAAGTATGGATTTAAAGAGAATCCAATAAGACCAAGTGCTTCCTCATCGTTGAACTGCTAGGCATCCTGGTCAGCCTGAGGAGCGGTGGATGTCGGTTTCAAATTTGGTGAAGTCACAATATCCAAAAGGTGTCGAGTTTTTAGAAAATCAAACATGTGCGGCCTCCAAATAGTATAATTGGAATTTGTAAGTTTAAAAACTGACATTAATGTAGACATGATTAAATATCAAAATTAACTGAAATAAAGCTAAATACAAGTTGCAGGATATAATAATGGACCCAAAAAACTAATTTAACACGATTAGTAAATAATAGAATGGCAGAAATATTAAATGTTTAAATAAACTTAAATTTTTGTTAAAGTGATGAAACAAATTTTAATGACAAATAAATAATAAATTAGCAATTGAATTAAGTTTATAATGACAAACTAGAAATGGGTTTAAACTGATATAGAAAGATATTAAGCAGAAGAAAAGAATACTAGTTTAAACCTTTTTGATAGAAAAAATTTAAAATTAAAATTAACGATTAAAAAAACTTTGTTAATTAAAAGATTAAACAAATATGATAATAAAAGATCAAGAATCTAAAACTGATAATGAGAAGCTTGCAAAAAACGTTATAAGATGAATAACCTGCAATGTTAGTTTATTTATTTATTTATTTTTTAAAATAATGAACTAAAAAATTAATGATAACTTGCCAAAAAAACAAATTGCAGCTCTTTGACAAATGATTATCCTGCAGCTATTAGGAAAATAATCAAAATATGCAAGGAACCCACTAAACACAAATAGCTAAAAGCAAAGTTGTCTAGAAACGAAACAGAAAGCCATACAGTAAACTCCAAGGACAATTGTAAGAAATGTTAGAAAAAAATGATGAAGCTGCTAGAAACCAGTTCTGCAATGCTGTAACGCCAGTCTGATGTCCCTGCGCAATGAAAGAATAATGAACAAGAGATAAAAAAGCAAAGGAAAACAGACAAAGTTAAATACAGAGGATGTGAATCAAATCTCCTTAAGGGAGAGGCTGCACAGGAGAAGAGCAAGGGGTGGGAGTTAGAAAGCAAGGCTGCGAAGCTCCTAAGGCTGTGTGAGGGAGAGATAAGGGTGAGGAAGACACAGCGAGGGGATGAGAAAACAAAGGGGTGAGTGAAGAAGTCTGCGCAAGAAAATGTTATAACATGTTGCGCTAAGGGTAAAGAAGCTGCGCAAAGAAGGAAGTTTTTAAAATAAAATAATATGATACGCTGAAAGATATGGATAAAGTTGTGCAGTAAGGAGGAAAGAATGATAAGAAGGCAGCGCAAGGAAGGTAAAAATTAAGGGGCTGCGTGAGGGAGGAGAGATAAGGGGTGAGGGGTGAGACAACAAACAAAGCTAAAGAGAGGTGGTTGCAGAGGGGAGAAAAAACAACAGGGAAGGGTGCAACAAAGGAGCAGCAAGATTGGAGATATATATATATATATATATATATATATATTGAAATGAATGTTGATCAAGGTGTAATCCACAATGCTCAATATCCAGTCAACAATGCTAATCAAAATATATGATAAACAATATACAAAGACTGTAATATGTTCTGATATATGTAAATATAATGCTGATAAAAAAACAAAGATTTAACCAATCCAATATACAGAGATTTAACCAATATACAGAGATGAAAAAATAGAGAACAAAGATCATACAAAAAGATATGCTGAGATAAATTTTTGGGATACAGAGATATATAAAGCTACAAAAACATATTAAGATCAACACAAGATAAATATAAGCATCTGCAGATAATGAACAGAAGAAAAAAGTTAGCAAAGATCTGTAAACTAGATTTATGAAACCTTGCAGGAAACTAGAGATTACAATCTTGAATCCTGTAGATCAAATAAGATAGATCAATAAAAAACCAGCATGCAAGTATAAAAGATAAATCGGGTTTGGCGGTAAACCAGCAAAACCAAAAAAAAATTTGATTTTTTTCTCAACACTCTCTCAAGAGTCTCCAATAGTGGAGTGATCCAAGATATGGTAGCTTCTTCACCTGTAAACTCAATCAAAGATTAAACCAACCTACTCTAATACCATGTTAAAATAATAACAAAAATAAGGCGAGACAAGAAGTTGTTTAATTCAATGAGCAAGGAGAATGAAGATTTACCATGAATAAATTTGAATACTAGGAGCATGCACCAAAGATCCAAAGAACAAGGAGACAAGATTTTTGAAAGGGGAAAAGCATGAAAAAAACCCCCGTGATATAGAGAATGGGAAAAAATGCCTAAGAATGAGAGAGAGAGAGAGAGTGAGAGCCAAGCTCATACAATAGTTCAAGAAGAAGGATTAACCTAAAAAATCTCAAGAGAGAAGGAGAGACATCTCTTTAATAGAGATGTGACAGAGGAGTTGCATGGTAACTCCCATATCTACGAATGCCACATTTCAATAGTGTGTGAGACAAGTGTAGGATTCCTCATAAGGAGGAATAACTAAATAAGAAATTACAATAAAAGGAATTATCCTCACACTTGTACAAGAGGACAAAATAGGTGTAGGGATTCCATAAGAATCTCCTACTTACATTAGTACAAGTAAAGATTAATTCTAACACACATTTTCTTATTCTTGTAAAATGTGATCTTTAATAGTTTGATCGATGATTGTAATTTCTATTTAAGCTTATGGACTTGTTCCTATGGGATAAAAAAGTTTTCCTAAGATTATCTAGCTCATCTTGGCTAGGCTTTTTAAGAGATTTCTAATCATAATCAGGCATGCATGTATGGCAAGTGAGACTGCATGTTGCAGATCTATTGTAATTGATTCACTGATCATAAGCAAAGGTTGATCTATCATTTTCTCATTGTTAGCATGTTGTTCTTGCTAGTATTGTTGTATTATGTTGGTTGTAAGGTTCAGACTGATCTTTTGAGGTTTCTCCATCCTTGATAGGATCAAGTGGTGTCAGAGCATAATTTTTCATCCTTAGGGTTTACTTGTATAGTGGCAATTGAAAGGATCCAACCTACGATGAGTGTGTACTGTAAAGATGGCCAGGAGAAATGCTAGAGGTGGAGCTAGGAATGCAGATCCAACGGTCTTAGATTTGTTGAGACAAATTTATGCCAGATTGGAAGCAGTAGATACTGATCAGAGAAGAGGACAACATATAGAAGATGCAAGTGATGAAGAAGGAGATAAACAAAATTAGGATCCCACAGTAGAAGGAGAAAATGATGGGGAACAACCATAGCTGAATAATAAAGATGAAAGGTTCATTAGGGATTTGACTAATGTCAATAAGTGACCTTATTTCAATCCCTTTGATTATCATGGAAACCTAAATCTTGATGAGTTGATAGATTGGATCACATAGATGGAAAAATATTTTGAGCTTAAGGAAATCAATGAAGACAAGAAAGTTAAGTATGCCTACACCACGTTGAAAGGACATGCATCCCTATGGTAGGAACATTTGCAGACAGATCGACAAAGAAGAGGTAAAGATCAGATCAAATCATCGGATGGGATGGTGACCAAATTAAAAGCTAAGTTTTTGGCTGAGGACTATCAAGTAAGTTTTTTTAGAAAGTTGCATAACCTGAAGTGAAAAGATTTAAGTGTTAAGGGTTATACTAAGGAGTTCTAAAAGTTAAACATCATAATTGGTCATGTAGATGATGAAGCTAAACAAGTTACTAGGTATCTTAATGGTTTGAGGATGTCCATACAAGATGAAGTTAGTCTAATACATATTAGGAATGTGGAAGAGGCTTACAAGTGAGCCTTGAAGGTTGAAGAGAAGTTGAATAGGAAGCATGAATAGAGACAAAGAGGCAGAGGAGGAAGATTTTAGACAGGTAGAGGTAGATCTTTTGTAGATCAGGGTAAAAGTGAATAAGAGGTTAAGTAAAATGATCTTTATAGGAGGAATGATAGGAGATCCTATCACAATGAAGGAAAAGGTAGTGGTGAAAGGAGGAAGTTCAGTGACACTTGCTTAAAATGTGGTGAAGTGGGATATATTTCCTTTGAATGCCAACAAGGTAATTCTGAGAAGGCAGAGAGAAGTAGAAGAACAACATTTTATAATGAAGATTCAACCGGTTAAGTGAACAATAATCAAGCTGAGGAAGGTGCAACCTTGATGACTGGGAGAATCCTATATCACAAAGAATAATAGGAGTCTATACAAATGAAGAATTTATTTAGAAACATATGCAAGGTACAAAACAAGGTGTGTAATGTTGTCATAGACAATGGTAGTTCTGATAATCTTGCTTCAAAGGAGTTAGTTGACAAACTAAAGTTGCAGAGGATGAGGCATCCTAAAATCAATCAGATTGCATAGATTCAAGATGAACATAAAGTACTTGTAAGTGAACAATGCCTAGTTAAATTTAAGATTGGGGAGTATTATGATGATGTTTTGTGTGACATTATGCCTATGGATGTGTGTCATGTCTTGTTGGGTAGACCATGGCAGTATGATAGGCAAGCCATACATGATGGTAGAAGGAATATTTACACTATTGTTGCTAATGGGATGAAACAAAATTTGTTACCTATAGAGGAACCCCTTAAGAGTGAAGTGTGTACTAGTGCAAGAATCTATTTAGTAGATGATAGGAAGTTTTTGGATGACATGAAGAATAATAATGTGTGTTTTGATTTAGTACGCAAGGAGTCTAATAATAATTCTTTGATAGAAGAACATCCTAAAGAAGTCACTGGATTGTTGAGTGGGTATGTTGACATCATATCTGATAATGTACCTGATGGATTACCACCGATAAGAAGTATTATTAATTGCATAGATTTGATACTAGGAGCTAGTTAACCAAACAAAGCAGCATATAGGATGACACCAGTAGAGAATGAAGAAATCAATAGGCAAGTGCAATATTTGTTGTAGAGAGGGTTGATCAAAGAGAGTCTAAGTCCATGCACAATACCTATTGTATTGGCACCTAAGAAAAATGGACAATGGAAGATGTGTACCGATTTAAGAGCCATTAATCAGATTACAATTAAGTATCAATTTCCCTTACCTAGGATGGATGATTTGATGGATTTCTTGAGTGGAAGTAAGTATTTCACCAATATTGACTTGAAGAGTGGATATCATCATATTAGAATCAGAGAAGGTGATGAGTGGAAGATTATATTTAAGACAAATGTGGGATTGTATGAGTGGTCAGAAATGCCTTTTGTATTGTCCAATGCACCTAGTACTTTTATGAGATTGATGAATGAAGTTCTGAAGAGATTCTTCGGTAAGTATGTAATTGTTTATTTGGATGATATCCTAATTTTTAGTAAGAGAAAAGAGGAAAACCTGATGCATGTTAGACAAGTATTGCAGAATGTTAGAGAAGAGAAGTTGTTGATAAACATAAAGAAGTGTACCTTCATGAAAGAGGAGTTAGTATACTTAGGATTTGTAATATCAACTGAGGGATTGAAGATGAATCCTAAGCAAGTGAAAGCCATTATTGAGTGGCCTACACCAAGGAATTTTGGGGAAGTAAGATCATTTCATTGGTTAGCTAGTTTCTACTGGAACTTCATAAGGAACTTTAGCTCAGTCTATGGAGCGATGACTGAAACTATGAGAGGAGATAGGAAGGAGTTCAAATGGATACATGGAGCACAAAGAGGTTTTTAATTTTTGAAGCAGAAGGTGACAGAGAAACCAATATTAGCTTTACATAATTTCAATAAGGTATTTCAAGTAGATTGTAAAGCTAGTGGAAATGCAATTGGAGTAGTCTTGACGCAAGAAGGAAGACCTGTTTCTTATTTCAGTGAGAAGTTGATTGATGCTAGGAGAAGGTATTTAGTGTATGATCAAGAAGTCTATGCTATAATATTAGCTTTGAAGAAATGGAGACATTACTTATTACATAAGGAGTTTGTACTATATACTAATCATCAAGCATTGAAGTACTTGGGTAACCAAGGTAAGTTGAATCAAAGACATATGAGATGGGTTGAGTTTATGTAGAGTTACACATTTGTGTTGAATCATAAGAGTGGTGTGGAAAGTAAATATATTAATACTTTGAGTAGAAGGACTTTGATGACTGAGATGAAGATTGCAGTATTGGGCTTTGATGAATTGAAGGTCTTGTATCAGGAAGATCTAGATTTCAGTGAACCTTGGAAGACTTGTAAGGAACCTATTGTTGTTGATAAAAGTAAGTGTTAATGTTTTTAGCTTCAGTCATATGATCATTAGAATACATATAATATATGTTGACTAATAATAATATAATATATATGTTATATTATTATTAATCATATAAAATTTAATATTTAATATTAAGTTATTAAATTATTCTTAATTAATAATTGATTGATGAAACATTATAATATTGATTAAATTCTAATTAATGGGAAGAGGCATGCCCTTTCTTATAAGTAATAATGAATAGACATGTCCCATGAAGGGACATGTCTCTCCTAGCCTCATTCCCAATATAAATGAAAGAAAGATTGTTGCATTTGGAAAACACATACAACATAGAGTGTTGTTACATTTGCAGCTATCCGAAAAACTTAACATGCTATCAGATCCATACTACAAATGTAAGAGAGTAGTTTGTTGATGGTGAATGTGTGACTGTATCAAAAAATATAGTCTTAGTACAGGGACCATATATCACAAATCCACCATTGGAATTTTCTGAATTTTGGATATATTGGTGAAAACCAAAGTTTGAAGAATATCACTGGAGACTTTGGAGAGAAAGTGTGGGGTTAAAAATTTATGATGGACTGTGTACGTGTCTATGTGAAATTACTGAAAATGACTTTCATTAAAGAGTTATTTTAATTTGTTATGATCGTGGTTAAGCATAGACAAAGAAGAATGTATTCAAGGAAGTGTGTCTCTTTCTAGAAAGAAAGAATTAATTATAGAGTGTCACCTCTCTTGGAGCAATCAAGTCATTTCACAAGAAGACATGAGTACTTTTCAACAATATAAGAGTGGGAATTGTACATTGTGGGGGGATTAATACCAATGCTACATTTTCATTTGAATTGTCCTCAGTAGAGAGTGAGAAAATAGTGATCATCCACTCTAGATTTTTGCTCTACATGAAGGTCATCGACATGGCTAACACAAACAACATTATGATCTCCTGCAACGTGTCCACCGCAAACATCTTCAAATTTTGATGAGAGTTGATATTTCATATATGGGTTCACCTGACAAAAGGAAATATTTGAAACTAAAGATAAGCATTCCATGTTTTATTAATGCACATGAATTATTGAGCTTGAAATTTATGCTATAATGTTGGCTAGTAAAATCTTGTATGCTTCTATTTTTGGTATTTCGGTATGAGATAGTTTAGTTTATAAGCTATTTGTAATCTCTCTCTCATATACCTTCAGGACATAAGAACAAGAAATTATTTTCAGAGGGAGTCTAGCTCTTCAGAGGTAAATTTGGATGAGGAGCTAAGAAGATTGATATCAGACTCAGAGGGAGTCTGACTCTTCAGAGGTAACTTTGGATGAGGAGCTAAGAAGATTGATATCAAACTCAAAGGGAGTCTGACATTTTATCTTACGAAGTCTTGGATGATCAACAGATTGATATCTTCTCAATGAGTTCTTCTCTGTGAGAGAAGTTCAAGGTGAAATCCCTTGTTTTCACCCTCTGCACTGAGGCGTGATGGATGTCATGTGTGTGACTCCATATATTTAATGGGTCTATCCCCTGTGTACATCATGAGGAAGTTATGACTTCCAAATGATTATCACTTGTATTTGTAAGAGTTATTAAAAGGTGATGATATTACAATAACTTGACCTTCTATTGTGACAGACATCTTGTGATGGCTGAAACAGATCATAATATATAGAAATTGTAGATAGAATTGCCGATTGAGGCAATCCACATTAAATCTTGAGAGGCCTATAGATAGAATCACCGATTGAGACAATCCACCCGGGAACTTGTGGATAGAATCATCGATGGAAGCAATCCACTCTAAAGCTCGTGAGTTTGTGGATAGATTCATAGATGGAGGCAATCCACATGAGAGCTTTTGGATAGAATTGTCTATGGAGGAAATCCACTCTGAAGCTCATGAGTTTGTGGATAGAATCACCGATGGAGGCAATCCACATTAGAGCTTGTGGATAGAATTGCCAATGGAGGCAATCCACCTGAGAGTTTGTGGATAGAATTTTTGATGGAGGCAATCCACCTAAGAGCTTGTGGATAGAATCATCGATGGAGGCAATCCACCTGAGAGCTTGTGGATAGAATCCCTGATGGAGGCAATCCACCTGAGAGCTTATGGATAGAATCATCGATGGAGGCAATCCACATCTTGAGACTATGTTTCTATTGATTACATCGTGAGGATGGTGCTTTTATTTCTTACATCATATGATTAATGTTGTCAAGTGTCATATAACTATTGACATTGGATTGATTTATTCTCCCTAGCTAAAAGGGAGTGTTGATAATTTGTATAGCTACGGGGAGGGTCATATGTGTTGACGCAAGAGACCGCTACACATTATGTTTGATCATCCTCCCTAGCCAAGAGGAGTGTTAATGTTTGTAGCTTCAGTCGTATGATCATTAGAATATATATAATATGTGTTGATTAATAATATAATATATATGTTATATTATTATTAATCGTATGAAATTTAATATTTAATTATTATATTATTCTTAATTAATAATTGATTGATGAAACATTATAGTATTGATTAAATTATAATTAATAGGAAGAGGCATGCCATTTCTTATAAATAATAATGAATAGACATGTCCCTTCATGGGACATGTCTCTCCTAGCCTCATTCCCAATATAAATGAAAGAGATATTGTTGCATTTGGAAAACACATACAACATATAGTGCTATTACATTTGCAGCTATCCTAAAAAATTAATAGCAAGTGGTTAGACTATTTCATTCAGGATGGAATGTTATTTAGGGGTAATCAATTATGTATACGTAAGAGTTCCATGAGTGATAATTTGATTAAGGAGAAATATAGTGGAGGTTTAGCAGGACATTTTGGCATTGGTAAGACAATAGCTTTGGTGAGAGAGAATTACTTTTGGCCACAAGTTCAGAATAATGTGAGGAATTTTGTATAGAGTTGTAAGGTATGTCAAGTTGCAAAAGGAAGTAGTCAGAATGTGGGGTTGTATATGCCTTTGACAGTTCTGGTTAGACCTTGGGAGGAGATTAGTATGTATTTTGTGCTTGGTTTGTCAAGAAAAAAGAGAGGCTATGACTCAATTTTTGTGGTTATAGATAGATTTTCTAAGATGGCACATTTAATTCCTTGTAATAAGACTACAGATGCAATGCATGTAGCTGATTTATTTTTCAAGGAGATTTTAAGGTTACATGGATTACCTAAGAGCATTATTTTAGACAGGGATAATAGGTTTGTTGGTTGTTTTTGGAGGACATTTTGGAAGAATTTGAAAGTTGATTTGAAGTTTAGTTATACTTTTCATCCACAAACTGATGGACATAAAAAAGTTGTGAACAAGATTATAGGAATATTGTTGAGGTGTTTAGTTGGAGATAAGCCTGGAAATTGGGATTCAGTTTTATCTCAAGCAGAGTTTGCTTACAATAATTTAGTAAATAGGAGTACATGGAAGACACAATTTGAAGTGGTTATTGGTTTTAATCATAAGGGAGTAGCATAAATAAGGGATATTAGTTATGAAGTTAAGAAGAGTGTTGAAGGAGAGGAGTTTGTTGAGGTTATGAAGTCATTGCATGAAGGAGTGAGACATCATTTGGAGGAAATGAACCAAGTTTATAAAAGGAGAGCAGATAGGAAGAGAAGATATAAGGAATTTCAAGTGACAAATGAAGTTATGGTGTATTTGCAAAAGGGTATATTTCCTATTGGTACTTATGATAAGTTGAAGATGAAGAAGTTTGGTCCTTGTAAGATCTTGAGGAGATTTAATTCAGGGAATGCTTATGTAGAGGAGTTACCAGATGATATGGATATGTCACCAGTTTTTAATGTTGTTTATTTGTATGAATATCATGAATCAGATTGTGATAGTATTGATGAGTCAAAGATTGGACAATAGTATCCTAAGAAGCAATTGGAACAAATCAAGTAGATTTTGGATAGCAGAGTTGGTCATAGTACAAGAGGTAAGCATTATATGGAATATCTTATCAAGTGGAACGATAGACCAATGTAAGATTCTTCATGGATTTATCAGGCTGAGGATGACCAATTTGTTTTTCCTTTGGCCCCACCAAAGTGAGGGACTCACTTTTCAACTACCCCAGGTGTCTGATGCAGGAGCATCCTGGGATTCTTAACAATCTTGCATCAACCAAAAACATTTGCTTTCAGTTGTTAGTTTGTTTACTTTCAGTCTGGTGTTTATTTTGGTGATAGATTCATACTTGTTATTATTTTTTGGGGTCGTGGTATGTGTTTGTGGCTTTGTGTTGGATCATTTTCTGTAATCACCTTATTTGGTTTCATCACACAATAGTTATTGCAATTTATTTTTGGGACTATATTTTTCTTCATGTTACCAATCAATGGTTGGATTTTTGATCTTTTCCCAATCTTCCACTTGTTTTTTTGAGCCCGGTCATGTCTCTTATTATTTGGATTGGAGGTTGATCCAATTGTTTTGGATCCAGACCTAATTGTTGTAACACATTTTCTTATTCTCAAAAAATGTTATCTTTACTAGGTCGACCAATGATTGTAATTGTTATTTAAGCTTATGGACTTGTTCCTATGGGATAAGAGATTTTTTCATAAGATTATATAGCACATCTTGGCTAGGGTTTGTAGGATAATTTTGATCATAATTAGGCATGTGTATCTGGCAGGTGAGACTACATGTTGCATATCTATTATAATTGATTCACCAATCATAATTGAAGGTTGATCTCTCATTTTCTCATTGTTGGCTTTTTTTAATTGTTATTCATGTTGTGTTGTGTTGGCTGCAAGGATCAAACTAATCTTTTGAGGTTTTTTCATCCTTGAGTGAATCATTGGTAGTATTGTCTTTGACCTTGTGGGTCATACTAATAATGTGTTTGATTTTGATCTACACCATTATATTGACAGTTACGAGGGGGCATTTATGGATGGTGTGATTGGTAGTATACAGGGGGGAATGGTTGGCCATGAGGATCATAAAGCTATGGTCCATATTGATATCCTTGCTAAAATTGATGATATGGGGGGTTTGGATGATATTGCGGGTATCCATTTTTGCATGATGTTTTGATTATATCCATCAAAATTGGGGGTTTTGTGAGGTCTATTAAAACCCTGATTATTCCCACACATCACTCCTATTGGTGCATGTATAATTTTCTTGGGTGGATATGGCACTTTATTTACCCTCCTTGGCATATCTATTTGAGCACTCTTTCTTCTATCCTGATAAGATCCAACATAATTGTGTACTTGTGGTCGCTGATGTATAGGAGTAGCACTTATATCATCATTTGTTAATTCATTACTATTACTTGGTATACATAATTTAGCTATAATATTTAATGCTTCTTGATCGAATCTCTCAATTTTCTCAATCAATTTTATCTTATGTACTATGACAAGCAAATCTTGTAATTTATCTTGTAATTATTGTTCAGTGCATCCTCTCTATTCATCTGGTTTGGGCATGTTTAATAAAGTATCTTCTGAGTGCCTACTTGAAGTTCCTGGGGAGGCAAAGCCTGAAGGGGAATTTAAGGTTCTTTGTCTGCTAAAGTTGTGTTGAGATTCTTCCCATTAGATTCTACACATTCTCTCATTATGGGCCTTATTTGCACGAGTTAAACTCATTTGTTCCTCATAAGGTCTTTGAATGTTCTTCTGTAATATTGAAGGTAAATCTTCATTATTGATAAAATACTAGAAGAAGTTATCACTATATCCACCTTCCATGTCAGGGAATTTTCTTTCCTTTTCAAACCCCATTGAGTTGCTTTGAGGACTGCAACTTGGTGTTTCTTTTTTGTTTTGGTTATTATCTAATTTAGTTCCAAATGTTCAATAGGATGTCCTTCTTTTAGACATCTCCTACCAAACATACCCGGTTGAGGCTTTGAGAATTTCAATCTCAAACTTCTATGACTAGTTCTTACTGTGTTTAAATTTGTGATTTATAGGTAATGCAATGGTTGGGGCTCTAAATGCCTACAACTGAGTGGCAAAGGAAGGTCATCTTTTTTTTATGTAAGCTCCTTGGAAAGGTCACTGCAGAGTCATCTCAGAGGATACACTAATACATTTGATAGCTATTATCTACCTTTAATTTCGACCAAGGCCTTTTTTGGCTTGTTAGATTATTATTTTTTGTTTATGACCCCAATTTCATCGAATTTTTGATGAGCCTGAGTTTTTCAAAAGTTTGACGAATACGAGATATAAACAAAAAAAAAAGTGAAAAGTGAAACTCATTTTTCAGTTCACTCGCGGGCGGGAGGAGGGAATTTTTGAGAATCCAACGAAACCTGTAGGTTAGAGCTTCCCCTCATTTTATTTTTATTATTATCCATTACTTTCTTATTGTCTTCCTTTTCCCGTGAAATAGTGAGTGCTTTAATGCATATTCTGATTAAAGAGTAGGTTGAAGATTTTTGCTGGCATATTCTGATTAAAGAGTCTTTTGAAGATTGACAAACTTAGTTCAACCCTGCAAACATCTACAACTGACCTGCAATTACTTTTCATCCTAGTTGAAGTACTTCTTGATGATTACACTTGTTAAACCACTCTATGTAATGAAGGCTGCATTGTTAAGTATTTACCCTCTAATTAAATTTTGCATAGCGATGTTTGGCCAAAAGAAATGTTTTATTAGAACTTTGTGACAACATTAGTCTTTCATGTATATTCAATTGGCTTGATTCATGTTGTGTTTAGCTTCGGCAAATTTAAAAAATAAAATAGTGTGGTTGTTATAGTGTATTTGATGCTTGTTTGGCCAAATCACACAATTGGCACATGAGAAACTGATTATTATAATACGTCTTCCTACCTATATTAACATAGAAACCCTATAGATCTTTACATGTCTTGGAAGCTTTTCGAACCAGCTCATCCAGTTTGCATGATTGCAAACTACTTATTATAAAAAGTCTTGCCCTAGCTATATAGGCAAAGAAGCTTCTCTTACATTTAGGCACACTCATAGAGATAAAAGGGTTTCTCAGATTGAACATTATCCTTGCTTTATCATCCTAAAGCAATCTTATGCCTTTGAATAGATTTGTTTTATATATTCTTGAAAATCATCTTCAGCC
>MU228511.1:3568946-3586036 GCA_018584345.1 Thuja plicata | reverse complement strand
CATATCTACTTTCCATAGGCCTTCCAAAGAGTATACTAAAAAAAGATAGTTTTCTCTACTTTTCAAGTCTAGCATTAATTTTTGTCATACATGGTTGTGATAATGTTATGTTACATCCTTACCAAAGCTCCTTGGAGGTATTGGTTGGGGCTAGGTATAGCCTTGACTTTGGACCTGTGGATGGTTGTTTGTTTAAATTTATTAATAAAACAATATTAGAATAGCTTTGACCCCTCTCCCTCCAAATGGAGAGAGAAAGGACCTCGAGAGTAAGGAAAGACCAGGTATTCCCCCCACAAGATGAAGCCTCCCACACCCCCAACAAAGTTAACAAATAAGAATACTTTCTTTACGTGAAGGTTTTGGTAACAATACTGGCAACTTGCTTGGATGTTGGGCAATAGTAGATTGATGACTTGTCCATGAATGAGATCCCCAATGTAGTGTAACTGGATGTCAATAAGCTTGGTCCTTTGATGATGGATTGGGATACATGAGATTTGAGTAGCACATTAATTGTCTCAAAATATGATTGATGGTTGTTTAGATTGAATACCAAATTCAATGAGAAAATTTTGAAACCAAATAACCTTAGTTTTGGTACTCGGCTTTAATAGAAGATGGACCAATAAAAAATTGCTTTTTAGAGAGCAAGAAGCAATTTATTATTGGTCCATCTTCCATTGAAGCCGAGTACCAAAACTGAGGCTAATTGGTTTCAGAATTTGTTTTTTTTTTAAATTCAGTATTGGTTGAAATTTCAACATACATTGGTTAAAACATTTTGACCAATCTGTGTCGAAAGTTTGCATCATGGGTTTGGCATCCTAGTTGGATGGGCCAAACATTTCGGCCACATTTGGTCGAAACATTTTGACAAATATTTGTCAAAGTTTTGACAAATAATATGGATGTTCGTAGATGATAATTTCAATCAAGTTTGCGTATAAATTTTGACATGAACAATGATGTGTCGATCGTTCGACTACAAAAATACCGACAAAGCAATTTGTGGGTCTTTCGGCCAAACTGGGTAGATAATTCGACCAATTTTTGTTGAAAATAGGGCCCAATTCTACTAGTGATAGTGGTTGAATTATATATGGGGATGGATCCATATCAATAGATATCATTGTAGCTAGGAGAAGAACGAAGGGAGAACTAGCACTAAAAAAATACCTATTCTCTTTGCAATTTGAAGAACCTAATAATACAGAGACAATAAGAGATAAATTTTAGATGATGGAACCATGCATAAGAATTGAATACTTTGACAACTTCATTTCATTATAGAGTGATCCATATTTTTCTTTTAAAATGCTCGCAGGAGAATATAGGGGGGAAGATTCAATTTTGGAAAATACTTTAGAGATTGGAATTGTCAAATTTTTAACTTTCTATGGATTTTGATCTTGCTTCGGGAGTTATTCTCTAATATGCCCATTGTGTTAAATATATGGTTCAAAACTAATTGTCATTTGTGTAAATTGGAAGGTCATGTCTTCTATATGTATTTCAATCAAAAACATACCACGAAGCCAAAGTAAATAGTATTGTTCCACCATTAAGGTATTTTTAAGGGGAATTTGATTAGCAATTGAAAATATCCATAGAAGAAAGAAAGGAAAATGAAGCATTCGTTTATGGAAAGAATGTAGAGTTATAAATGTTGGGGAATATGCAAATTAGGTACAAGTAAAAATTTTTTAAATGTGATGTTCATGGATCTACTCATCAATAGTACAATTAGAAATGAGGAGATCCCTGACGACACTAGTGGAAGGCGCAGAGCCTGAAGATGTGTTATTTTCACTACAGTAATCATCGTGTTCACTTGCCTGCTGAGAGCGGCAATGAAGATGATACTAGCTACAATAAATGTATTATTCCCACTAACATGAATCTTATCATAGGTTTTCATGTCTGTGAAGGGAAGAGTGTCTTTTACAAGCTCAAGAACACACTTGTAGACCATAGGCGATATCGTAT
Organism: Thuja plicata; assembly: GCA_018584345.1. Taxonomy (NCBI): domain Eukaryota; kingdom Viridiplantae; phylum Streptophyta; class Pinopsida; order Cupressales; family Cupressaceae; genus Thuja; species Thuja plicata. The sequence goes on along the minus strand of MU228511.1, from coordinate 3,584,047 downwards.
CATTGTTGTTGTTTTTCTTGATGTGTCACTCTATACCAATGGTTGGTAGGATGGGGTTGCTATGCTCTAGGATCTTGCCAAGGGAAAGAGGCTTTATTCCCTTGATGCATGAGACATCATTTATGCCCTTTGCTTCAGCCCCAATATGTATTGGCTCTACATCACTATGCAACAGTATGTCAAGATTTGGGATCTTGAGAGAATAAGCATTGTTAATGATCTTCATCCTGATTTAATTCCCACCAAGAAATCCAAGGTTTAGAGAAGGTGAACTGGGATGATTTTAGACTATTGGATGACCTTTGTTGTTGCAGTTGTTAGAAATTGGTTTGGAAAATGGAAAGGGGGTTTAATAATGGGTATATGGAATGGCCTTACTTTTGTTGGAAATATTTGTGGCTCCCTGATTGCAACTAGTGTTTTACAGTATGGATGGGGGTGATCATTTGTTCTTCCTAGGGTTGTAATTACATTTGTAGGCATTATAGTATTCACAGAAGAATTTTAGACTAGGAAGCACCTTGAGGAATAGGATGCTCATAAAGATATGGACATATCTCTTGATGATACCTCTAACATTCAGAGAGAGTCTGATTTATCATTCGTGTCTGATGCACTTGTTGAGAGGGAGTCTCATTATCGATGATTATTACTATGTTTCCTTTTAATGGATATTTCTCTAAGATGGGAAATGTGAGGTGAAATCCCTTGTAATGCATATTTCTCTGAGACAAATAAATATGAGGTGAAAACCCTTGTATTGCATATTTCTTTGAGATAGAGAAATGTGAGGTGAATTCCCCTATAATGCATTTTTCTCTGAGATGGAGAAATTTGAGGTGAAAGCCCTTGTTTGACTATGAGATGGATGTATTGCTCTTTCCACTCATGGGAGTATCCATAGTGTATGGCATCTTAAGATACTCCATGAAAACATCATGTTGAGTGAATCTATGATGAGAGCTTGTGTTTACATTTATTTCACACGTGGGAGTAGCCATGATGAACATCATGTTCAGAGAATCCATGCATCTATCACGTTGAGAGACTCTATGATAAATTTTGGTTCCTCACAAATGGGTGTAGCCATTGTTGGTATCATGTTGAGAGATTCCATGACATGGATATCTGAAAAGATACCTCCCTAGCTAAGAGGGAGTGTTGATGTTATAGCGGTTGGATTTATCTTTTTGTGGGTGTCTCTTCATTTCAACTTGTAAATCTGAAAGGTCATTCTTTGTTGTAATTCCCTGACCCTTCATTATCAAGATGATGAAGGGTCAAGACAAGAATATATATGTCTTGATGATATTCACATAGTGTGCTGATCATTTCTTCAATTTGAGCCCTGAGTTTGGGGGATTTGTATTTTAGACTCTTATTACTATTCAATAAAGCGATATTATTGTGTGGTTAGGTTTTTTCCCCAAGTTTGAGGGTTTTAAATGGATAATTATTTGTGTTTTATTGTTCATTTATTTTTCTTTGATTCTTATTTTAATTTATGGTATGAAAAACAATTTCCACGAAAAAGAGGAGGTGCTCTGAAACTTTGTATGCGTGGGTGGAAGACACAACACCCACCTAGGTGTGCCTACAAAGTGTTCCTTCAAATCCACTATCTTATCTTGTGTTTGATTGATGTGGGTTTTTTTTGTTTTATTCTTTTATTTCTTGGTCTTTTTCTTATTTTTTTTCTTATTGTTATCTTTTCTAACTTCTTTGATCTTTGTCTAGCTTGTCTTGCTTTGCTAACCCATGTATGTGTGAGAATGTATTGAGTGCATTTGGAATTTGGCTCTTTGAGATTCTCTCTTCATTTACTATCCTTTAGTTTTAATGACAGTTAATAAGGATGTGTCATTGAATACAAATATTACTAAACCTTTTTCATCCAAGCATAATGATAAAATTCAGAATCCGAGTGAAGAGTCAAGTGATAAACCATCTTATTAGTCTATTCTTGCAGAAGATACTTTGACACCTTGTCCACCCTCAACAACATTTGATGGCATCATTATCAGAACATAAGTGGATTCAAAAGGTTTTTTGGGGCCCAACGCCAATGGAGATAGAGATAGAGGCATCGTCAACCCTGAAGACCTCAGAGGGGGAGGAGAAGGTGAGTCCCCTCCTATCTTGAAGACTCTATTGTTCTCTCCAAATGAGGATATCATAAAAGCCATAAGAAATGAACAAATAGGTTAAAGAACATTTTTGTGTTTTTTGTTTGCATGGATATTGAATCTCTCTCATCAAGGAAATTATTTGACGACTGGCTTGCCAATGTTTAGGGAAAAGATGAGCTATTTGTAAATTTTTGTCGTATGATTCAGAAGGGCATGTTTGTTATTTTTGTGAAAAAGCATAATATGTAAGAATGATTTTAAAAAAGGGTTTCTATAATGTTGTAAATTATTTATTTAGATAATTTTCATGGTTTCCAAAAGGAAATTTTGAGTAGGTTATTGCTCGATCTGCACCTAACTGGGTGGAATTTAAGGGTTTGCAACCAGAATTATGGCCCTTTATTCCACATATTCTTAAACCCTTAGGTACATTTTTATAGGTTGAAGATTTGAAAGCCACTTTACCTCGTTTAAATGCTAGGGTTCTTGTTTCCCTAGACCCAGAAGTCATTGTTCCTGAAATTGTTTCCTTAAAGGTGGAAAAAGATATGTATTCTTGGGATCTCTCCCTTCTTAGAAACTTAAATGCTTTCTTTCACTACAACATAAATGGGAATACAAGGAGAGTCTGTCCATTACTTAAAAATATCTAGAAGGGTGCTTTCATAGTCAACCCTATTGCTAGCAATCAAGAGAAAAATAAAATTAATTTGCAAAATAAAGTGATGAATGTTGAAGACTCCTCTGAATAGAAAGACAAAAATTTGAATTCTAGTGTTTCAGATTCAGTGCATAATTTTGAGATCAACAAGTTCATCTCTCTCTCTCTCTCTCTCCCTCTCTCTAATCCTCTCTTAGAGGATGAATATTAGGTGGTGACCCATAAAGATAATCAAAATAACCCTTCCACCTTGCTATCAAATTTCCAATCAGATATTATTCTGGAACAACAAATTACCCCTCCCAGGAAAAATGCACAACAAATTACCCTTGACTCCATAAAGGAGAAAGATGATAAGCATAAAGATTATAATAAATCACCTTTGGATCATAGTATCCCCCCTACTTGAATCCATGGACTCCATTGAGGAGGCTAATAACAACAAGCAAATTGTTCCTATCATAAAGGATCTAGACAGTTATAATGAGAGTTAATTTATTGAAGTTGTTAGTAAAAGATGCAAAAAGAAGAGGAAAAAAATGGATAGGAATTCCCTCTCCAATGATACCTCTCATAATAGTAAATCAAAAATATTATGAATTTCCCAATTGCTTCAACAAGATATACAAGAATAAAAAACCCTCCTAAAATCATCAATAATGATGGACATAGCAAGTTGGAATGTGAGAGGGCTAGAAATGTCTGACAATAAGTATGTAGTAAGATATTGGTTCAATAAGATTAAAAATAAAGATATTATCTTTCTCCAAGAGATTAAAGTCACTGGGTATCATGCTTGTACTAGAATGAGATTCATTTGGGATCATGCAACTTGCTTTACCACCAACCATGTTAGACTCAAAGGATGAACTACAATCCTTATAGGACCCAAATGGGATGATATGATCCTTGATAATGGAATCTCCCCCTACAACAAAGAAGTGTGGGTAACATTTAAATGGGAGGACAAAATTCTTGGGGTATGCAACATTTATGCTCCTAATGACTATAGAGACAGATCCCTTCTATGGGATTGGCTTTCCATGTCCCTTCCAAGTGCACACTGGATCTCGTTTGGTGAGTTTAACATGGTTTAATATGGAGAGGACAAAAGAGGGGGTATTAGAAACACTTGGAAATGTAATGAACACTTCTTTTGGGCCAAACTCAAAAGGAGATTGAATTTACTAGATCCTTGTGAAAGGAAAAAAAAAAACATTTCTCAGATATTTTGTTTACATGGTGCAATAATCAATTTGGCACTCAAAGAGTTTATTGCAGACTTGACAGGGTCTATGTTGACTCCTTATTTTTTTCCTTCCCTTATTTTTCTATCCTCTCCCCTGTCCAAGTCACCCCCATATCTATAGATGATCATTCTCCCATCTCTTTCTCTGTTCTCTTTAACAATAGCCCACTCCATCTAGCTAGAACCAAATCCAAAAAAATTTCAAGATGAACACCTCTCTTCTTAATAACCAAGATTCTCTTGATTCCATTAAGTTGGCTACCTATCTTTCCAAATTTTGTAATAGAGGCCTCGACCATAGATCCCAATGGGATTCTCTTACCACTGTTTGGATGCAAATATTCCAAGTTATTGGAGAAAAGAAGGATAGGGATAGGATCAAATGGGATAATTGTTTGCAATCCAGACATAATTCTCTAGAAAAGAAGGTACATACTCAAGGTGTTGATACAACTCTAGAAGAAGAGCTCAATGCCACTAAGATGGATCATAGGAAAATACAAAATTATAGATTCCAAGGACAAAGAATTAGGGCCAAAATTAATTAGATTAATGAAGGAGATAGAGGTACTAAATACTTCTTTAACTTTATCAGAGCCAAATTGAAGTATGAGCTTATTGAATAAATACAAGGAGAATTGGGACTCACCAAAGATATAGAGGAAGTGAAAGTCACCTTTGTAATCTTGTATAAAAACCTCTTCTCTACCGTGCATGATATTGTTAATCAGAATGAACTAAACATATGTTTAACCTTGATACTTAGAAAGGTCTCCTATATGGATGCATAATAACTTAACAACAATATTATTGTGGAGGAAATAGAGAACTTTATAAAATACATGGCTAATGATAAATCTCTAGGCCATGATGGCCTGCTTGCAGAATTATATAAACAAAACATAGATTGGATAAATTTGGAACTATTGGAAATGTACAATGAGGCCTTCGAATATGGAACATTGGGACAAAATGTTAACAAAGAAGTAATAAAATGGATCCCTAAAAGTGGTGATAAAACTCAAGTGGAAAATTGGAGACCAATAACTCTCCTTAACTTGTAATATAAGATCATAGCCAAACTACTTTCCAGGAGAATTACTAGTCTATTGAAGGAGAGGATACATCCTTGAAAAACTAATAACTAGTTTGGAAGCTCTCCACTGGTCCAGAGAAGATGGATAGAACTCAACCATGGTTTTGTTAGATTTTGAAAAAAGCATATGACCGAATAGAGTGGCCTTTTGTCATTGGAATGCTTAAAGCATTCAGTTTCCCTCCATACTTCTATAGATTGATTGATATTATTTTCAAGGACTCTTCCACAGTGATTGAAATTAATGGAGATCTATCAGATCCTATCCCCTCCAAAGATCTATCAAATAGGGTTGTCCTATTGCTCCAACACTCTTTGTGATTTTAGCTAATGCCCTTTACTACATACTGGGAGCCTCCTCTTTGGGTCACCATGTCAAAGGAATCACCTTACCAAGTCATTATAAACTCCTTAACACCCAATTTTTAGATGATACTGCCCTATTTTTTGAGCTTGAAGAAGGTAATTTTGATAATGTGATTGAAAGATTGCAATTATTTGTTTGGCCTCCGGTGCCAAGATTGTCTCCACATGTCAGTAGTCCTTGGATGGTAGGAGTCTCCTCCTTGTGGATAAGTGATAAAGGGTGGATGTGGGCTGGTCAATATGTAATTATCAAGAACCTTAGAATTTTGTTTGCATTTTTCCCCTCTCCTTAAGAGATGCGAACTTGGGTATATTCCAAGGTAGAAAAAAACTTCAAAAGTGACAAACTCACATGTTATCTTTAGCTGGCAGTGTCCACATGGCTCAAAAAGTTCTTGCTTCCCATACAATATGTTTTTCCTCTTCTTGGTTATTTGCAAATTATTAAATTGAAAAATTGGACATGATTATGCATGAATTCCTATGGTCAGATGGTATGGGCTCAAAAAAAAGACATTCAGTCAAATGGGAGTGGTGTTGCATGCCTAGAAATTTAGGCGGTTTGGACTTAAGAGGCTTGAAACCACATGGCATTTATTTTGATTCTAAGTGGATCTTCAATTATTTTCAAGGCAAAGAGCCTTGGAAAGTGCTCATCAGAAACAATATTATGAGATCATCTATTAAAAAGGTATGCTTTGGAAAGATTTACTCTCTGTGATATTATCATGGGTGACTTTGACTTGAAAATATTTGGCTCAAATGTCTTTGCCTTCCTCTCGAGAGAATGGAAACAAGTAAGAGGTCTATTATGCTCCAAACATGCTACTGGTGGTCCCCCCTACTTTTTAGTCTTAGGCAGATCCATTTGGTGGGGCATTACTCTAAACAAAAAACCACCTTCTGTCACTCAAAGATGTTCTGCAAAACACTAGAATGACAAAGGTATAACACATATCAAAGACATACTAACTAGAAATAGGCTAGTAATATGGGAGGAAAATAGGAATAAATTTAATATTCATAACTCTTAGAGAAAAACTTATACTCTGTTGGTTAAGGCGGTTGGAGATTTCTTCCCTGGTAAAGTGATGCATATTAAAGACTTTCTTAATAATATGGAAAGGAAAGATGGATCTCCCCTGTTGGAAATATCTTCTAAGAAGATATATAAGATGATTAAAGATGACTACTTAATTCCTAAGACTCTAAATCAATTATGGGGCCTTGAATGACCGGATTCCAAATGACAGTTCATTCTTGATAGCTTTTGGCATCAACCTGTTGAACCAAAAAAAACCTATTTTAGATGGATTGTGTTATTAAAAAAACTTGTTGTTGGGTCTTCTTTGAATGTTGTTGGTATTTCCCCCCTTGATATTATCCATGTCATGTTCCTAAAACTTTTCAACATATTTTGTTCACCTATAAATTGGCTTTTATGGTATGGTCTTTATTCTTTGGATGTCATGTTTCTTGGAATACCCGCCTTGGCATCTCTTTTATTGTAATTATTGTTGGGTATGTTGATTTATTCGATGACAATCTTAACAAATTTTGGGTTGTCTTTATAGTTGAAATTTTATGGTTCCTCTGGAAACAAAGAAATGATGAGATCTTTCAAGGTAAAAGAAGGGAACTTACTTGGTTTAAACTTAAAATAACCCACTACTTCATCATATAATAGGTCCTAGCTGTGTTTGAGAATCCAAAGAGCAGGTTTATGATCTTGATCTAGGAGAGAGCGCTCATCATTTATAAGGAAGATGCACAGTCAACTCATTAGTTCAATCCACATTCTTTTATAACATTCAATCCCACTACAATGGGGAATAAAAAAAAACAAGTGTTACCAACATTAACGCCTCATCCATGTCATCAATTTGATGTGTAATTACCCCATAAGGCCATGGGTAATTCCAACATGAAATTTTCAACAACATTAAACAGTTCCCCTATGGATATTTTTTGCACTGCATATTAATTGGTAGTGTGAGTTTAATCTTTTGTTTGAAGTATATACAACCCTTATCAATTTAATCTGCATTGAACTCAAACTTTGTTCAAAACACCTAAAGACATTAAACACCATTTCCTATATCTACAACTATTGAAAAGTTCATTAGTGATAAGAAGTTTTGAATGACCATTTTTTCATGTGTCACATGAACATGCTTAGGACTGTAGCATGTATGTGTTGGGTCTTTTGACACCATTTCATAAAAATCTTTGAGTACTTTTACTTCTTGAGCCACCTTAGTTTCCTTTATCATTGACATATCATTCAGTGCATCAAGAACCTCTCTAAAACTATGCTTGTATCTAGAAGAAGGATAATGCATGACTTGTTCTCTATGATGGATCTTAACTCTGTCTTTCTCCCTCAAGAAACATATGAAGGAATTATATTTTTCCATTAGTATTCTTAGACAAAAACATGATCTGCACCATCGGTTTACTCTACACTGACAGACATGGCACAACACTATCCAACGCCAAGGTTACCCAACAAACACTGTTAAGTGTTACCCGATGACAAAAAGGTAAAAGATACCCGATGAGTAACAACAGTGCTACTTGATAGTACAACAAAGAGAAGCTACCAATAGATATAGGGAACCTAACAAATAGCTCAGTCAAGGAACGCTGACAGACTACAAGTTCAAACCGACAACCAAGAACTGACAGTCAGTTACATTCCGCAAAAAGTGGATCTGACTTTCCACGTCAGATAAATCATTGAAGTTGTATTTATAACTTCTTGATATGCTTTTAAATCCATTATGTGCAGAGGAAGCAATGTATTTGTTATTGTTTTAATTAGTTTTACTATTTTAAAACATGAAAACTAAAGATCAAGGTCAAGTTGTAAACCTTGGATCTGAGAGTTAACATTGTAAAATGTGAATTCCAAGATAGGTCAAATAATTGTATAAATAGGTGCTCAATCCATTGAGAATAGTTGTTGTTCAATGAAGATAGTAGCCACAAAGAGAAACTAAAGACCAGACAGAGAATTCATGCAGAAGATCACAAACAAAATCTAATCAGTTTTCAAGAATAGAACAGAGGCTACCGACAAGCAGAGAAAAGGTATTCATCAATCACTTAAGGTGATATTATTATGAAAAAACTTTAATGGATCTGTAAATCAGCAATAGTAGATTGCATATAGTTAGGTCAACATTTGTACTCATTCTAACAAGTGTGGTACACTAATCAAATCCTTTCAAGAAAGGTGGGCTTAACCGTCCTATCGTAAATTTCATAACTGAGTGCACGCTTAAATCAGTGTTGCTAAAGCTCTTAACAGAGTAGGTCTTAATAGGTATCCACCTTAATACTCTTAATAGAGTAGATCATCAAAAGTGATCAAATTGTAAGCCTTAACTGGCTCCCTTCCATTCTGTAGATAGTGAAGTTTTGTGGGTGCCATCCCCACCACAGTTTTTACTTCCTAGCAGGAGTTTTCTGCGATACCATATCTTGTGTTATGTGTTTGTCAATTTCATGAATGTTTCTATGAATGATTGAAAACTATTAAAGATTGTGAACAAACAATAGATATATAAGAAAGAATAACAGTAATGGTTGGTAAATCAGAATTGAATGATTACTAATGATGAATTGTGTAAGGTGCTAAAATTTTTAGAGGTACTGATTCACCCCTCCCCTCTCAGCACTACTTCCCATTAATTCCAACAATTGGTATCAGAGCTAAGTATCTTCTTGAAAAGATTAAAGGCTTAAGAGAAAAGATCATACAATGGAGAAGTACAAACTTGATAAGAATATTGAGAACAAAAATCTTGAGATATAGATGTTCTATGAATAGTATAAAGAAGCAAAAATCAAGATGAGAGAGTTGCTGGATGAAAGAAAAGGTATGGCTACCCGAAACAATGAAATAGACTATCAAGAAGAAGAGATTCTAGATTTCTTTAAATCTTCAGGATCAAATGCAAGTAATACATCAGATACATCAGAAGAGAACATCACAAATCTAAAGGAGATAAATCTACATCTTACAGAGCAAATAAAGATGCTACAAATCGGTCAAGAGACCTAGATGGTAAGAATGATTGATGTGATGAGTTCTTCCAGACAAGATGAAACAAAAAGAGCACTTGCTATTGATGATAGAAGGAAGATTTCAGAGAAACTACAAGAAAGGGAAATGGAAATTCAAAGACATGCTGAGCATCACCATGATCTCACAAATCAAATTATCCTTATAAGTCAAGAAGCAAATAGAATAAATGTGGAACTCATTGAGAGAATATAGATTATCAGTGAACCAAGAGAAGAAAATGAAAAGCTAAAGCATGAGGTTAGAATACAACAATAGCATAATGAGATTATCAGAAAGGTTGAAGAAAGAAATAAAAGAATGGATGAATTTCTTGAGGGACAACGAAGAGTCAACAACAAAAATGGTATAGACTTTACCGAAAATGGAGAATCATCAAATCCAAAGAATGTCTACGAAAATCCACAACCAAGAAAGCTAACATGAAATCACTATTGAAAGCAAGGGCACACATCAAATGCATGCAGAGGTAAAATGAAAGGTACTCCTAAATCTACATCTACCCCCCCATTCATAAGATTCCGTTATAAATATAACAAGAAAGGACATAAGGCTTATGAATGCAAAAGAAAGATAGAAAAGCCAAAGAAGGAAACCTACATGGAAAAATAATGTCCTACATGCAAGATGAATGGGCACACATTTGAAGAATGCTGGAAAAATAAAAGGAAAGCATGGAAGCCAAAAGGTAAAGAAGTTCCTTATCAACCAAAGAGAATCGGTAATCAATATGTATGGGATTGCAACACTTGGACAAACTGTACAGCATGTGGTAGATATGGTCACATTGCTGCAAATTGCATGAGAGCATGGACCAAAAGGTCTAGAGGCTGGTCAAACCCTGGAATGGAATGCTTACACTGTCATAAAGTTGGTCACCTCAAGAAATATTACAAAGAAAGATTGACAGAAACAAGCACATATCCTAATGGTAACACCATTGAAGATATCTGGAGGGCGAGAGACAAAATGTGGATAAAAGCTTCAAGCAATGATGAAGCTGGACCAAGAAATACAAATAGTGACACCCCATCCAATGGATCTAGTGACACCACCAACCCCACTTGAGCTGAACAAGTAAGTATGGAACTGCACTATACCAAGTTATATTTTGCATCAGTTCCATTATATAAATTGATAGATAGTCAAAATCTGCATTAACCAAAGATGCATACTACTTTACTTGTTACTAATCTAAGAATGCAACACCATCGGTAAACACTTATCAAAAATCATTGGTGAACACAATAATGAGTTATTTACACTTTCCAAAAATTGTCGGTCCACTAGTAAATATGGTAAACTGCCAATGTAACTTGACGACCGTTGGTAAGAAAGCAAAGTTTAGAAGTGGTTGTGATAGAATACCGATATCCGTCAATAAAATCAAAGTGGTTAACAACTTCCCTAAGCATCATATCTTCACCGACGATGATTAGAAACATCCTCCCAATGAAACCCGTCTTCACGTCCCGACGAGTTGTTGAGCATTTATTGCAAAGACTTAGGTCAAAAAGTTTATAAATAGTCGACGGGACAACTTCATTTTTCACCCGCGATTTGAAGAGAAAGCAGAGTGACATCAAAGCGATTAAAGAGTAGAAAGAAGAAGCATCTACAGATCGATTCATCACATAGAGAATAGATTCCTCATCACTATTACGAATCAAAGTAAGTACCAAAGGCACCAAAAGATCTTTGTCATTGTTTTGTCAAGAAAGCCCTAATTTTGAGAAAACCCTAAGTACTTGGAAAATAATGGAAACCACATCGAGAACTACTAAGTTGAAGAATTAAAAGAAGAATGTGGTGAAACTAATCAAGAATAGCACATGTGTAGAACCTAAGTACAAAATCTGTCCAAAAATTGCATCGAAACCCGATGAAGCTGGCGCATTTTCAAAAATTATGCCTAGGGTTTTGCTCATAGAAGACGTTAGGTCTTATATTCACTACAAGATTGCAGAGATAGGTGATCTAGAATTGGATGAAACTTTTAAGAAGCTATGTGATACCGAAGGAAAACTAAAATAAGAACACAAACACTTGGAGGTCAAAGGGTTAACCAATGCCCTACATTTCCTGAGGGAATTCAAGAAAGAATGGATTAAGTTAGTCTTGAGCAAGATGCATGACAACAAACTATGGCTAGACCAACCCAAGAAAATAACAAAGGATGTTCTTCATGTTGTCACTGGTTATCCAATAACCGACAAGCCTAGGGCACACAAACAACCATCCATGAAAGAAGTTACAAAACTCACCAATGTAGAAGGAGACAACAGAGGTCTAAAAGTAAACACAATCACCGATGAAGAGTTAAAATTTGGTGCATGTGTTATTGGGTACAAAAAAATTTAGGCTAGCAGAATGAACAACATTTCTGCAACAATAGTAAGCACAACTTACAAGATTGTAACAAAAGGAATTCAAATGGATCTGTGTGAGATCCTATTGAAACAACTTGATGAATATATGATCAAAATAAGGTCTACAAAGAGCAAAACATGTAAGTTTGGATCACTTATCATGTGTACATTTTTCTATTTTCAAGAATACTTTCCTTCAGTAGGAAAAGTTGTATGGGACTCTACCAAACCGATAACCCAATAGATTAGTGAACTGATTAAGTCACTAGGAGACAACTTTGAGTCTGTCATGTCTGCATACTTCCTTGAGTTCAAGGAAAAGATAATGGAAAGAACTAGGATTCCTGAACAACTAGTTGAAAAACACAAAGATGAGATAAGTTTCATGGCAAACACAAACTACATACATATCAAACTAGTTGTACCAAGAACAGCTTGGTTAGCACCATTAGACTACGAGATCAATATTGATCTAGCTACAAGTGCAATTGAGGCACTGATCAATGAGCTTGTTGATAAGAAACAATCAAGGTTTGGAATATATGAGGAGGCCAAATCTAAGATAAAACATGGCCTAGAAGTCAAGAAGACTATAAACAGGAAAGATAAAATGGTTAAGAATCTCAAGAAGATTCTATCAGTCTCAGAAGAAGAGAAGGATCAACAAGAGGAAACTGATGAATAGGGCACCATCAGTGAAGAACTAGAAGAAAAGAAATCAGATACAGAGGCTACTAAATTTGATACACCTCCATCTCCACCTCCTACAAAGAAGCAAAGAAAACAAAGTCAAAATGCTGCTACTGATACCACACCACTTAAGAAAGGTCAAGTAAGGACCTATATGAGGAAGCAGCAAAAAAAAAGAACAAAACAACAACCTGTCAAAACCACATCAAAAAAAAAAAGGAAAAGGTTTGTGAGGACAAAGGCTGACTTAGATGGCACCAAAGATGATGAACCAGATTTAGTAAAGAAAAAATTCATAAATCAAACGGTAGATGAAGCTGCCAAATCAATTGCTACTCATGGCACAGTGACTGATAAAAAGATCAGGCAATGAGATACACTGAATCCAGAGGATCAAAATAAAATACAAGAGGCAGTCATAAAATCAATGATTAAGTACAAGTATGCCCCTGCTGAATTTGTAAATCAAATACCTGAAGAGCTAGGTAAAAGGGTATACCAACAGTGGTCATATGCGCTGCAAACATAAAGAGAAGCAAGAGAAAGAGTTCTTGTGAGACTAATGCCTCCTGAATCCAAATTTGAAGAGATACAGGAAGTACTAAAGAAACACTCAAGTAAATTTGTAGCCAAAATAAGGGCTTATAAAGTACTAGAGAATAAGTTTATAGAACTGGATTCAATGACAGAAACCAAATGGAGACATCTCCTGGATCTACTGGCAAAGTCAACTAGTGTTGAGAAGCAATTACTTCTCACAAACACACCTCACAAAGAGGAGGAGACAAATAATGCAAGTCCTCAGCATATTGCTCTGGACAATCAAGAAAGTGATGATGAGCCTATTAACTTAGATACATGCATGGATGATAATATCCAAGATATCACTCACTATGATTCTGACAATGATCCAAAGAAGAAAGATGATATAATATTTATCACACTTAAGGATCAACAAAGCCATCAAGTATTGAAGACATCAGATGGTAAGATAGTTGACATTGCTGATGAACGAGTGCAAGACACTTCAATCATGCACTCAAAAGTGTAAGACCCTGCAGAAGCTATACAAAAAGATGAGGATATCACTACTGACAAGGCACTAGCTGACGAGCAGGACACCAATACTGACAAATCCCAAGTCACAACTTAAAGTAACATGCCTGTCCTAATGAAGGCAATAAACTTACTAGAGGGCAATGAGGGATCAAATGAAAAGGAAACAAGCACACCCAAAGACAAGGGTGATGAAGAAGCCAAAAGAACAACAGATACAACTGCAGAGCAAGCTGCAACCAATGATAAAAAAAGATACATCTACTGATCAGAATAAGGAAGAAACTCAAAAGGAAACAGGGGACAAGCCTTCAGAAAAAGGTGAAGAAGGAAAGAAGCATGAGATAGCAAAGAAATCAGGAACACATTCTACAGAAACACCCAAGGTTAATGAAGAGACGTCTTCACATAATTGACAGGTGAAAATGAGTAGAAAACACAAGATGCATCATCAAGAAAACCTTCCCCAAGCAATTCAGAGTGAACAACTGAACTAGCTATGGTAGTTCATACATCTGCATCCCCTAAAATCTCAAAGAAGAAGAAAGGAAAGAATAAAAATCTAGTAACTCTGGATGAAATCATTGAGATTCCAGTTTGTGATCCAAGGAAATTGGATCCAACAACATTGACAAAATATGCAAAGCTCTTTGAAAGAAACGCCATTCAAGACAAGCTGAAGAGGGTGGCTAAAGAGGCCAAGGTACTGGAAGTAGCAAGAAATATACTTCAACAAATTGTACCAGACATAGATATTGATCAAAAAGCTCCAATTATTGATCAACTGGTCATACTCACAAATGCAATAACATCTCAGAATACCAATGTTGAGAAGACTATGAAAGAGAGACTTGAACAAAAGTATGAATTCAAGCTTGCAGAGAAAATAAGCCAAGAAGTGGCACTGAAAAAGGTTAAGCTATCTGAATTGGTTAGTACAATTGACCCAATTTTATCAGAAATTGTTACCTTAATCAAGAAATTGTGCACTTTAGATCAACTCAATAAGGAGTATACCGACAAGATAGCAAAAATAGATGTTGATCTTCAGTCCAGTGCTCAAAATCTAGCCAACACAGAAGAAGCACTTAAATTGCACAATCAACAAATCATATAGGCTAGGAAACAGAGACAAGACATTCATTTTGCAGAGATGAAGTACAGAGATGAGGTCAATGAGCTCCAAGTTAAGCTCTTCTCGACACTTACACTCCTACAACAAAATATGACATAGGCAAATGCTCTAATTACCACCCCTATAATGTCTATCCTAGACAACATTTATGATATGCACGCAAGACTAGAGCTACAACACATGGCACTAGAACAGTTGAAAGAACAATGGGAGAAACTAATGGAAGATATCAAAATTACCCATTCTAACGTATTTGACAC
>MU228511.1:3538005-3548950 GCA_018584345.1 Thuja plicata | reverse complement strand
TTGGCACCAAATATTGTTTGGTTTAGTATACATTTGCCAAATTAATTTACCCCCAAATGCTTGGTTTCTTTTTTGTAGATCATGAATCCCTGCTCCCCCTAACTGTTTTACTTGTGTCAATTTCTCGATTGAGACCAGTGGGATTTTCTTCTCACCATTTATATTTCCAGTCCATAGAAAATCTCTTAATAATTTCTGAATTTTTTGGATGATCGATGAAGGGGCTTTGAGGACTGATAGATAATAATTGGGAATGGCTGATAAAACTATTTTGATTAATAATATTCTACCTGACAGTGATAGCCACTGAGCTTTCCATGCTGCTACTCTGGATTTAATCCTCTCAATGATAGGGGACCAATAACTGATTTTGTTGGCTCCCATAAAGAAGGGGATGCCAAGATAGACTGATGGCAGGGAATCTGTTGTGAAGCCTAAAAGATGGACAATTCTGTTAGTTATAATTTGGTTTGTACTACAATATTCATTAATGATTTGATTTCAAATATTCATGTCAACTTGACCTTTATCGACACTTTGTTACTCATGACAAACCAATCTCCTTTTTTTGGTTTCAATAGAATATTCACTTGTTTCTCTGATATCATTTCTGCAGGTAATGTCTTTGATCAAATGATCAAAAATTCCCTTGATTTTTTATTTCTATATAACATTCACCTTCGATATATCCTTCTTATACTTTATCGATGCTCATGTTTCATCGATAAGAAATTTTGATGAAGTGATTTCATCTTATACCAATGCTTTTCCATCATTGAAACTTCTTCTCACTGAATCCGTGGAATGTTTTGAAACTCTTGTTTCTTTGATAAACTTTAGTAGTGAAGCCATACAAATATATCTTTGTTATAGGTCATTTTGATGAAACATGAGTTTCGAAGAAACATCTTTTGGTTTGTTAGACTCCATATGTTTCTTCAATACAATGTTTATTTCATCAAAACACTCTACTTGTTTTATCGATACCGCTTTCCATTTTGTTCAAACAATATTTTATATAAAAATACACATATGCTTTATAAATATGATTTCTTTTTGATAAAACACCACCATTTGAACAAACCCTTTCACCTTTGTTAGAGGCATGTTGTTCCATCGATGTCTTATTTTGTAGAGCTCTATGATATATCGAAATAAGGTTTCGATGTAATACTAATTTCTAAGTAACATTTCCTTCTTTGTTCTATGTTCATTCCTTTATTGATATTGTTTATTTTTGGTAAAATTCAAGCCCTTTTTCATCCACATATGCCTTTCTGCAAGTACTATTTTGTCAAAAACTTTTTTGGTGAAACTTCCTCTTTCAGCAAAACAATTTGAGCTTAGTTCAATCTTTTGGTTTCATCAAAAATATTATTTTTGATAGAACACACACGAGTCTTCATCGACAAGGGATTTCTTTAATAAAATTATCCATCAGCATAACTCCTTCATAATCCATTGATAATTTAAGTTTCGATGAAACTCCTCCTTTCAGTGTGACTTTTTTCAACTTAGTAGACAACATAATTTTATCAAAATTCATGCTCTTTGTTATTTCAGTCCTTTCAATATAATCGTTCATCGATTTGTTTGATATTGTCACTTTCGGTATAACTTGATGTTCATTGGATCTTTTTCATGTTTAAACAATAGCCAAACTTCCTCGATGATTTTTTATGCGATGAAAGGAAATTTTGTTTTATAGAAATGTCGATGACTTTGTTGTGCCTTGTATCTTTATTAGTTTTGGTAAAATACAAAATTATTTATTAGTAACTTCATTTGAATTTGAATTTTCATGCTAACTGCATGTGATGTCCTACAAAGTGAATTATATTGAGTTTCTTAGGGAAAATGTTTAGATTTGCATTGTGGATATGGAGGGTGGGGATTTAGGCCAATGCTCACACATGGGCAGTGATTATTTTAAGAAAATTTCAGTAGCTTCAACCTATGTAAGGATCAAATACAAAATCTTGGTGATGACCAGTGGAAAATGTCTATGAATGAGAGGAATTTACGAAGACTTAATGCTATTAACTCCTAGGAAACACTACTTTTTTCTAAAATTTAAGGTTTCAACAATGGCTCTTTCTAGGGAGGAGGCATTACATGAATGCCTCCAAGAATTCAGAAACATCTGTGGAAGAAGCATACCAAAATGAAGTGGAAAAAGAAAATGGTTGGGTAGGATATGTACAATGGGAGGGTGGAATGGAATCCTAATCTACTATGCATGGAATATATCTTCTTTTTAAGAAAATAAGTAGTTCAATAAAATTGTCCATGCACTGACAACTCTTGAGTTTCTCCTAATGTGTTTTGTAAATAATATGAATCCTCTCTTCCTTTGTATACAATCAAAAAGATTCAAACTTAACATGTTTCCCTTTGTCCTGGTTTCTAGCATTCCACATGAGAACCCAATCTCCTTCTTTAAATTTGTGGTCATTGGACTTCTTGTCATGCAAAACCTTTATTTGTTGTTGAATCTTTAGATTACATTTTTTTTCTTCTCTTCTCACCTCATCTTGTTTTCACAATTGTACAAATATTTCTTCCATAGGATCCATAAGCTCTATTTCTTCATTAATCACAAACTTATGGTTTAACCATAAGTTTTCTAGTGACAACCTTTCTTTCTTTCCATAAACTAGTTCGAATGGGGACTTACTAGTAAATTTCTTAGTAGTGATCGTATCTTCCCATTGCGCTAAATTCACCTTAGAATCCCGTGCTCTCTTATTCTTTTCGAGCATCCTCATAATTTTCAAGATGTTTTTGTTGCTTGATTCATCTTGCTCATTTCCTTGAGGATGATATGGTGAAGAATATGAGATTGTGATACCATAATCTTTATATAAAGTATGAAATTCATCTAATCTGAAACACATGCCATTATCAATTATTATTCTACAAGGGACACCAAATATAGTCAAGATATTTTCCATCAAGAACTTAATCACAACTTTGTTGGTTGTTTGTCTAGTTGGGATTGCTTCTACCTACTTAGAAAAATAATGAGTAGCAACTAATATCCAACAATGAACCCCACTCGATTTGTCTGTAATCTCTCCTATGAAATTGAGACCCCATTGTTGAAAAGGATCATCTATTTGCATTGGTCTCAATGACAATGCTCCCTGGCACTTCAATTTTCCTAAGAACTTCTGGCAAGCTTCCCACTTTTTGACATATTTATATGCATCATTGAAGATACAAGGCCAATAGTAGCCAAATTTAAGTATTCTCTGAGTTGTACTTCTAGTAGAGAAATGACCACCACATACACCATCATGCACTTCTTTCAATACCTTTTTCTGACTGATGCTCATCCTGAAATAATTACAACAACTCGTCCTAATTTTTCCAATATAAGTCTCCTTTAATGAGTGCATATTTTGATGCTTTCAACTTTAAAGACCTTTTATAACTGTCATTTAGAATTTCTAGACATTTCACATGTTTCAAATAGGTCTTTATACCAAGGAACCCTTTCAATACTCATAACAACGTCATCCCGTGTTATATTATTCACTTGTACGACCTCTAGATTGGTTTCATCCACGAGCCTTGCTAGGCCTAGTCCCCTCACAAGCTTGGTTATCTGAATATTGATATTGAATTCCTACACCTGATTTATCCATCTATACCTCCTCCCTGTCACCTTTGTTTGTCTAAAGATATCCTTCATTGTTGCATTGGGAACATAAGCTATCACTTCTGCTCCAAGTGGATTTGGTCTAAATGATTTCATTGCTTTAACTAACACATATGCCTTCTTTTCATTAATATCATATTCAAGTTTATCATTTTGTAGAGACTTGATAAGAAAGGCAATTGTTTGTTCATGGCCTTCCTCATTCTTTTGTAACATGACTATAGCAATTGTATAATAAGAGGGAAAAGAGAAAATTTGGAATGGTTTGGAAAAATTAGGGGATTTCTACATAGGAGCTTCTTTAATTTCTCTTTTAATATCAACAAAAGAATCTAGTTCTTGTGATTTCCTATCCAATTTCTCACCTTTCTTCAACATCTTAGAAATTGGTTATACAATCTTAGCAAAATTGGAAATGAATCTTCTCACAAAATTAATTTACCCAAAGAAGGACTGAATTTATTTTACAATTTTGGGAATGGGGATTTTGTCAATGGAAGAAACTCTCTTAGGGTGTATCATTACTCCTTCCTTGGATACTATGTACCCTAACAATTTTCTTTCTGTGACAGCAAAATGACACTTTTTTGGGTTTTGTGATATCCCATACTCAAGTTCCTTCAAAAATATTTTCTCCAAAGATTATAATGGTCCTCAACTCTTTTAGAATAGACAGTCAGATCATCTTGATATACTACCATAAGCACATCAATTAATTCTGCAAATGCCAAATTCATCATCCTTAAAAAAGTATCTCCAACATTGGTCAAACCAAAAGGCATTCTTACATAAACATATGTGCCCCAAGGTGTGGTGAATGTAGTCTTCTATTGTTTTTATTATTTTACTTTGACTTAATTATAACCAGAGAAACCATCCATCATTGATAAAAGCTCACATCTGATCACCTTCTGTAATAGGGCCTCCATGTTTGGTTATGCATAATTAACCTTCAAGGATGAGATGTTCAAATTTTGGAAATCTAGACATAACCGAATGTCTCCATTTTTCTTTCTTACTGGCACTAAATTTGACTCCCAAGTTGAATGTCTTATAGGCTTGATGATTCCACCATCCCTTAGCTTCAAGGGTTTTTCCTGCATCACAGGGGCTAAGGTAGGATTTATGGGTCTTTGTCTTGGTCTAAAAGGCTTAACATCAGGATTCAAGGGGATTTCATGCTAAAATAAATCCTCCCTATATGATTTTAGATCATCATAGGACTAGGCAAACACATGTTTGTATTTTCTTAACAATGCTACCAGATTCTCCCTAATTCTTGGAGTGAGTCTTTTTCCAATTTATACATCCTTGGATGAATTTTTTGTTCCCAGATTCACCTTTTCAACATCATCCTCTTTGACTGGTTTTGCCTTCTTTTCAATCTTGTCATCTTTATCAAATATTTTTTCTAATGCAACTAGCCCCTTGGGGATTTTATTAACCTTTAATTGAAAAATATCCTTCCCAAATACTGTCTCTTTTCTGTCAATTTATTCTACATAACATTGAAGTCTATCTCCTTTGATTCATATTGATCTTCATAATGTAATAATTTTAACAAGTCATTATTATCCTCAAATAATTGCCAACTGTAAATATTATCGAGGAAATATGGTCTAGTTTTGATTTCAACTTTTGATATGCCACTTAATGTTGCATCATTTTTTTAAAGAAACATTAGCTAAAAAAACTTCCATAATGTTCTTTGATCGATCAAAGCAATCTGATGAAAAATGAAGTGAACAATTCAATTGTATCCCACACTCCATTTTGGCACTGTTTGAGTCTTTTATTTTTAGTGATGTATTTGGATCTTATTTGTGAAATGACCAATTCTAAATTTCCATGTACAAAATTAATTTGATCCCATTCTTTTAGGCCAAATTTAATCCTAATAAGAGGGCTTCATACTCTGCCACATTATTAGTACATTAGATTGTCAAGAGGAAGGAATATTTGAAAGTCCTTCCATCTGGTGATATGAATACTACTCCTACTCCATTTCCTTCTCTTCTACAAGATCCATCAAATTACATCTACCATATTTGATCTTGGCTTTTCCAATCATGAGTACTTATGGGCTCAGTGTTCTTCAATTTAGGGTTTGTTAATTGGACTGTGAAGTTCTCCAAATCAGTGTGACAAAATAAAGTCATTTGATTGGGATCTATGTCCTCAATTATGTTAGAAGATCTATTTTCTCTCTCTACCTTGACTTACCTTCCATTTACTGGTATGGTAGCATATGACAAGTCTAATTAGACATGACCACCCATAATGCTTTACCATTGTCTAGACAACAACACCCCGTAATTTGTAGGAAAATCTAGCACACTGATACCTATCCTATAAGAGGCTTCAAGGAAAGAAACTATCTTAAATTCTACATCCTTCATCATGCCTACAATAGGGAAAAACATGTTGTCCATATAATATCAATTGTCATAGGTTGTAACAACCCATAGTCTCAGCTCCTTCATTACCTAAAAAAGGCATAATGTTAATAGCTACTCCAGAGTCAATCATATAATTTTTTACAAGCTTATTGTTTGTTTACAATGTCATATGAAAAGGATCTACTTGGGAATGATTCTTATTTATTTTAGTGCCCAAATATATGACCGACATTATTTCTTCCTCTTGTTTATTTGTTGCAGGGATCTCATGTTTTTGTTCCTTACTTTTCTCTTTAGGAACAATAGACAACATCTTTATAGTTTTCTCTCTATATTTAGGAAACCTCATCATCTCCAAAAAAGGGATAGAGACCTTCATCTGTGACAAAGAATTTGTAATTTCAAATGATGATACATTTGAAACCTGTGTAGGCTTCACTAATTCATTTTTTTCAAAGTCTCATTTCTAGATGGTTTGACAAGTTTGGTACTATCAATTTTTGGCTTAGTTGTTGTATTAGATTACTTGTTGGTTGTGGTCCCTTTTGTTTTGAATTGCTTTCTTTTACAAAAAGTCAAGCAAGCTTGCCTTGATCTGAATTTATAACTATGTTCCTTAAGTTGTAATTAATCCTAGCCTAGCGTACAACTGTAATAGTCAAGGCTCTTTTTTATTCCTTTGTAGGTCTTCTTAGTCTAGGGATCTTCTCTTCTTCTTGATTTGAAAATACCTTCTACATATAGCACTATTGATCATGTGTCTAAGAATCCATATCAAACTCGTAACCATCCTCTGATGAGTCATAGTCATCTGGTCCACCAAAGGTTTCATTTGATAGTGTATTAATTTACTTCTTAGGATCATATTCATCATAATCTACATTCTCTTCTTGCAAACGTTGAGCTACAACACATTGTAGTGAGGATTGTGGTAAATTACATGACATACACCATGGATTCTCTTCTACCATATGATTTCCTCTGTTAAGTGGATAAGGTGTATCCTTATTGGGATTTTGTCTTGGAATCTATGGTTTTCCATCCTTCCAATTATGTTGTATGGTATGTCATGTAATTTTGGCCTATCATTTATGTAAAATTTAGGTTTTTCTACCCTGGCAACTTTTAGTGACAAATATTTTGGAGCATTCATGAGCTTGTCAAACTTATCTTCTTCTTTACTTTGCTTTGGTGTCATAGGGTTATCCAACTTAACATCATCTCTTCTCCCTAATTTACCAAAATCCTTCTTATTATTCTATATTGTGATGGTCACTTTACATGCATCTTGCATAGTATGGGGATTCTTGGACCTAATTTCATAATTGGTCTTTCTCTCAAAGGCATCCATGTAAAATACTAAACATATTCATCACTAGGTTTCATGTTATGAGGTACTTTATTCAAAAACTTCTTGAACCCCTTATTAAAGTCTATTATTGACTCATTATACCCCTTTTTCACACTTGTTAAATCATGCAGGGAAAATGAGGGGTCATTGTGCTCTCCATACTCTTCCAATAAAATTTTCTTGAATTCTTCCCATCAAGAAATAAATGTGTCTGGAAACCCCTTATACCACTCCCTGGCATCATCCGTCAAGGATTGTAGAAATATCTTTATGTAAATGTCCTCATGCAGAACATCATGATTCTCCATTGTAATTTTGAATGCTCTTATATGGATCTCTCCAGTTTCACTATTACTTCCACCAAACTTAGGAATGCCATTATTCAATTCACTTAGTATGTCATGAGGGGCTTCTAGTATCCACGTAAAATCCCATTGTCTGCATCTATCAATATTCATGGGACCTCTCACAAATGCAAGTTGATCTGATTGATATTGGTATCCATGATTTTGGGGAATGTACTAGTATTGACCATGAAAATTATTGAAATTATGGTAATTTTGAGGGGGTAGTTATGCATTGTAGTTTTCATAATTTGCATGGTGGGGTGGGTGACCAAACTAATCATATTGACATGTCTGATGATCATTTCTTTGTTGGAAATGATGATTATTAAAATGTGAAGGTTGGAAACTTGATGGTCCACCCTAGTTATGGCCTTCATATATAGAGTTATTATGAAGCCTATCAAGATTTTGATTTGTCTCTCTTCTTTCTCTTAGAAGATTTCTTCTTAGTTCATCCTCAAGTTTCCTCCCATCTTGATTAGATCTCTAAGAATTGCGCTCAGAGGTATAATCACTAGGTATATTTATCTAATTTATTATGTTCATTGTTTCTTGGGATAATCCACTATTTTGTGCCATTACTTTCAAATTTCCCATGGTATCCAACAATTCATGTAGTTGGTTTTGGAATTATTTCTCAGTTTGTGCTTTCTACGCTTCTTGGTCATCTACTTGGTCACCTTCTAAGTTTCTACCTAATGTTTCAAGAGATTTAAATCTAGGAGGGGTCTTCAATATGCCATTTCTATCAAACTTTTGAAGTATTATTTTGTTACAATCCCAATTCACATGAGTTAGGTTCATTTCATCTTTATTTTGTTCTCTAGTTTCTGTAAATCCATCTTTATCAGTGTAAAAAGAATACCCCATATCATTTGATCTCTCATCAAAATCTATTGTACTCTTCTCGAGGTTTGGACTTTGTGTTCTCTTTTCACTTTTTTTCTTACTCTTTTGGTTCAACTCTATATGTTCAATAGGATTTCCTTGATGAAGAGATATACTACCAAACAAACATAATTGAGACTTTGAGAATCATAAGCTTAGCTATTTTTTATTGGTTCTTTTAGTCTCACAAATCACCTTCTCATTCATATACTGTTGGGATATTTTTATCTTGTCAGTGTCGCCACATCTATATGAGGAATATGTTATACTAGTCTTTCTGATTCCTTATCTCCAGTAGAGTTCTTTTCTTATATCACCAAAGCTTCTGGATAATATTTAATCAATCTTCAACAGAGTCTCCAATCTATTGGTTCCCAAATCAACAGATTGGAAAGTTATAAGAGTATGAAAAGCTCTATGTTTAAACATTGTAATTCATTTGGACAATGAGTGGGATTAATCAGATCGAGGGTAAATTTCCCTACACTTTAGGCTCTGTAGGACCTAGGCAGGTACACCTATTCACCAACTGATTCTTCAAGATGATACTTTTTTTTATAGCATGTTATATCTCCTATTTATATCTTACTTCTATTCTCTACCTCAAATTGGCATATACTCTTGAAATACACCTGTTTACTAATTCACTTGATTAATTCTAACTTGATTATCTTGTTTCCTTCTACTACTACTTTTGTTTTACTCCTACAAATAGCTTTCTATCTGATTGGTTTTTGCTTCTATTTGTCTTCCTTCTATTGCTACTTATAACTATCTTCTACTTCACGTTGTATGCACCCTAAAATGGTCGCCTAGACTTTGGGCCCCATTTATCATTTTATCAATTTATCAAATTTATGAATCAATGCTTTGGAACATTTTCAATTCAAATCAATTTCCTTGATCAAATTGTAATTTATTCAATTATTTCAATATTTTCTAAGGTTTGATCATTTTTATCTAATTAAAAGATTTAATCTCCCTTTTAATTAAATAAAATTCATCTCATTTAATTAAAAGATTTAATCTTCCTTTTAATTAAATTCCTCTTATTTAATTAAATTCAATTCCTCCCATTTAATTAAATAAAATTCTTCTTATTTATTTAATTATAAAGAAAACCCCTTTTTTAATTAAATAAATAAAAATCCCCGCTTAAAGCACTTTATTTGATGAAAAAGGAAATAAATTAAATTAAATTAAATAAAAATCTCTTTTTCTTCACATCTTCCTAAGTGGTGGGTTTTTGCCTCTTAATCTCAACCATTGATCAATTCTTTTTGCCTCTTAATCTCAACCGTTCACTTTCCTATATAAGGAAATCTCTCCTTCTCATTTAATAATCATCGATCATCCACAATTATAGTATTGTTATGCTACAGGTTTGGAGAGCAATTTTGGAGGAGGATTTGAGCACTTGAGCTTGGATATTGCAACTTCTTTCTTCTTGTCTTCTTCTTCTTACATCCATGGCTATTCATGTAGATTAGATTCATGTTTATTTTCATAGATTAGATTTGCATATTTCCTTTCATAGATTAATCATGCATTGTTATAATTTAGATTAATTTCTTTTCATGCATTGTTATTGTAGTATGAGGAAAATCTTCAACCTGCAATCACTCACAAACATGAAATCGTTAGCAGGTTAGCATATGAAATTCAAGTGAAATGAAAGCAAGCAAGAAAACATAAAAAGTATCATCATATCATCGGATAGAGCGAAAATAAGTTGCACCCAAGAGGCTTGTTTGATTTGCTCTCTTATGGGAATGTGAATGTGCTCTCTCAAACACAAATTCTATGGATCCCCAAGTGAATTGATTATGATCAATGAAAGATTAGATGAAGAGAGAAGGATTCAAGAACTAGTATGGAGCGACTAGTCTCAAACTTCTCCCAATAATTAAACTACTATGATTAGAATGCAAGACAATGCCAGAAACTATGATTGATTTTAGCCAAAAAGAAACCTAGCATGTGATTTCTAAGTGATTTAAGCATGGAAAGCATAAAAACTAGAAAGTAAGAACATAAGCATGAAAATAACTATGAATTCTAAAGCAATTCGAGCATAATAACAATGCACAATGAGAGATGAAAAAAAGAGAGGAGAAGGCCTCTATTTATAGAGTTTTTGGAGAGAGGAAGAGCCTTGGATGAAGTGGCACCTATGTGGCATCCACATAAGAGCCACATAGGAGACACATAAACTTGAAAAGATGGCCAATTTTGAGTCAAAATTGGCATTTAATATTGAGTAGCTCAATATTTCAAAAGGGGAGACAAAATTGTA
>MU228511.1:3485041-3509852 GCA_018584345.1 Thuja plicata | reverse complement strand
TAATATTGTTTGAGTAGAAGTGTTAGGGAACCTATGAGGACTAGGAAATCTTAGTTATGTTGCATTCATGTTTTGTGAGCATATGTGTATCGATTCTTTTTATTATGTGCATTGTAATAGTTTTATATAAAAAAAAAAAATTGACTTCATCTTTAGAGATTAGATGTTCAGTCCTCTTGGGTTCCCTGGCGGGGCGTTACAACTTACTTGCTATGGATTGACCTACTGTGCAAACTAATGGATGTGATGAAGAGCTCAAGAACAAGTATGGAGAGCTTGTCTCAAGCTTTCACCATTGATGATGAAGATGCAAATACTAAGCTAGAATTATACGCATGAGATAATAGAACTAGATTCATTCACCATTAATCCTAGCATGTGATTTCTAGATTTTATAATGAACAAAAGCATAAAAACATGAACATGAACTAAGAATTCTAAAGCAAAACCAGCATGATAACAATGCATAAAATGGAGATGATTTGCTCTTGGCAAGAGCCTCTATTTATATATTTTTAGAAGGAGATGGCTTGAGTGAGGTGGAGCTCATGTGGCATCCACATAGGTGCCACATGAGGGACACATAAGCCATGCAAGGGGCCAAGTTTTCTCACACATGTGTGAGCAACTTGTGATGTGATGGGTCAAAGTGTACTTAAAGTACATATGTGAAGGATCTTGTAAGAGGTGTAAGAGTTTTAGTCCAATGAAACACTTTTGGAAAGTGTAAGAAAGTGTCATCAAGGTTGTAAAAAACCTTGTTGGCACCATTTTAACATGATTTTGAAAAGTCAAATTTAGAAATTTTCTCACACATGTGTGAGCAAATAATTAGGACTAAAATATGTAGGAATCAAGAAATTAGCCTAATTAACCTTAATTAATTAGTGGGTAGGTCTATTTGGTGAGAGTGATGTGAGGTAGGGTAGGATCTAGGTTCAAATTAGTTTAATCCAAATTAGATATAGATTAATTATGGTTTAGTAAAATTAAGTCACGTGGAGGAATAAATAAATTATAAATTTATTTAAAAGAGATAAATGAGGGAAATGTATGTAAATGTGATTTAATACATTAAAGTGGGAATAATATTTAAATTAAGATTTAAATATTATGAGGGTGAATCATATTTAATTAAATAGATAGAAGAATATAACAAATATAA
The DNA here is from genome assembly GCA_018584345.1 of Thuja plicata. Lineage (NCBI taxonomy): Eukaryota > Viridiplantae > Streptophyta > Pinopsida > Cupressales > Cupressaceae > Thuja > Thuja plicata. Next base: position 3,508,687 of record MU228511.1, on the reverse strand, counting down.
TTAATTAGAAGTTACTATAATATTATGGGAATATTAATTACATTAATATAATGACAATTTTTGACATCTACATTTTGCCCCTCTTTGATGCGGCGTCAAAAGTGGCGTCGCGTCAAAGAAAAGAAAATAAGATTCCCTAGAAAGGCTAGGAAAACCTAAGGCAACAAGGGGAGAGGAGTGTACCTCCTCGAAAAAATAATAAAAATAATTTTTTCTCAAAAAGGCAGGAAGAGGGGGAAAGAAAACCAATTGCATGGCGTGCCCAAAAGAAATAGAAGAAAAACGGGGACCAAAATAGGAAACATGAACAAGGATGGAAGAAACGAGTCCTAAGGGGCTATAAATAGCCCACTGGGGCCCAAAGAGAAGTCATTTTCATTCACAAAGAGCAAAAAGATGGAAGAAGAGAGAAGAGATGGTAGCGCTTCGAGAGCATGTACAGCTTGGAGAGCGAGTCAGGATACATCGGTGGCCCACGGATGTAGGACCATCGGTGAGTAGTCAAAGACCTCCTAGTCATTTACACATTTAATGTTTTATATTACATTTATTGCACCCAAAACACACTCCAAACCAACCCATAACACAGATGGTGGTCTCCTGACCACCGTCTGCGTAGATGGAGATCGTGTGATTGTTGTATGCAAGGGAAGGGGGAGAGACAAAAAGGGGTAGAGATGACATAGTAGATGCACCACTATCCACGCTGAAAAGAGGTGGCGACCTAAACCATTGTCTCCGTAGATCGGCATCTACGAAGAACTGTCGTCTACGAGGGTCAACTGACATCTCTGTCAATTGACCTAGAAACATAATAAAAGGGAGGGAAAGGGATTCGAGGGCATTGTTCAATGCCCTAGATCAAGTCGGGGGATTTTTTTGATGTCCCAAATCAAGAAATAATGTTATCTGATATCTAACATGGGTATTTGGTGGATGTAGGAGGATACAATTTCCTTCAGGGTGAGAGAGTGTTATCCATCTACTATGGCATTATTGTAGGAGCTAACGGCTGAGGAGTGGGGATTAGTCACATTATGTGGTTTAGAGAACGTTCACCTCTGGCCCCACCTGAGATCGCATAATGCACTTATGTTGACATTGATTGAGAGGTGGCATAGTACCACCTCGAGCTTTCACTTCCCTACAGGGGAAGCTACTATTACTCTACACGATGTGTGGAGGATTTACAAAGTGTCGATTCAGGGGCTGATTCCTGAGTTCACTTCAAGGGGTCAGAGCCATATATGGAGATGGTCTTCGGGATGGTGTATATAGATATTTTGATGACATGATAGTGGATTTCATGGGCGGGGGCGATGGAGGAACGACCACGGTTGTGACGGGTGGCACTTTATTTGGCAGGTTTGATTGGAGGATGGTTGATGCCAGCTCATGCAGGGAAGGGATTCTTGATTGGTTGGGCATGAGTGTTGAGTGGCATGGTAGAGGATGCAGGCTAGGGATACAATATCCTCAGTTAGTTATACTATTATCTGCATATGTGCACCTACCGTAAGGGTAGGGCATTAGGACCAGGTTGTACTTTGTTATGGGTATGGGCATGGGAGCATATAGCTGTCATATGCCCTATTCGCACGCATGAGACCAAAGAGGCATATGAGCCATTTGCATGCAGACACCGACCACTGATTAGCTATGAGTCTACAAAATCAATTGGGTATTGGCGAAGGAGATTAGATGAGATGAGTGACATTTACTGGGCACCATATGTCGGATGTGATTTGTGGGGTCATCAGGTCCCACAGCAAGATGGGGATTGATATGCAGAGGATGATCATTATGACTCCTATTACTTGAGATTTGTATAGACTAACTAATGGTTGATAGGATGCACGTCCTATGTTATATGCAGGTATATGTTGGCCAAGGTACGAAGATAGATGGGATAGGTGCAGGAGGCTGTGGCAGATGGATATCCTCATCCTTTGGTGACATGGGAGGTAGGAAACATTTGGGGGATTGGAGTGGACTTATGGGGAGCTCAGGGGTCATGGATGGGCATGGTGAGAATGAAATAGGTTAGATATAAAGAGTTGTTGCATGACGCTAGAGTAGTACCAGCATATGCACAGTGGTGGGTGAATCATAGGCCGATCAGACTGATGGTTCCTGGGGTAGTGCAGTAAGATGAGAAGCCTGGGGAGGGAGAAGAGGGAGGAGGACAGGATGGTGATGATGATGAGGAGGAGGGTGGATATGGATGAGATTTTGGGGGGAGGAGAGTTTGGCCTAGGGTAGCCATCAGAGGCGACGAGGACATGTGGAGATACTGGTAGAGAGGCAACCACCAGTTGTCCCAGACATACAGGGACATGTACAGGGATAGGGGCCACAAGGGCCACCAGGACAGGGATAGGGATAGGGGCCAATGGCAGGGTATGTAGCCCAAGATGTTCATGATACTGTAGTGGCAAAGTGAGACAGTCTACAGACTGAGCTCAAGAGAGTGCAGGGACTACTGGCTATATCTCAGGCGGCTGAGAGTAGCGCACAGGTAGAGATCCTGAGATTACAGGGTCTGTTGGCCACCTATCAGGCCACAACTAGCAGTTTAAAGATAGAGCTAGCCTGAGTACAGGGGGCTTTGGTGACAGAGACAACTTGAGGTGATGGTGTACAAAGTGCTTTGGATAGTTTGTAGGCACGGGTGGATAGTGGTGAGTTTGGTACAAGGGACAGGAGGGGGGACCAGGAGAGGAGCTGGCAGCCATGTCAGCACATATAGTGGCTTTGATAGTGCAACAAGATGTTGTGTAGATGCAAGCAGAGAGCTACAGGGTAGAGCAAGAGATAGCTCGCCAGGTAGGCACAACTGCAGGTCTAGGACAGGTGCTAGCAGATGCATTTGCAGCATAAAGGGATGCCGACATGAGAGGATGAGAGGTCATGTACTACATGAGCCTATATCACAGAGTCATGCTAGAGGGACAGCGGGAGCCAGCATACTCAAAGAGGTCTGCATCCCAGAGTATAGGTCAGGATTCCCAAGGATCAGTGGGGTTACCACCCCGTCCTAACAGGGGTGTAGGGCCATCACAACCACCATGATGACTCTTTCAGAGCATTTTTTATACACATTTTTGTATGATGGACTTTATATATACATGGATTTTTGTGATGGTGATCTATTTTATGTTGTGACATGATTTTATGTTTATGACTGACATGCAGGATGAAATGAATTTATATGATTGTGATGACCTATTTTTGATGCAGGGATGAGATGCATATGATGATTATGTAAATGTTTATAGATGTATGTATATTATGTGTAATAATGTAATGTGATATATAAATGAATAATGAGTAATGAGTAAATGTGTAATACCCTAGTTTGATTTTGCAAAAGGAGGTATGCACCATGCGCTAGAAAACACAAGTGACATGGTTCCTTTGTGTGGACTAGACTCTCAGACAAATAGGTTGCTAGGAACAAGAATGCAAGATATCAGGTATGATAGGACCTATGAAATGTTACTCATGAGGAGATGCAATACACCTAGATCTTTTTAGGGATTTAGGATGCATGAATCCTGCCCCCAGTGAGGCATACATAGTCATAAATGAACATCAAACATAAATGCAATAACAATATATGACAAGCAGATCATACCAAAAATGACACATATCTCAATAGGTACTCACCATAATGAACCAAGATATGAAAGATTGAGGTTGTCATGAGAAGGACACATTGAAACACAAGATAAAATCAACAAAAAGGCATCCTGACCAATCGTTCATTTAGTTCAAAAGTTCTTTCCATGAACAAATTTGATGTGAGGATTGATAGAAGAGCTGACACCAGAAGCATCCATCCTGATGGGCAAAAGATTTATTAATGGAAATGGGAATTCACTAGCAATTTCTTGTGAATAGAACGAAACTAGGAAAGTTAATATGTTTGCTGATTTGGTAAAAATAGTTGTGATCATTGTGTCTGGAATAAAGCTTAGTGTTGATGGGGTAAGCTCATTCATGCGGGAATGTGATTTTATTGTGGAAGTGGAAAGTGGTCAGGGGACTACCTACACAGATATGGGTAGTAAAGTTATTATGGAGGCTTGGGGAGACTATATGCAAGGTGGGGGAAACAGATGGTGGATTTGACTACACATGGTGCCTGAGATAGGTTTTCACCATGGTACTTATCCATTGCACCACCGAAGTGGTTTTCACAAATGGACGATTTTATTTCTCTTTATCTTTTTTCTTTTTTGATACTTTTTGCAAGCTTTTATATTTTTTATGCTTTTTTTTTTTTTGGTTTTTCTGAATGTTTTTGGATGTTTCTACTTTTTTGATTTTTTGGATTTTGATAGTTTTCTATTGTACAATGGGCTGCTGAAGGGTCAAGCATAGAAGCGCTTGAAATGCACAATATTTATAGGATCAAGGATCAGACCCCCCTCTGGTGTAGAAATCTGATAAGCACCAGATCCAAACTTTGTTGTGATTATGAAGGGCCCCAACCAATTAGGTTCAAACTTTCCTTTCTTGTCACGGTTCTGGAGCTTCTTCATATTATGCTGCAGGATGAGATCACCAACCTCAAACTGACGAGGTTTGATCCTTTTGTTGAACTAAAGGTGGAGGTGATTTTTATACATGCAGAGGTGGTTTAGGGCATTGAGGCATCTCTCATCAAGGAGTTCAAGATCTTGCAAGCGAGCAAATCAGTATTCTTCTTTGGACAACAAATTCTTGAGAGAAATTCTGAGGGAAGGGAGATCAATTTCGATAGGTAGAATAGCCTTGGTTCTGTAAACAAGGGCAAAGGGAGTGGCTCCAATAGGGGTATGGATGGAAGTGTGGTAGGCCCAAAGGGAGGGATTAAGGCAAAGGTGCTAATCACGGCCAGCTTCATCAACTATTTTCTTGAGGATTTTGAGGATAGTTTTATTTGTAGCCTCTACTTGATCGTTGCCTTGCAGGAAATACTTGGAAGAGGTATGGTGGGTAATACTAAATTTCCTATACAACTCTGTGACATATTTGTTTTTAAAAGGTCCTCCATTATCAATAAAGATGTCTTGAGGAATCCCATAGCGATAGATAAGATAGTTCAAAATAAACTTCAAGATCTATTTTCCAGTGGTGTAGGTGAGAGGAACAGCTTCGACCCACTTGGTAAAGTACTCAGCAACACCAAGGATGTATTTATGGCCGTTGGAAGCATTAGGGAAAATTTAGCAAATGAGGTCAAGATGCCAGCAGGAAAAGGCCAAGGGGTGATGGTGGGTTGAAGGGATTGGGATGGAGTGTGTATCAAATCATCGTGTTGCTGATAAGGCACACATTTCTTCACATAGTTGTAGGAATCTTGTTCCATAGTAGGCCAGTAATATCCAGTGCGTAACAACTTCTTAGCCAAAGTGAGTCCACTAGAGTGAGCCCCACAGATTCCTTGATGTACTTCCTCCAAGGATGTTTGTGCTTCATCAGAATTTAGACACCTTAGAAGAGTTCCATCAAAATGTTTTTGGAAAAGGGTATCACCAAGGATTATGTAATGGGAATCACAACAAATGAAGGTTTTACATTGATTGGGGGTTAAGGCAAGTGGAGTATGTCCACCGTGAAGGTAGGAGTATATTTCTTGGTACCATGGGGAATTAGGATCAGCAATTTCACACACCATTTCAGAATTTGGTTTGTCACAGGCAGGGACCGTAAGATTCTCAACAAGAAACTCACACTATGTACTGTGCTCTGGCATGGTGATCAGAGACTTGATAGTAGCCATTGCATCTGCTAATTTTTTGTTTATGCGGGGGATTTTTTGTAAGACCAATTCAATGAAATGTTGTTTAAGGTCCTCGACAGTACGACAATACAGAAGCAACTTATCATCCTTTGTTTGATATTCATCCATAAATTTTTTAATAACCAATTGTGAATCACCTAATACCAACAAACTGAGAATCTTCCATTGTATGGCCTGACAGAGTCCAAGTACAAGGGCTTCATATTCTGTAATATTATTTGTACAAGGAAATTGAAATTTGTAAGATTTAGGGATGAGATCCCCTTGTGGTGTAACAAAAAATATTCCTGCCCCCGATCCTTTCTGAGTAAAGGATCCATCAAAATAAAGTTTCCATGGGGTACTTGGGGCAAGATTGAGGACTAATTCATCTAAAAAATCTATGATTAGTGGATGTTTACCATCCACAGGTGCTCCATCTAACTGATCTACAATAACTTGTCCTTTTATAGCTTTTCAATCCACATAAACAAGGTCAAATTTACTGAGGATCATAACCCATTTCGTAGTACGACCAATAAGAGTAGCTCGTAATAGGAGATATTTGAGTGGATCAATTTTGGCAACAAGGTGAATCTTATGATTGAGCATATAATTTCATAGTTTCTATATGTAGAAGACAACGGCCAAACATGCTTTCTCAATGAGGGAATAATTCAACTCATAACCAAAAAGTGTCCTACTAAGATAATAGATTGCTCGCTCTTTTCTAGTATCATCCAATTATGCCAAAAGGGCTCCGAATGCAACCTCTGTAGCTGATATGTACAAAATTAGAGGATGGCCAACAACGGGTGGCACTAGCATGAGTAGATTAGCCAGATATCATTTTAGCTTCTCAAATGCATTTTTACATAAGCAATCCCATTGGAATTTGATATTCTTGCACGGGAGATGAGAGAATGGATGCACCTTATCTGCCAGCTGTGACATGAATCTCTTGATGGACTGAAGTTTTCCTTGTAAGTTGCACAACTGTTTCAATGTTTTTGGTGGTGGCATCTCTAGGATGGATTTAACTTTCTTTGGGTCAACTTCTATTCTGTGATGTGACACAATGTATCCCAGCAGCTTACTAGATTGTACTCCAAAGACACATTTCTTGGGATTTATTCAAAGCTTATACTTTTCCAATCGCTCAAAAATGGTAGTGAGGATAGGAATGTGTGATTCACATGTCTTGCATTTTCCCAAAAGATCATCCACATAGTGTTCCATGATTACATGCAGGAGATTATGGAAGATGGTTTTCATTGCTCTGTGATATGTTGCGCCAGCGTTCTTAAGGCCAAAGGGCATCACCTGATAATAGAAGGTACCCCAAGGTGTTGTGAATGTAGTCTTGTGTTGGTATTCTGGTGCTATATTGATCTGATTATAACCAGAGAAGCCATCCATGAGGGACAACATCTCATCTCCAATAGTCAAATCCACTATAATGTCAATATTGGGAAGTGGAAAATCATCCTTAGGACATGCAAGATTCAGGTCTCTGAAGTCAGTGTAGATGTGAATGCCCCCAGCAGGATTGCCTACTGGCACAATATTGGAGACCCATCCAGGATAGTCGATAGGTTGGATTACTTCAGCATCCAACATCTTCTAAAGCTCTACTTTAACTACCAATGCTACTTGCAGATGCATCTTGCAAAGTTTTTTTTAAAAGGTTTCATATTGGGATCCACGACAAGATGGTGCACGACAAGATCTGTATCTAGCCCAGGCATGTCCTTGTAGGTCCAGGCAAAGTTTATTTTATTTTTATGAAGGAATGTTGTCATGTCTTTCTTTTCTTTCTCATTGAGAGAGATTGCAATGTAAGTGATGTGTGGATCTACTTCTGTTCCTAGATTGATCAGGATAGTGTCTTCAATAATTATAGAGGATATTTTTGGTTCTAACGATATGAATGGCAGGTCAACTTCTCCCTCCTCTAGCGCCTTAGGAAGGTTTTCACTAGAGGATGCATCCTTTATTTTATCTTTTTCTTCATCTAAAGGTGCCTGCGAGAGGTTTTCACCAGGGGATGTTTTCGTATTTTCATATTTTTTATTTTTATTTTTATTGTCATTTTTGCGACTAAGAGAATTGACCTGCCTACTGAAGTAGGCTTTCTCACTATAGTGGGTCTGATGTTCATACTCTCAGAGATTATTAAGTCCAAAGAGAGCCAACACTGCCTCGTCCGAATCACAAATGTCCAAAGCTGGTGGTGAATCTTGTTGATCCCAATCAATTAGTTTAGGGTTTGTGAGGGGAAGAAGAGGGGATGAAAGGTTAGCTTGGGTGATAGTGAAGACATTGGTAAGGTCATCAAGGTCATCTTCAACATATTTGAAAGGGATTTCAAAAAACTCTTCTTCAGTGTCTAAATCTGAGGCGGCTAAACAATAGTCCTTGGAAAAATTAGTCTTAGTTTCTATGGAACCCAATTCGTGTCCTCGAGGATAAGGATTTGTTGTGACAATATTATTCTTACCAGTTTCATTAGCACCAAGGCCAGTACCATGATATCCCATGCTTTCAACAATGGGAGTAGCCTTGATATACTTTCCATTAGGGAATGTCACAATTTTTTCTTCTTCGTCGTTGTAGAGCCAATCAAGGACATTGTATTCCATGTGCTCATCTGATAAGGACCCCCAATGTTCAAAAGTGGTTATTTTTCAATGCATGAGTTATATCTCTTTAGAGGGAGGTAATGGTGAAGGTCTCCCATAGGATTTTGGGGACAAAGGGAGTTTTCCAATGCATAGAGAACTTTCAAATTTGTATTCTTCCTTGCCCTAATCTGTAAAGGTGGTCTTTGTTTCAGATTCAAAGGCTTTTTCTTCAGTGACCTTTTCCTTTCCTTTGGATTGATCACATTGTGTCTCTGGTGTCTTTTCTGGAGCTGAGGAAGTTCTCAGAGCAAATGTTTCTTTATTGAAATGCCAGCCAAACTCATTCAATGGATAGTAATTGGATTGTTTTCCTTCCAGTCTCTTGCAATATTGAAAGGGTTTAGGATCTCTAGGAATTATGATTTCTCTTCTATGATGTGGAAACTTGAGGCATTGATGATAGGTAGAGGGTACACCTTTGATAGCATGTATCCAAGGTCATCCTAGCAAGATCTTGTATGGTATATCCATATCCAACACGTGGCAAACAGTTTCAATTAAGGTTGGGCCCACTTGTAAGTGTACTGTGATCAAACCTTTACTTTCTCGTTCTTTGTCATCATAGGCCTTTATTGTGATTCACTTGTCTACATCTAGAAGGTCCTCAGAAAGATTGATGTTACGAATCATTTTCAATGTGCACAAATTTAGGCCAGATCCACCATCTATAAGGACTCGTTTGATTTTAGTGGATTGGATTTTGGATTCAATATGGAGGGATTTATTATGATAAAGGTCAGGACCACGGATGTCTTTGTCAGTGAAAACAAGATGCTCTTATGCAGCTAAATTCTCAATCATAGCTTGGAACTGGGCAATGTTGATATTTTCAGGAACACGAGATTCATTCAGAGCATCTTCAAGAATTTCTTTATGAATTGGTGAGGTACGTAGGCATTCTAGAATGGATATTTGTGCAATCGTCTTTCCTAACTGGGCCAATAGTTCATAGCATGAGGCAGGACAAGTAGCAATAGACAGTGCTACTGGTGGATTTGCAGATGTAGAAGGTTTATCAACAACTTGGACAATGACTCTCAGTCTGTATGTGCTAGCATTACAATCAGCAGCTTTGAGGATTATGGTGTTGACATGTGTTTCAGATTTCTTCGATGTGTCCACAAAGAGCATCAAACCCAAAGATATCATTTTCTTCTAGACTCCCACATGTTCGATCATTACCTGTGATAGTATTGGTAGGGTAATCATATGGGATTGCATTGGATGCATTGTTTTGATTATGCAGCAGAAAGGGCTGATTGTAGACTTTAAGTTTCACATTTGATGAGGTTGCATTCTGACCTTCAACTTTGATTTTTCCATCTTCAATGAGATCTTGCACAAAGTGTCTGAGCTTCATGCATTTCTTGGTATCATGTCCTTTGATGTGATGATAATCACAATATTCATTATCTCTATACCAAGCGGGTTTGGGTTGATTCTCATTGAAAGGATGAGTATTTGGATAGATTATCTTCCTTGATCCACAAGTTATTTAAAGATAACGTGTAGGGATTCTGCTAATGTTGTGAATTGTCAACGTTGCCGATTTTTATTACTGTCATCATCATTGTTGTTGTTGTTGTTGTTATTGTTACGAGGAACATATATGATTGGTTGTGTGGTTGTTGTTGATTGTTATTATGATTCTTGTTTTGATACTGATTTTGATTTTGATTGTTGTTGCGATTGTGATTTTGATTGTTGTTGCAATTCTAATTTTGATTCTAATTGTTATTGTGATTGTTTTGATTATTATTGTTGGTTGCCTAAACATTTTTAACATGTTTAGCATTAGTCACACCATCATTGACAACTTCTTTGTTTTTACTTCAGAATTTCAGTTTGTCATTGTTGGAAGGAGTATAATGTTTGATGCTACCTTTTTGCAAAAGACCATCTTCAATGTCTTTTCCCTTCTTGACAAGGGATTCAAAGGTGTCAGGTGAAACCATTTTCATTTGGAAGGACATCTCAGAGATCAAATTCTTTGTAAATATGTCAATTAAGTGACTATCAGGTATTTTCCATGGCATACGACTTGCAACATGTCTCCATCATTGTAAGAAACTAGCAAAAGTTTCTCCATTATTTTGTTTAGTATTACACAAATCGTTGAGTGTTGCTTGATGTTCAATGTTATAAAAATATTGTCCAACAAACTTCTCTGCAATATCAAAGAAAGTGGAGATTGGTCCATAAGGAAGGGCCATGAACCATTCCAAAGTTGCGCCTCCAAGACTCCTAGTGAAGAGTCTTTTTAGATAATTCTCATTATAGGAAACTTCTTGACATGCGATGTAAAATTCTTTGAGATGTTGTAGAGGACATGTTTCACCTTTTTATTTCTCAAATGTAGGCATCTCAAAGTTTGGGGGGAATGGTTTCATTGTGATGGACTTGTCAAATGGATAGGGACAAATCTCCTCAAAAGAAATCTCCTTTTTACCCCCATTCTGTAAACCCTGCACAATACTTTTGAGTTCATTAACTTGTTGGGATAAATCTAGAGCATTATGTGGAGTAAATGGTGGTACATAAGTTGATCCTCCTCCAAATTGTGCAGTTGAAAACCCAGGGGAGGTCATACTGATTGTAGGAGGGGGTATGTATTGATAAGCTCTAGATGTGTTGGTTGTAGATGTCTTCATGCATGTTGTTCAAAACGTAGATGATGTATGAAAAGGCATAGAAATATGCCCTATGTTATTGACATTAGCGTTTTCTCCTTGAGTGGTATTCTTCATCGCGTGAGTGCTATTATGTGCAATAATGTTTGGAAAAATGCTTAGGATTTGTTGAATTTATTCTTGTGTCAATTAGACTGATGATGTAGTTGCTGATATAGGTGTTGATGTAGGTATTGATGTGGAAGGTTCACTAGCAGCTCCTTTACTGGTATCATGTTATGATGTAGCATTTGAATTGGAAGCCATGACTACGATAGTAATAGCTGTGGCTTTGGTGATGTTTTAAGGAGTGATTCATCAAAATCAGTGGGCACTGTAATGCCATTTCAAATGAGATTCAAGAAGATTTCACCGTTGTTTTTACTAATGGCCTTTTCAACCATTTCTAAGTTATATGGATCTCTAAGGAAATCGTTCACTTGCGTAAGTCTTTCCTCTTGATCTACTAACTTAGTTTCTTCTGGATCGTTGCTTATGTCATCAACTCATGTTGCATGGCCGTGAAAGAATTGATGGGCAGAAGGATTCTCCTTGTAGGTAGCATTTTTGAGTGTTGCATGCCTCATGTTTCTAGCTTGGGATCGAGTAAATACCATACAATGGTAGACTTAGAAGAATGGAAGACAAGAAGATGTAGGATTGAGAGAAAAAAGGGAATGGAGCAAAGATCTGATTATTGATTTGATTTGATTTTGATTTTGATTGGATTGATTGATGTTTGAATAAGGGTTGATTTGATTATTTGATCCTAATTGATTGATGATTGATTTTGATTTAAAGGTTTTTAGAACAAATCATAGGTATAAAAGGACCTTGTGATGACACAAATACAAAAGGATTAAGTGATATGTTTCCTACTTGAAGATAGACTTGTGATCTCAAGCAATGGGATATCACTAATGGATTTAAATTACTTGAGACAGATTGATGGTCTACAAGAAATGTTGTATTTGTTTGAAGATGAAGGTCTGTAATACTTTTGATGAAGGTCTTTCAACCTAAAAGGGATTGATTTGACTTTGATTCGATTTGAAGTGAAGAGATCTGACCTAATGCTCCAAGAGGAAGAATGATGTTTGATGATGATGGAAGAATTGATTTTAGAAACAAGAGGCTTGTCTAATCATATTTCTCAAGGGTGACAAAGGTACGATTGATGGGATATTTGACTATGAAATTGCAAACTTTGTTGTTGTACATGATCTTGTCAATTTTCTCATAGTTTTTGATTTCTTGCTTGATTGACTGGGAAATGTGTTGATATTCTTTGGATTTGCAAGTAGTCTCTTTCTATTCTCAATAAACTGGAGGTGTTGGAAGCTTAACCTTCTTGTGTTTCTTGGAATCGGTCATGTCATAGGTGAAAAATCTGATTTTTACTGAGCAACTGAATGTTTTAGGACAAATGGTTTCAATATCACATAGAGGACCAAATTTTAAAGATTTTGACAAATTTTGAAGCTCACTGTTTTCAAGCTGAGACGACAATCTCAGACACAGATGATGATAATGCGCAGATGATGATCTGCACAGACGTCAATTCTAGAGCATAGAAGATAGTCTGTAATTAGGACAGTGTCTTGATGTTTTGGATAGATTTTTTATTTTAGTTTGATCTTCAGTGGATTTGTTCAATGGCAAGAACCAATTTCAGCATAATCAAACTAGAAAATAACTAGCATTTGTCTTGAAAACAATCCAACAAAAGACAAAGCAACCTTGAGGGATGCAAGCAAGTGTGACAAATTTTTTTGTTTGAAGGTTCCGTTCGTGTTCTGATATTATCAATATTCAAGCACTTCAAACACAATCTACCTAAGGAATCAGTGTAACAAATAAATATTTGCTTGTAAGCTTAGGCACACACACAAGAGCTAATCAAAATATGACCATCATTAAGCATGCAATGGCTCTAGTCATGATGTCGTATTAACCAACTCCAATTGCTTAGGGTGGCACAAATGTATGAGTGATCTTGGGGAAGTTACTATCTTCCTTGCACAACCATTATCACCTTTCGGGGGTGTTCCAGGTAGCTTCTATGCCTAGGGTGTTTAGCAAGGGTCTTTGTTCGATTGTATCCTCTATGTTCATGCAAAAATGATTCAGGTGTATAGCCCCATAGAGCGTCTTGACAAAAGTGGTCACATAAACGTGATTGAGACCAGAAGGCCGCACTTATCTTAGACGTGAGCCGATTATAAGCTCAAATGCCAACCAAATCCTGAGGATTTAACCCCAAAGAGTAAATTTGATTAATGTGAGTTAGAGTGGTGTGGCTTACACCTCCTTCTCACGTGGGTCGTTCCCGGGAGATTTTTTCCTCAACTAGCAGGCCCAACTAAAGGATCAACTTGAAAAACATGGATTGGCGATGAAAGGGCTCTAGATTTCTGGTTTTCCCTCAAGGGGAAAAGAGCATACTCTCCTACCCAATGTCATTTTCTCCAAAACACACCAAACACTTGTTCTTTCCCAAAAGCCTTATTTGTTTAACACAAAATAAACATGTCTAGGTTTTTTATCCTCCAAAAAGGAAGAGAGCATACTCCCCTAATGCTTATTTTGAATCATACAAATAAAATCTCCTAATTAATCTAGGTGCCTAAATAAAAGATTATGCTAAAAAGAATGATCATTTAGTTGAATTTTTTCAAGGCAACCTGCAAGATCAAATGTAAGTAGTTTGATGTTTGTCTTCTTCAACGTCCTACAAGCACACAAGGTTAGTAGTTTTCATATTTTAGCCTTCAGAAATGGTGCTGCAAAAACTTTAAAAATATTAGTAACCCTGAAATCTGCTAAAAATATTGAATCATAGCAAATTTATGTAGACAAAAAATTACAGTTGCATATGGTGATCTAAACAAATGGAAAAGTCAGAGCGCAAACAACAATCTGTGAAAAATAGAAAATGATACTTGTCAAAAGTGCCAAAAATCATAGATGGCAGTTGCAGAGTGCAGACGTCAATCTGCGGAGATGGTAGGTAACCTGCATAGATGGACAAACAAACATAGACAGACAGTTGATGAAAAGACTTAGGAAATATAAATATTTAATTTTTTACTAATTTTGACAGCATTTAACTCCTAAAAATTGACACCCTGTCAGAAACCCGAGAGTTAGAAACTTCAAAATTCAGTAGAAAGCATTTTAAAACAAGTTTCAAACTAAGTCTGTATTTGAGCAGGCGGAGATGGCTGTCTGCTGGCGCAGACAGTGATCGGCGCAGACGATAGTCTGGGAACGCAGACTGCCAAAGTAGAGCAGAGACGACTCTGCATAATGTTTTTTCCAGAGTTACAAAAAAAATATAAAATTTGTTAAAAAATGGAAAATTAAGGAATGTGGGTCCCACCGGGTGTGCCAAAATGTATATGCTATAAATCTACCTGTTGGGAGCACGCTCAGACATAAACATTAGAGATATAAATCAATAAACTACACTAACATGTCTAAAAACATACTTCAAAACAAGACTTCCATCATAACCTCCGATGAGCTGAACAAGGGCACCCAATGCCTTGTTGATTTGCTCTTAGAGATGTATGTGGGTGTGCTCTCCCAACACAATATCTAATCCCACTTGACTTACTTGCTATGGATTGACCTACAATACAAAGTAATGGATGTGATGAAGAGCTCAAGAACAAGTATGAATAACTTGTCTCAAGCTTTTGCCATTGATGATGAAGATGCAAATACTAAGCTAGAATGATATGCATGAGATAATAAAACTAGATTCATTCACCATTAATCCTAGCATGTGATTTCTAGATTTAATAATGAACAAAAGCATAAAAACATGAACATGAACTAAGAATTATAAAGCTAAACTAGCATGATAACAATGCATAAAATGGAGATGATTTGCTCTTGGCAATAGCCTCTATTTATAGATTTTTGGAAGGAAAGAGAGAGCTTGATTAGGGTGGAGCTCATGTGGCATCCACATAGGTGCCACATGAGGGACACATAAGTCATACAAGAGGCCAAGTTTTCTCACACATGTGTGAGAAACTTGTGATGTGATGAGTCAAAGTGTACTTAAAGTACACATGTGAAGGATCTTGTAAGAGGTGTAAGAGTTTTAGTCCAATGAAACACTTTTAGAAAGTGTAAGAAAGTGTCATCAAGATTGTAAGAAACCGTGTTGGCACTAAATTAGCATGATTTTGAAAAGTCAAATTTAGAAATTAGCTCACACATGTGTGAGAAAATAATTAGGACTAAAATGTGTAGGAATAAAAAAATTAGCCTAATTAACCTTAGTTAATTAGTGGGTAGGTCTATTTGGTGAGAGTGATGTGAAGTAGGGTAGGATCTAGGTTCAAATTAGTTTAATCCAAATTAGATATAGATTAATTGTGGTTTAGTAGAATTAAGTCACGTGGAGGAATAAATAAATTATAAATTTATTTAAAAGGGATAAATGAGGGAAATGTATGTAAATGTGATTTAATACATTAAAGTGGGAATAATATTTAAATTAAGATTTAAATATTATGAAGGTGAATCATATTTAATTAAATAGATAGAAGAATATAACAAATATAATTAATTAAAATTAACTATAATGTTATGGGAATATTAATTAAATTAATATAAGGATGATTTTTGACATCTACAAATAGTTATTGTTACTTCTGACTCACAACATGCATATTACTAGATGTTGCTATATAAACTTATATTTATAGTAAGGACTTAGAAATTTGTAACTTTAGTTGCTATATTAACCTGGACTCTTTACTAATAAAAATGAAATTAAATAAATAAATAAATGAAAACACCAATATTACACAAAAAGGAAAATAAATAGAGTCAATCAACACCCTAAAAATTAAGATAATGGTCATCAATTTAAATAAAATGCTAATAAATATTAATAATTTTTTTGTTTTAGATTAGAAAGTGTGGTTTTCAAAACTAATTTAAGATAAGATGTGTGAAAATAGTAAATAAATCAATAAAAAGCATTTCAAGTTGATTTTCCAAATTTATAATAGAAACAAATCTTTACAATAAAAAGGAAAGTCTTTTTTACAAAGAAAATATTTTAAAAAAAAAGAATTTTTTTTTATGAAATTAGAAAGTGTAGCTATAATAAACTAATTTGAATGCAATATTTAAAGAAAATAAATCAATAAATAGTATTAAAATTTTAAGTGGATTTTTTTAAAATTTATAATAGAAACATATTCTTGTAATAAAAGGGAATATAGCAAAGGGGGTGACCCTTTGGTGAAATGATGGGGCTTCTTGCCTGTAGTGCCTACAACCAAGGTTCAAACCTTGCAGGGTTACTCTCTACCGCGTCAACAATTGAGAGGCCCCCGAGATCTCGTATCTTGATTTGCCCACGGGGTGTGGAGTGGGGCATTTGCATTCCGTATAGGGAGTACGTCCCTAGCTTAAATTTTTGGGCCTGAGAGGGATAAACCTCGGCAGTTGGTGCATTCAAAAGATTGTTGGGAGCCTCCAAAATCGGGATGGACAAAGATCAACTTTGACGGGGCCTTGAGGGGTTACCCGGGTATTTCAGGAGCAGGATATGTAGCCTGCAATGAACATGATTGCATTGTAGGGATCGGAGCTCAATAGTTGGCATATGGCACAAATAATACAGTAGAGTGTTTGGCAATAATAGGTGCAATCTTGATGGCGAAGAAGTTGGGGGTGCAAAAGTTGCACCTAGAAGGAGATTCCCTAATCACAGTTAATGGCATCATGAAAGGCCATATGGATGCCTGGTACTTCAATCAGCATATCAGGCGAATCTGAGATCTACTTGGAGGATTTGAATATTTTTGAGTAACACATGCACCTAGGGAGGCAAATACGGTGGCTGATCAACTCTCTAATGTTGGGGCTAATGGGTCGCTTGAAGACAAATTTGACCTTTTCGAAGATCTCAAATTTTTGGAATCTATTGATATCGAATTGGGAACTGCTTAGTTTTAGAAAAATTATTGCAAGATAAGCTCGATGGGGATGTTAGAGATGCCGATACCTTTTCCACCATTTCCCATTTGAAAAGGACGATTGGCCAAGGTTTGCGGCATGCAACAGTACGACAGGAGATCCCATGTAGATTTACTAGTGAAAGTGGCAAGTGAATGAATGCGAATAAGATAGCTTGCACATGTCACCTTTGCATTAAAGCCAAATTTGGGAGAAGGTTTTCTAAACTTCTAGTGCATTCAGAGTGGTTAGTGAAACAAAGAAGGATGGAGGCAAATTTCTCTTTGAGTTCGCTTGGATATATTTTGGGGTTTTGTGGAAACATCTCTATCCAACGAATGTGCAATGTCTTCAAGCTTGACGATGTTGCTTTCTGGGATGTGATTGTACTCATGTTGGGTGATAAGTTTCCAACCTCTGATCTCAGACCGAGAACTAACCTAAAAATTTTGTCCTTTTTTCTCGCTTTGGCTTTGATGGTGGGTTTGTCTTGGGAAGAGGTGCTAGAGGTTGCAAGGGCATTCTTGGAGCCCAAATGGGTAGGAGGGATGGTGAACATCATTCGATAGGTAGAAATTGGGATTGGGATACACATGGAGGCAGGGTCGTGGTGACTAATCAGCAGGAATGATGGAGAGCTCTAACCACTTTTTATCTGGTCCTCTACTCACCCTCAGGGTGAACACATTCCAAAAGTATGAAAAGGGTGGGAGGATCTACTAGCCTTCCTGATAAAGACCAGAGAGAACCGATTTGGTGAGGCGAATGAGCATAGCCAAGTGAGGAAGGTGACTCCTGTGAAATCAATGACCCCACTAGGAGAAGATGGGCGCCTGATACCTTGAAGGAAAACTCAGCCCAAGACAGGGGCAAGAGGATGTGGATCGACAGGAGCTGAAAGTGCTCGTGGTGGTCGGGGAGGCAGCGGTGGTGCCAATGGTGGAGCAACATCGGCCAATGAAGGAGATGGGGCTGCCTTCCTAAACTTTTCAAAGGAAGAGGCAGCTCACTGGTTCAAATGATAGGAGCCCTTATATGTGTGCCCAATTTTTCAATAGTATGGGCTAATGTTGTATGTAGTGAAATTTGTGTCTTAGGTTTTTTTTGTTGACTAAGATAGATGAATGTTGATTAGCCAAACAATGGCCTTTTGGGTTGTAGAAAGTAGTTGTTCACAGCGGCCTTCAAGGACATTGAATCCATGCATGTACTTATCTTTGAAATGAATACAAATACTACAAATATTACCAATAAAAAAAATATAGCAAAGGAATTTCTTTTTTTTTTAACATTTATAATAGAAACATTTGGATTCATTGAAACTACAATGAATTTTTACTATTTAAATTTTTTTGATTTTATATTTTTAAATATAAAAATTTACTAATTTTAAAATTTTAAAATAATAATAATACAAAGTTATTCAACTTTTAAAAAATTGATCTTGAAACTATTGTATGGTACAACAATACTGATCTCATTTTTCAATTAATTAATATATATAAAATAAGTCAACTACACTCTAAATTCAAAAACAATTTATATATTAATTTACTTTGGAGATGCCCATTGAAGCCCAACTTATAATTTATAAACTTTTTAAGATATATTTATTATTCTATTTTCGCGTCATTAATTTCCTTAATCTCGCTTTATTATTAAGGGAAAGGAACCAATAATGGCTATAGCTAACTTCACGCGTTCAATTGAGGTACCAAACGATGTCAAAAATTCCCAATTTTTTTTTGATGTTTTCGTAAGTGAGTTAACTGCTTAAAGCTAAGGTTTTGGCTTCTCACCAATAGTGATGTGCTCTACATAAGGCGTTATGTGCATATAGGTCAACAAATAACCCCAAAAAAGTGTTGACCGGTAGTTGACACTAATAACACCAATAGTAGTTCATTTCAAATGCAATTTAAAAAAAAAAACCCTATTTTGGAATCAAAAAGTACCTAATTGCAATTGCTTAAGTGTATGGGTTCGTTCACATGTTTCATGTTTGCATTAGGAGTGGGGGGCCACTAAATCCCCTGTCACCCCTTCCGATCTGATCGTGTGGCACTGCATGCCCATTTTGAGATTAACATCCAAGCATTTGGGAACCCTAAAAACCAATGTTTTAAAAGATTTTTTGCCTTTTACTGTATGGATTTCAATCTCCCACTCTGCAACGTCTTTGACTCCACTCGAAAACCATTTGGGCTCGACTCTGCAATCTCCAGGTAACATTGTGCCCTTCAAGCATGCTTTCTTTCTTGTATGTACAGTGACACAATTAGACAATGATTGTCAGAATGCCTTCTATTTCCTTGAAATGATTATTATTTTGCAACTGTCATCGACGGTTTTGGTTTTCAGTCAAAGGATTGTTTGTATGCATAAAGGGTTACCATAAAATGATGAATTTCGCTTCCACGTTCATTCATTTTGGTATCTTTTGTCATCATTTATTCAAGTGGCTTCTATTTCCTTCAAATGTTTAATATTTTGCAAATATCCTCATGATGTTTTGGTTTGTTGTTTGATGATTATCTGTATGCATAAAGGGTTACATTAAAATGATGAGCTTTGCTTCCGCGTTCATGCATTTTGGTAGCTTTTGTCATCATTTTTTCATATGGATTCCATTTCATTGGAATGTTAATTATTTTGCAAACGTCGTCAAGGGTTTTGGTTTGTTGTTCAATGGTTATCCATATGCATAAAGGGTCACAATAAAATGGTGGATTTTGCAGGGTTTGGGTTTGTTGTTATATGATTATCCATATGCATAAAAGGATTACGATATAATATATTGTTAATTTAATGTTCTATATCAAGTTTATGTAGTCTTAGTGTCTGAAATATTTATAATATTTACAGTGCTTGTGGGCATTTGCATCAATTATATCATGGTTGGTTTTCATTTTATTGTTAAATGATTATCCCTATGCATAAAAGGGTTGTAATTAAATGATGAATCCAGCTTCCGTGTTGGTGCATTTTGGTTTCTTTTTTCATCATTTTTTCAAATGACATCCAATTCATAAAAATGTATACATGCCTATACATACATATGCATAAACATGTAGTTTGTATACATAACTACATTATGAAGAAAATGTAGCCATGTATATAGTATACATGCATATGTATACACATGTAGCCATGTATACTGCATAGATACATACATAACTATAAATGTAGCCATGTATACTGCATACATTCATTTGTTTACACATGTAAATTGTGTAACAAATTACACAAAGAAGAAACTATGTTCAAACCTTTGGTTTATAAGGTTCCATAATGTGAAGTGTTTTCATTTTAATAAATTAATATTTTATAAATTGACTATTTTATATCAAGTTTATGTAATCTTAGGTTCTAAAATATTTATACTATTTACAATGCTTGTAAGCATTTGCATCAATTATGTCATTCAAAAAAGTAGTTTACTATTGTATGTCGAGTAAATTTTATTATATGTCTACTAATTTGTATATATTTATTTGTGGGGTCCAAATTCATAAACTGCAACCTTATTCATTTTATTACCATATCAATCATAGTTACAACATCAATAAACATTTTCTAATCATATCACAGTTACCTCCTTCATCCCCTGCTTCTATTTTATCTCATGCATTTTGGTTTCTTCTGTCATCATTTTTTTCAAATGCTTTCCATTTCATTAGAATGTTTTCTATTTGATATTCCTTGTGGAGTGTTTCATTTTGTTTTTAAATGATTATTTGTATGCATAAAGGGTTACAATAAAATGATGATTTATGCTTCTAGGTCTAAAAGCATAATGTATGTATACATAAACATGTATATGTATACATTATTACGTATGTGTTTACATAAAATTATGTATACATATACAAAATTTTGTGTATGTATACATGATTTTGTTCTAAGGTTCACAGTAAAATGCTATATCCATGTCTGCACAATTACATAAATGTTTTATTTAGCTCTGCAACCATTTTACCTCTTCTCTGCAACCTCCACATAGCGTTGTGCCCATCAAGCATGCTTTCTTTCTTGTATGTATAATGATGGAATCAAACAACGATTGTCTCAATGCCTTCCATTACATTAAGACATTTATTTTTAGGAATATGTATAATTATGCATATGTATTCATAATTATGCATATGCATGCATAAATATGTATATGTATGCATTTACATGTATATATTCAGATAATCAAGTACACGGTCCTCACACTTTTATTTTGTTGTTAAATGAATACCTCCATACTATTAACGATTATATTATAATGTTGTAGCTATGTTTACACAAATATATATGTATGCATAATGGATGCATATGTATAGATCATCTGATATATGTTTACATCATTATATTCACATACATATTTATTGTTTGCATAATTGTTACTTTGTTTTAGGTGTTCCTAATGGATCAAAAATTTGGTATTCAATGTTGTCCTTTTGATGAGTCATTGGAAGACAAATGCTTGAGATTATTTAATGTGAATGATGATGATATGAAAAAAGCTATTGTGTATCTTGTGCAACACAATTTTGTGTGGGGTCATCTATGAGCTTGTCTTTTCTACTCTCATTCAAGTTATAGGTAGACTTGAATGAGTGTTGGAGGTGGGTAAGCATGTGGTGGTAGCCCACAACTGGGATAAAGTTGCAGAGAGGATTCAAAATATCTATCCACACATTATCTCTGGCAGACCTGGCCAAATTTTTTATTTCACCAAAGAGGGTTGTCAAGATCTTATGGTGGATGTATGACATCTCTTCACCTATTCATGTGCTATCGATGATTACACTTATGTTGTAGTCTTCAATGCTAATTATGAAGATTTCTTCACACATGAGGAAAAATATGTTATCCTTGACCACTTCTACGGAGTTTCCCTTTTGTCACTAAACTAAGTCATCTCTAAAATTACTAAAAAGGATACGTCCCTCTCTAGACTGATTGCATGATATTTTTTTGGGTAATATCCCCTCATATGTGGGGCTGGTCTACTTGAATACAAAATGATCTTCTACATTTTAATTGTGCAAACATGGCTACAATATTTTTTGTAACCCTAAATACATAATTATATACTTTTTTCAGTCAATACAAGCAAAGATATTTACTGTTTTCTATCAAGTTTATTTATTCTTGGGGACTAATGTATGCATGCATAATTATGTCTATGAATGCATAATTGTGTATGATTATGTTTATGTATGTATGCATAATTATGTATATGTATGTATCCATAATTATGCATATGTATGTATGCACAATTAAGCATATTTATGTATAATCACACTGTATGGATAAAAAAGTGAAGTATGCAAAATTATAAATCTATCCATGTATATTGCATACATGCATATGTATATGGATGTATATTATATATAGATCTACATAATCTCCATTTGTGTTCAAAGCATTGGTTTTTAGGGTTCCAAAATGTTTAGACATGGGATCCAAGACAAGCAATGTAAATGGATGATGGTGGAAATAAAAAAGACATGGGGGATTCAATGGCCACCGTTTCCTAATGCAAAAATGAAACATGTGAACAAACCCATACACTTAGACACTTGCAATTAGGTACTTTTTAATTGTGATTTTTTTAAAAATTAATTATATGTATGATATACATGTACAATCATGCACACACATTCATGTGGGTGTGTGCGCACACGCGCATGTGTATAATTGTGTGTGTGTGTGTGTGTGTGTGTGTGTGTGTGTGTGTGTGTGTATATGGGCGTGTGAAGGATTGTGTGAGTATATATATGTATCAGATTTAAACTGGATATGCAACTATGAAATAACTGATTGTCTGCAAGCAATAAGAATTCACCTTGCATTGCATATTACATAATTAAGTATGAAATGACTGATTGTTTTTCACCAATATTCAAATCTAAAAATCAACTATCATAAACCAATGCATTCACTTTCCACATTCGGATGAATTTACAATACGGAATTTTCAAGGTGTTGTTCATTATAAGTGCATGACTATTTTCCAATGAGATATTCATTGTTGTGCATGCAATATTGTAAGGATGATTTGATGTGAGAACGTTACACTACCCCCAATTGTTTAACTTTTTTTTAGGTATGGGAGATGAATGAGAGGTGAACCAGACGCTTGGATATTTGATGATTCAATGTAATTGTGTTTGTCAACACACCAATTTTTTTTGGGTAATATGGTTTTCTATGAATTAACCTATTTTGCAGGTATTCTGATATGTTGATTATGTATATGCATGTCGCCTCTTTCACAGGCTTCAAGAAACCTATTCGAGAAGAGTAGAAGACAATAACCTTTCATAATAGGTATAGTCTTAAGGGCTTTACTTTGGCAATGACCTAGTAGACACTCCTTTCTATTGCAATTGAGTTTAATTTTTTTATTTCTTTATCAAATTGCATGTTGAGTTCAATTGTTTTAGGAAAGTACTTGAAAAAATTAGGTTTCGTTTCAGTTTAATTACTTCTTTGCATCGATGTGTGATGTATTTTTACATATTATATATATATATATATA
>MU228511.1:3461622-3478038 GCA_018584345.1 Thuja plicata | reverse complement strand
AAACCAAATGGTAAAAACCCCAGTGGGAATTAGTACCCACAAAGAACTATACTGTTTATAGTGATCCCTGTTAAAAGATCTTCCAACCCTGTTAGGAGTTGTACATTACAATGCAGTAGTATAGTGAACTGGTTAAGGGTTGGACGCTGTTAGGAGTCTTTTACAATAACCCTGCTAGGGATGGAGGACTCATTGTCCAAGGACTCACTGTCCAAATGGTGAAGGCTACAACCTTATGGTTATTTGATACACACTGTGTCAACAGAATGAACTGTTGTTTGTGACACTGCTTGTCTTATTAGTTCCTTTTATGCGCTGATGCTTTAGCCTCTTGTAAAGCACTATAACAATCTTATCTGTATTCTGAAAGCTTCAACTTCAATATCTATATTATCAACATATGATAAATATAGCTCTGCCGCTTTAACACTCTGCTCTGTTTTTCTAATCTCTGGCTTTCGCAACTCTTCTTATCACAAATGACCTTCTATAAGTACATACACCAAGTATGAGATCATGGGACCTATAGGAAAACTCTTCTTAACATCCTTGTCAGCTCTACTAAGTGCGCAAGCATAATTACAACCACACAAGTAATAACTGAATAGACGCATCGCTTCACTGAGTCGGCTTCATCAATTTAACCATAACTTTACAATCTTCTTGAAACACGTTTGGTGAATTTAGATTAATATCAACAACTCATAAATAATCATGAATATACACATGCATATCCTGAAGATAGGCACAACTCGATCAACACGTTACATACGTCGGCCTTAAACCGTTATTCCTTCAGAACTGTAACCGTCAATAATAGAATTACATATCTTAACTGAATCTTCATATCTGAGTCTGCATGTATGAACATAGCATAGTAAACATGTCAAAAACATGTATCTATCCATTCTATTCTTCATGTCATCATATTGATAAGTACATACAGAAGTACTACTGTGTATTATATGTTGTCATCAATGACAAACATACAATCAATCAACTTTTCAGAATCAAATCTCCAAAAAACCTTCATCTACGATCAAAATACAAAATGTATAACTCGTATTGAATTGCCCATGATGGTTTCAAAAGTACTAGGGGTGACAACTCCATTTGCAGTAGAGTCTGTCAGACTTGTAGCAACAGTTTATTGGGTATGAATGACTTCTAGAAAACTTGCTATATGAGCAAGAAATGCTTACTTGGCATCTTAATTGAGTTGGATATTCGTAGGGGCACTCCCAATTGGTAAGCCACTGACAACTTCATATAGTGGGGAGTAGATGGTCACCATATTATCTACAATAGGTTGTCATAGATCCTTTTCCAACCTCTTCTATTTATCTTTCTTTGCTTATTTTTCTATCTTTGCAGCTGCCTTGGATTCTCGTTCAACCTTTTCCTCCTCTTGTACCTTTAACCTCTCCTTTTTTTTTCTTCTTCTCCTCATCTTCTTTTATTTTTCTTGTAGATTTTTTTCCCTCAAAACTTCCCTTTGTTTTTGGTTTGCTTCACGTTCCACCTTCCTCCCCATCATTTGTTGCTTCTTACACTTTCACAACTCCTCATTCCTCTTCCTTTATGCCTCTTGGACATTGATAAATTCAATGTATTCATCATACGCCAAAATCTAGGAGTGCCTACCTCAGGCGAAGCACTCTTGTGCGACCTCCTCATGATGGAGTGACCCGTTGCATTGGAAGTCTCAATAATTGGCTAGTTGATGATGATACTTGTTTCCCATCTTGTTGGGTGCACGCCATGTAGTCAGTTTCTTTATCACTTATATCATTTTCATCTCCAAAATATTCACCATTCTCATCATCCCAATCCCTTGCATTCATGAAGTACTGCATTACATTTGTAGGATCAATTTCAGGAGGGGTTGACATGGAAAGGGTGACCTCTTCTGTCATGAAATTTGTATTCACTCATAAATTGTTTTCTACTTCTGCAACCCACTCTGGTTGGACAATTTGTGTAGGAAGACTGAGACCTGCTGATGTGGTTTCCATACCTTCATTGGATGTACATTATGGATCAAGGATGTCTAATAGAGTGGTATGTGGTGGATTAGTGACACCTTCAGCTAATTTGGTTTGTACACCTTCAATTGAATCATCTACATTGTCTTTATCGGATGGGTAAGCTTTGTTAAAGATATTAATTGCTTCTTTAGTGTACCATGTTAAATGCATAAGGGCCTCTGCTACGATGTGTTATGGTCTCCAATGTGACTGCATCATTCATTGTTCCAACAGTTTGGAATTCTTCTTAAACATCAAATGCCTCACTTGGCCTCATATCATTTTGTAGTGTATACCTATTTAGTGGCCAAATTCCAGTCCTACAAAACCCACTTAGAATGTTTCCCGCTGTCATTGCTTGCCTGAATGTGCGACTTGCAAGATTTGTTAACTCTTCTTGGCTAATTTCAATGAAGGGGTTATTGGACATCCATGTTGTTCTTTCTTGGTTGAAGCAATTCTTGAACGAAGAGAAAACACTAACATCTAATGGTTGTAGCCTATGGCTGGTACAAGTAGGCAGTGTTAGCAAGTTAATTCCTAAGCGCTTGGCTCCTTCTATTGTTTTGAATGCCACATGGATGCCATGACCATCAAAGATAAGAAGCACCCTATTAGTGTGTGAAACCTCTCCAGTGAATGCTACAAAATGTTGTAACCAGTTAAGAAACAATTTCTTTTTCATCCATGCATGCCATGCATGCACCAGGCTCACATTTTACAATGCAATTTATGATGTATCTCTTTTCTTTGAATAAGTAAAACCCGAGAATAGACATTCTAGTTGCACTAACACAAGCCAAAACTATGATCCACTCTCTACTTTTTGATATCAAGTGGGGTACACATCTTTGCTCCAATCTAGCAATCACTCTCATTCTACAGTTCCTCCCAGCTTGAACATCGGTCGCATGAAAATTCCAAATTCTACTAGATCCATAGTGGTTCAAATTGTAGATCTTCTCCAAGTTTTCATAGAATCATGACACAATAGAAGGTCATACCATAACTGTTTGATCAATGTCCATTCCTTCAGTTGTTCTCATAGTCAAATCAGGGTGCCTACAACAAAAACCAATCCACCATGATTTCCCTGGCATACCATTCTTGAATAGGTTTGGCCTATCCCCACAAACTTAGAAAATAATTGTTTGTAGTTGACTAATTAGTAGACCACACCCAGTTTCTACCATTTCCTTGCACTTGTTGATGGGAGTTTGTGACCGGGTCTGCCAATAGAGGTAAGTTGTCACTGGGTACCGGGGTACCAGCCAACTTCGCCTGTAAAGGTTGTCTGGGGAAATCAGATTCCTTGGGCCTCCAAGCACGTGAGAGTCAGGTCTCAATGGTGTGGGGCTCAGTTGGGTGATGTGACTATTTTGTTTGAGGGGGATAGCTATTTATCTTCAACTCATCTTCTTCGGGGATTCAGGTAAGTGGGTTTTCTTGTAAGCGCGCATTCATTTAACAAATAAACTTCAAAAGATACTGCAGAGTTAGAAATATTTCATCTACCTATAGTTATACTAAACATTCAAGACATCAAAAATGCTCTAACACACTACACTAAATACCAAAGAAATATACAACCATCAATTCATATTTTATCAGTAGCAAAGGAAAGGAGGTCGTTAATCTACTTTAAGTATCAGAGCAAAGGACATGAAGAACACAAAGCATAAAATACTATTAACCCAGAAGACACAATGCTAACAACATCATCGAGAGAACTCTTCCTTCTTCATTAACATCTTTCCCAGCAAGAACTAGTGCGTAGTACAATGGTGGCTCCAAGGGAGCATTTAACTATTGAAAGCTTAAAAACTATGGAGCATTGAGCTCTGCAACTAAGAACTGAGAAAACCAGATTTCTATTAGCTATGGACTACAAAATCATCAATTTTTCCAACCCTTGGAATGAGGTTAGACTTAGCATTTATATGCATCACTTGACTTAAACCTAAACCTAACTTACTTTACACTTTACAATATAATATTATATTTGGTGGCTGGTACTACCTACACCACATTACAAAAGACCTCGAGATGGAGAAGGTCTGACATGTAGAGGAATAAGACAAGAAAAGTGGAGTGGAAGAATCATCCTTGAGAAGAGAGTTGGGAAGAGAGAGAGAGAGAGAGAGAGAGAGAAGAAATATGATCCCCCAGGAATCGAGGCTACATGCCTCATAAATGGGAAAGTGGTGCCCTGTCTCTGATGTGCCAGGTGTAACGTTGAAGTGGCACCTTGGGAAGACCATCTATCAAAAAACCTCTTGTCGATCTGACATGCCTTGTTGTGGTTGCCTACCCTCTGACAACCTTTATTAACTACCTTGAAAGTGACCGGTCGACCTTGGGAACTGGGACATGGGTCACTTAAAGAATATAAAAATGTGGGATCTAGAATTCTGGGATCTGGGAACTTGCATTCTGAAATAATGAATGAATACAAAAACACATCTTCCACTGAACATCTTTGTAATCTGGAGGTCTTTATTACTCCTTATGACTTCTCCCAAGCCTCTAACACTTGGCCTATGCTTTCTTCATCGATATCTTTGATGTTATCCCACCGGATGCGAACAACCTCCAATGCTTCCTCAACTTCTTTGGCCCTATTTTGGAATTCATCCACCATCTTAATGGAATCGTGTGATCAGATCATCATTTTAGACAATCTAGAGAGCCTGCCCTAGTCAAAATCTCTGACAGGAAAATATAGGGACTCCATTCACTCGTCAAACTTGTTGAGGACATAATCCTCTGGGGTACATGTGACGGTGGTGAAGGGATCGACTTGCGATACCCTAGCCACGAATGTTTCAAATAAGCCCAAGGGACATTGGGCTGATGTCACCTTCTCTTTCAGGGCCTTAACCAGTTCCTTGCACACCTCAATTTTGAGGACAAGTTTGGATCCTGGAGGGAATCATACGATTCATCTCCCAAAATTCCAAACTCTATGGTGACTTCTTCACCGATGTTGCAGATTTATTCTAGCCTGGCCTGCCACTTTTCATACTTGGCTAGATCTTGCTCCCATATAATAGCGGAGCCCTTTGCCTAGTTGAGGAGAGGATAGACCTGGTAGAGGTCTTGGAGGGATGCTGCCAAAAATTGTCTCATTGCGGTCACTTTCTTGGTGGCCCACCCATTCACAGCTTGTGCTTTTCTTTTCATGATCCATAGAGAGTCCACATCATCCTGTGCAAGCGACAATCTAGAGGAAGGGGTTCCAGGGTGAACTTCGGCTAAAGGCTATGTTAATTCTGCCAGAAGCGCGAGGAGATTGGCATTTGTTTTTCTTTCCTCTTGTAGCTTCTGGCCCTGCTTGAGGTATCTGGCCTCTATTGCCTTGGTGGCTTCTTTTAGCAAGTCCAACTCACCTTGCTTATCCCTCTTCCCCAATGCTACTTCTATTACGCTGTAGTCTTTGGGCCTTACAGTTGTTGCATCTACATCAAGAGGGGGTGTTGCGATGGTCGCAACAGTAATACTGGTGGGACCAGTCTGGAGAGTATGGACTGCCCGCGCTTTCTTGGGCTTCTTAGCCTCTATACTTCTAGCCATTATTTCATCCAACGAGAGTGGAGAGCTTGTGGCCACCGTCGGGGCTTTCCTCTTCTTGGATTCCACCAGCCATTAGGGCGGCTGAGGTGGCTTCATTATCAAGACCTATTCATTAGGATTCCTTTCAAAATCTAGCAGTGCATTCTCAGGATGCACATTATCCTCGGGCTCTCTCTCGCTCTTGTTTTGGCTCTACCTGTTCTTGCTCTTTGGAACCTTCAACATTTTCTGCCATATCGACGTCTTCTATTATATTATTTGGAGCCTTTTCTCTAGTCTCAATCTCTTCTATATTTTCAGGGACTTCTTCCCTCTTGGTGCCAGTTGTTTCTTCATTTTCTTTATCCAGGACTTCCTAGTATGTTTGCTACTGCTACTCTTGGGCTACATCAGCTTCATCTATTGGAGCGTTCTCTTCCATTGGAACATCCTCCTGAGGTGGGTGAGGTCTCTAGCCAAAATTTAGCAAGGCGGCCACCGTTACTACCTCACCGAAAGTGCTCTGGGGCGCTTGGTCACCCAGAGTTATCAAAGGCGCTTGGAGCGTGATGATCGGGGGTACGGTTGATCCCATAGGTCCAGGTTCCCCAATTGTCAGTTGCTCAACTATGTGTTGCCTTGGTGTATCCTCGGTCTCTTGGACCAGTGTCCTCTCCTACTTAGGTCTCGTCTGTATTTCTTCCCGGGCCTCTTGCTCTGATGTATCTTTCTCTTCTAGGATTTCTTTCTCTACGGGGGTCTCTTCCTTGTCCTGAGCTGCAATCTCCTCCACCGCATGACCTATGCCCTATTGAATCTCCAGGAGCTCCTCTGCTGAGAAGGTGTCATTAAAATTGTCAGGCGGGGGTGAGGAGTCTGAAATATCTCCTAGATCAGGAGAATCCAAACTTACTTCTACTGGGGGCATCTCCAGCATACCAAGGGTGACTGTTGTGCTAGGTGTAGGTGTCACCTTCTTCTTCTTCCTTATGAGTGAAGCCCCGATATCCAGAATGATAGTAGAATCTGCCTCAGTGAAAGTCTATCTTCTCATCATGGCTACCAGTGATGGGGATCTTGCCAGGCGAGCAGATGCCATTAGAGTTATAGGGAGACCGGTGGATACCTGCATACTTAGCTATTGGCTGGTCAACTTTGCTGACTCCATTTGTTGATGTAGTTGAGCCATTAGAAGGGTGGGGATCTGGGGAGGTGCCTTGGGAATTGGGGCACCCTCTTTTTCTTTCCCTCTACTCATGCTTGCTTCAGCGACCACAAAAGATGAAGAAGATCTGGCACCGGCTGAAGAGGGAGTGGTCTTCTTGACCGTTGATTTCTTCCAGGTGCTTTTGGGACACACCTGGGAAAAGTACTGGTGACTTGCCTCTATAATAGGGTGGCATACCCCTTCAATTGTTAGATCCTCTGAGATGGACCAATCCACCGGAGGAAGATCCTGTTTGTCCAGCCCTTGTCCTTCGTATGCTGGATCCTCCAGCGGCCCGTCATCTTTAAATCCCTTCAAGAAGGTCTGAAGGTCCAGTGTTTTCATGAGCCCTTTGCTCATCCTTGTATTTTTTTGGGCCCGGAGATCAAAACATTCATGGAAGTCCACCCAGAAGTCTCCAATGTCCTCTTCATGCAGTTCAGACGCCCGAGGTAGTGTTGTGGCAATCTTGTCGCGGGGATCATAATTTTTCTGGGTGTGGTGGAATTCCACCAGCCCCAAGCTCTTCAGTTCACTGTTTGCCTCCCAGGCTGGGGCAAGGCTGCATGTATAATCCCCACAAGAGAATGGGAATGGAACGTTGATGACCTTCTTCAACGTGAAGAAGGCGTGTAGATCCAGGATCTTCCTGCAAAACTCTAAAAGAATAATCTTATCCCCACAATATTGGGGAAGAAGATAGGGCTTCCCATTGAAGCCTATCACCTTGATGTAGGTGTGATGTTGGAACTGAATAAAATAATGGTTGTAGGAGCTGACTAGATTCATCACTTCCTGTGATAATCTGTACCCAGAATCCTGGGTAAGGGTTAAGATATTATGGTAAATGAACGCGTCATTTACCCAAAAAAAGTTCAAGAAACTGAGCTCCCACTGTAACTGGGGATAGTGATCCCATGGTGTGACCTACCCTGGTGCATTCATGAGTTCCCCAGCTGTTCCCAAACTTGGAAAAGTTGACCTTTGTTGTTCTAACGCCCACAACACATACGATGTCATGTAAAATTGGGAATTTTGCACAACCATCCTCATTTGCGTATCTATGTGATTAGCTATAATAGCTGCCCAGTTGAAGGTCTAATTGTGGGTAGTGATGCAATATAAAATATAGTACATCCATGCTAAGAATTCTCAGGCATGGGGCCATCCAAAAACCCTGCATAAAAAGATTATGCCCGCCTGGATGGGCTCTTTGAAATCCCCGTGGGGAATTTCTAACTTCATTCTTTTGTGGTCTCGCTTTGGAGACTTCAGCCATTGACTGTTGAGGTGTTGCTGGGAAATGCCTTCGGCCTCGCTGAATTCCTTTAGTGAGTCAACCCGGGTGACAATAGCAGATCCTTTGAACTGAGGAATCCCCAACCCAGAAGCAAAATTTGGGGCGTCCAAGGTGACGATTATGGTAGGGTATTGTAGTGGCTGGGGATCCGAAAGTAGAACTGTGCGAGTAGGTGCATTGTATAGTAGTGCCAGCTACTTTATTAATTTTAGTGACTACACCGAACATGGAAAGTTTGCAGCCTTTATGATGCCAAAGGCGGCGAAGCAAGTGGCCATTTTGTCCCCTTCAGTCTTTAACCTGTAAATGGTCTGGATCAGACCTTGCGATTCGGCCCAAGTTCCGGGGTCTATATCTGTTATTTGCTGGACCTTGGAGTCCACCTTGGACCCCACAATAGCTCCCTCCTTTGGATATTTGGAGGTCAAAGGCAGCTTTTCTAACATTCTCTCCATTTTGGACTTCATAGCCGCATGGGTGGAAGTGGTAGGTAGTTCTAGAATATCAGGAGGGGCAATAACATCAGACATCTTCGATCAATCTATCCGCAAACTGCAAGACCAAAAAACTATCAGGACATATATATCAAAATAAGTTATGACTCTGGGAGATTCTCCACCACCCTGCACCTGTCAAAAGAGCATTATTACATACATAAAAAGTCCCGAGGTATCTAGAATGAACATGGCTTAGCATTCTGGAGCATTTTAACAAGGCGGCAGGAAGAAGTAGAAGACAAGGTCTTGCTGGGGGTCCAGAATCTCGACAAACTAGTCATTGTCGATGTGACTGGCAATAAGCTGTACTTTGGTCATCGTGTATTTGCATGTGGTATGGTGACTAGTGGTGTTAAGACATTTATGGTGATAAGTGAGCTGACACAGATGAATTAAATGCCAGATGAGACATGGTTTGAATGCCCACTCATGGGAAATTAATCCCGCCATTAAGATGATGAGATAAAGGAGAGAGAAAGTCACCATGGTTCGAACCAGCAAGGTGTCAAGTTTGAAGCATGGCGACTCTGTCTCAACAAGCTCGGTCTCGTGGGGAAAAAATGCAGGATAGAGTGCGAGGAACTCGCAAGCTTGGAAGGATATACAGAATATATATATGAACCAAAATGTAGGGGGCCGAGGGCCAAAATAGATATACACAAAATATACATTATTTACAAATATTTATAGGGATACACAAACTATCCCAAGGAACTATACACTATTTACATTAATCTATGACCATGCAAAGGGCAGACAACCCTCTGGCGATGTCGACCCACCAACGGGAGGCATACCAAACAAACAAAACAAATAGGACAAAAAATTGAAATGAAGAAAAATGAAAACAGAACCAGAGAACAAAAATAGAAACAACAAGGAAAACGTGGAAATGACAAAGAACCAGAGAACCTACCTGGAAATCCATAGAAGAGTGGGGGATGAGAATACCAGAAGCACCTCTACAATGAGCTCTACCTTCAAATGACCACAAACAAGCACCTCGAAGTAATTGGATATCAACACACTAAGCAAAGGGTAATCCTAGTTTAATCATCGTTTAATCACTTGAGGATCGCTCTGAGCACAAGTGTTTTAATCGCAGTAACTGTAAAAGTGGCCAGTAATTTCTATTTATACCAAGGTAAAAATCAAGTTACCCTTTTCCCCACAAACTCTGGAACAAGCAAACCTCTAGACTATGGGCCTAGGGATTCCACACTACCATGCCTCCTTACGAAAAGAAGACATCATGGCGGAGAATCCCGGAGTCTGGAATCCGGCTCTGGAAAAGAAACAACCAACTCCGGGACTGGGTCCCAGAGACACAAAAGACAATTTAAAGCAAAATAAAATAAACCTCATGGGAGGGAAAACCCGGAGAAGAAAACAACAAAAAAAATGAAAAAAGGGACAGAAAATGAGGCAAGAGCCAAAAAGCGAAGACAGGGGACCCAACATTTTGCACACAAAATGTAGGGACGGGTATGCAAGGCATAACAACACCATTGGGAAATTTCAGCCTTCTCCTCTTCTAATAAAATGGTACGTGGCCCCCTCATAGTTGTTGTTGTAACCCTTGTCAGCCATGACCTCAAACTAGTACTGGGACACCAAAATTGATTGTTGATGCTCTAATTGACATTCCCTTCTCTTCTACACATGCAATTTCTTGTCTCATGTCATGTTTGGACCATTTTACTCTTGGATTTGACTGAATAATAGGTTCAACAATGGGGTCTAACTGCACGTTAGGTTCATATTTAGAAATATTAATTTCTTCATTGGGGATTCTATCCACTAGATCTATGAAGTGTACTCCATGAGTCACTCTACCTCTACCTCTACCTCCACCTCCACCTCTTCCTCCTACTCATTTGCTTCGGGACTCTCCAATCCTTTTGATGTCATACCCTTCCTACCTCTACCTCTACCTCTACCTCTACCTCTACCCTTACCTTTATCTCGTGCCATGAATCTCACTTTACCTGCACGAGGATAATCATATAGCACTTAATAATCATTTAACAACAAACTTAAACCCTTGACAACATTTGCAAAATAATAAACATTAAAAGGAAATGGAAGGCATTGAGAGAATCATTGTTTATCTCCATCACTATGCATACAAGAAATCAAGCATTCTTGATGGGCACAACGTTACATGGAGGTTGAAGAGCATATCCCAAATGGTTGCAGAGCTAAGTAAAATACATATGTAATTGTGCACACATGGGTACAACATTTTAATGTGATTGCTAATACAAATTTTTTATATGTATACATAAATATGTGTATGCATACATATTTATGTAGATGTATAGATAATAATCTATACATATAATTAATAAGAAAACCCAATTTCAAAATTACAATGTGCTTAATTGCAAGTATTTAGGCATATGGGTCTGTTCACATGTTTTAGTTTTGCGTTGGGAAAGGGTGGACAACGAATCCCTCATATTCTTTGTTATGTCCATTTAGGTCATCTACATGCCATGTACATTATGGAACCCTATAAACCAAAGTTGTGAACACATTTTCTTTATTTTGTAGTTCTGTATACAATATACATGCATATACAAATGAATGTATGCAATATACATGGCTACATTTATAGTCATGTATGTATCTATGCAATATACATTCCTTCATGCATATACATTGTTGGAAATAATGGAATGGTGTGTACTGAGAGGGGAGGAGTGAATCAATACCCTTAAAACTTTTATCACTTAACCTTAATCCTTTATGTAATCAATTACTTGTATTACCAACCATATATGCTTTTCTATCTTTATGCATGTAATATCAATTCATAAACTTAATTAGCATGTAAACATTTATAGAAACATTCATGAAATGTATTGACACATGACACAAGATTTGGTAACGCAGAAAACCCCTATTAGAAGGTAAAAACTATGGTGGGGATGAAACCCACAAAACTTCACTATCTGTAGAATGGAAGGGGCCGATTAAGGCTTAAAAGTTTGATCACTTCTGATGATCTTACCTTGTTAGGAGTAACATGTAGAGACTGGTTAAGGTCTACTCTGTTAAGATCTTTAGCAACACTGTTTAGTGTGCACTCGGTTAAGAGATTTAGAAAGGATTGTTAAATCCACCTTCTCAAAGCATTTCTTCTCTTTGCTAAACTTGTTAGAATTTAGTCAAAGATATTCATTGACCTGAGTATATGCAATCTAGAATTATTGATTACAGATCCAATAAATTTCACATGTATAATTATCACCTCTAGTGATTGATCGTTACCTTTGTTCTTCTTGGTAGCCTTGAATCTTGTTCTTGAGAACTGATTTCATCTTTGGCTATTCTTTTTCATAAAACTCTATCTCTAATCCATAGAAGTGTCTATGGCTACAATCATCATCACATCCATTTGTTCTGATTGATTACACATCTATTTATACAATAAGTTTTATCTAAATGAGTTTAATGCATAACAATGATAATTCTATGATCAAAGGTTTACAACTTGACCTTGATCTCCTAGTTTGCATGTTTCTAATCAGTTAGACTGATTAAAACAATTACAATTACATTGCTTGTCCCTCAAGAAATGGATTTAAAGCTAATCAAAAAGCTAAATATAAAACACAAGTGTTTTATCTGACGTGGAATTCAAATCCACATTTCTCAGGATTTATAACTATCTCTCGGTAGACTGCTGCATAGGTTGCTCTGTAGTCTGTCGGGTTCCTCTGTTATCTGTTCTGTTAGGTTACACTATAATATGCTTGTCGGGTTGCTCTGTCAGATTACTCTGATGGGTCCCACTTGTAACATTTTTGGGTTGCACTAGTAAACTATGTCATCAGGTTCCCTTATGAACTTGTCTGTTGGGTTGCACTAAACCTGTCTTTCGGTGTTGGTGTTACCATGGCTTCAAAACTATTTTCCTTTGCATACTAATGGAAAAATATGCCTTCAATCTCCCCCTTTGACATTAGTATTAAAAATTGATATGTGTAAAATACTAAAATGTGTAGTATGTACATCAAGTTTTTACCTTGTCATTATGACTCCCCCTATGTATATGTCAGTATAGTATATGTATATGTATGTGTTAGTAATAACTGAGAGGGGGAGGGTGAATCAGTGGCCTAAAAAAATTATCCTTCAAACTTTAACAACCAATCAATAAACCTCAAATTATTATGTCCCTACAAGATGCATGCCATGAAATACTAATAATGATTAACTGTTTGTCGGTTTTCTATGTCAATCCTTATTCTTTCTTGATTACTGATAAGCAGTATAACTATTTACTGAAACTCAATAAATAAGCAGAGTATGCTGATCAATCCAAATTTATCTATGTAAGATGCAAGACAGTAATGAAATGAATCATACACACATAACACATGGATTTTAACATGAAAACCCTGTTAAGGGAAAAACCACTGGGACCGGTACCCCAAATTTTCACTCTTCTGAAGTGAGCCCTGTTAAGAGCCAAACCTATTAAAGGTTACAAACACACTGTTAGGTGTGACCTTGTTAGAGGATGTTATACATAGAGGTTGTCACTTAGTATCAGGCATCTAATGCTGTCATCCTTGAATCAACCTCTCTCTTAGACTGTAAATAGGCATCGGGCATATCCAATGTTACTTTCGTGAATCAACCTTTTTGGCACTCCTTGGGATGTACCTTAATACATAGAAGACTATTAAGTCCTGCTTGGTTAAGAGACTTGATGCTTCAATGGTTAAACTAAAACATTATGACCTATTCATATTGCAACTTAAATTGCCGATTTTCAGATCTATTTAAGTACATTACCTCTCTAACCAATGTATCAATTCAATCCTTGTGCTCCATACTTTTTTCTATGTGATGTTGTGCTCATTGTTTGTCGGTTGTCTATAGAATTCCTTAGCTCTTCCTTCAACTTGTTTGATCAGGACTGCATTAGGTTGTTCTTCATCAGTTTCTCTTCAACATCCTCTTTCTATTCACTCCCCTTAATCCCATTCGTAAATGAATTAAGCTTAACTCTTATATAGACATAATATTCATTGTTTCTTGATTCTTGATTCTTGGTGTGAAAAAAAATCCAGTCAATTAGATTTAAAGCATAACTCCTGATTTATCTTGTAGATATCTTCTTGCCAACAGTACAAATCAGCTTTAAATCAATCACTTATCGCTGGTCGAATAAAACAAAATAGACAACCAGTTAAGTCTTTATTTAGCTCTGCTAGCTAGATATTTTGTCATTTTCTAAACTTTCTATTCTGTTGGTCACCACTTCAGTTAGTCATCGGTGACAATTGATAGTTCCATCGGCGAGACTCCAGTTAGCTTCGTGACCTTCGCCCGTCGGGTAGCATTGTATTTTATTCCATCGGGTTACTCTGTGCTTTGCTCATCGAGCAATACTGTGACTCTGCTCGTCGGTAGTGTTGTGCATTTCCTTGTCGAGTATCACTATGACTTTGTTCTTTTTCTCTGTCTGTCAGGTGCACTCCGTCAGTGTTGTTTGTCACTTAGTGAATACTTGATTTGTATGCATTACTGATAGCATAGCCTTGGTTCCTTTGGTTCTCTGAAGTCTTTGGCATTGTTTACTTGACCATACAGATGATATCAAGTTGACATCAATGACAATATAATGTATTAACTGATTTAATGCCTTGCATTATCTTCAACTTAATATTGTCAAACATTCAATCAGTTACATGTCATCAATCTCTCCCTTTGGCATTGATGGCAACATACTATATTATCATACTATACTATTTCTAATATAATATGAAATACAACAGTTGAGATTTATCAAACTACCAATCTTTTGTCCTGTTCACCGATAAATGTCTGACCATCGGTAATCTCTATTTTAGCTTAGATTTGATTCTTGCAGATCTTTCTATCTATCTTCAATCCCTTCACTGGATGGATGTAGAATCTTTCTTTCTCTCGTATGATGTGTTCTCCTTTTGTGTCAAACTCTCCCCCTTTGATTGTTCTCCTTTCTTTTGATGTTTTCTATTTTACTTGTCAGCAACTCTCCCGTTTGTATAAGATTTCCATACAATCTCTCTCCCTGTTAGAGTAGTGTGATAATGGATAATCTCTGCCTTTCCAGATGGATGTGATAATATGGATAATTTATCTCCCTTTGAAATCAATGCCAAAAAAAATCTCACAAATATCTGACATTAATGTGAAGTAAACTTTTCTCTCTATCCATAATATATTCCTTGAATTTCCCTTATCCATCAGTAATACAACAATATGCTCTGGTGCTTGGTCTTGATATGTACCTGTCTGTATATAGATGTTGCTTTGAAGTTCATCTCTTTGCCTGCATCAACATTACTGATAATATGTAGGCTGATATAGCCTTCAGTCATTTTACTGACCAGTAGACAAGGGTTTGACCCCTAGTCTCTTTCTCAAGTACTCAAATGCATCCTTGGGCAGTGGCTTGGCGAAGATATTGGCCAATTGTCTTTTGATTGCACATACTCAATTATCACCTCCTTTGCCTGAACTTGTTCTCTCAAATAATGATACTTGATGGCAATATGCTTTTTTTTAGCATGCATGACTGGGTTTTTGGAAATGTTAATTGCACTTGTATTAACACAATAGATAATTACTGGTTCTAGGATCTTCATATGCATACCTTCCAGTAACTGTTTGATCCATACAATATTTGAGCAATTTGTAGTAGCAACAACATACTCTGCTTCTGTAGTAGATTGTGAGATGCATCCTTGTTTCTTGTTGATTCATGTGACAAGTTTGTCACCCATGAAGAATGCTCCTCTAGTTGTGCTCTTCTCGTCATTAATATTTCCATCCCAATTAGCGTCGATAAAGACCTGAAGTTCAAATTTGCCTTCTCTTTTGTACCAGAAGCCATATTCCTCAGTATTCTTCAGATATCTTAGAATTCTTTTCACAATAGTCATATGTGATTCCCTAGGATTAGCAGAAAATCTAGCAACTATTCCTACTACATGTGCAATATGTGGTCTAGTATGTACCACATACATGAGTTTGCCTATCATTGATATGTACAAAGTATGATTTACCTCTGATGTCTTGTCCTCCTTTGTCAACTTACATCCAGTAGCCATCGGTGTTCCAACTGATTTGGATTCTTCCATCTTGAATATTTTCAGGACCTCTTTAATGTATTTGGACTATGTAATGAAAATGACTTCACAGTGTTGCATGATCTGTAGACCAAGAAAGAACTTGACCTCTCCAAACATAGACATCTCAAACTCTTTGCTCATCTCATTAGCAAATTATTTGCATAGCATATCATTGCCTCCAAATATGATGTCATCAACAAATATTTTAGCAATCAAAGTGTTAGCATCAGTATCTTCCTTCAAATAAAGATTACTATTTTCACTAGTCCTTACAAATCCAATACTTATAAGATAGGAATGAAGTCATTCATACCAGGCTCGGGGTGCTTGTTTTAATCCATATAAGGCTTTGTGAAGTCTACATACCATGTCCCTCTTATCTGGATCAACAAACCCTTCTGGTTGTTCAATGTATACCTCTTCTTTAAGTATTCCATTCAGGAATGCAGATTTGACATCCATTTGATATACCTTGAATCCTTTATATGCAACATAAGAAAGTAATATTTTTACTCCTTCTAGCCTAGCAATGGGTTCAAAGGTCTCTCCATAGTCAATTCCTTCTTCTTTTGCATACCCCTTGCATACTAGTCTTGCTTTATTCCTTGTGACTTCTCCATTCTCATTCATCTTATTCCTGAATATCCATTTTGTACCGATGACATTCTTGTCATCTGGTCTTGGCACAAGTGACCAT
>MU228511.1:3445796-3459350 GCA_018584345.1 Thuja plicata | reverse complement strand
ATCTTCTTCTAGTACACCTCCAACTCCTCGGATAGCATTGACTACCTCTTTGATTCTTGTGCTGTACTAAGTGATGTTTTCACCTTCTTTCATTTTGAGATCATCAAACTTTCCTCTAAGGATTTCTGCCTTGGCTCTTAAAACATTTTTGTCACTACCATGCACAAGCTTTAATTTGTCCCACACCTGCTTTGCAGTTTTGCATTCTTTGACATCTTCAAATTTAGCATCGAAGAGTGAGGAAGCAAGCTCTATCATCATGTCATTGTGTTATTGCTTCTCTCTCATTTTTTCAACTGTTGGTGCTCCTGTGGGAAACACATATTCAGTTTCTAGGAATTGAGTAACATCATTACCAATACCTAATAAGTGGAGTCTTATCCTGCTCTGCCACGAAGAAAAATTATCTTTGTTCAACTTGGGCACATCTCGTCTGTTCATCTTGTGATCTTTGGCTTAGGTTTTGAAACCTTCCTTCTAAGCACAGAATCTCTAATACCAATTGTTAGTAATAACTGAGAGGGGGGGTGAATCAGTGGCCTAAAAAATTTATCCTTCAAACTTTAACCACCAATCAATAAACCTCAAATTATTATGTCCCTACAAGATGCATGCCATGAAATACTAATAATGATTAATTGTTTGTCAGTTTGATCTATCAATCCTCATTCTTTTTTTATTACCAATAAGCAGTATAACTATATACCGAAACTCAGTAAATAAGTAGAGTATACCAATCAATCTAGATTTAGCTATGTAACATGCAAGATAGTAATGAAATGAATCATACACACATAACACATGGATTTTAACGTAGAAACCCTGTTAAGGGAAAAACCACTGGGACTGGTACCCCAAATTTTCACTCTTCTAAAGTGAGCTCTCTCATGAGCCAACCTTGTTAAATGTTACAAACACACTGTTAGGTGTGACCTTGTTAGAGGATTTTATACATAGAGGTTGTCACTTAGTATCGGGCATCTAATGCTACCATCCTTGAATCAGCCTCTCTCTTAGCCTGTCAATAGGCATCGGGCATATCCAATGCTACTTTCATGAATCAACCTTTTTGGCACTCCTTGGGATGTACCTCAATATATAGAAGACTGTTAAGTCCTACTCAGTTAAGAGACTTGATGATTCAATGGTTAAACTGAAACATTATGACATGTTCATATTGCAACTTAAATTGCAGATTTTTAGATCTATTTAAGTACATTACCTCTCTGACCAATGTATCAATTCAATCCTTGTACTCCATACTTTCTGCTCTGTGATGTGCTCATTGTTCGTCGATGGTCTGTAGAATTCCTTAGCTCTTCCTTCAGCTTGTTTGATCAGGACTACATGAAGTTGTTCTTCATCAGTTTCTCTTCAACATCCTCTTTCTATTCACTCCCCTTAATCTGATTCATAAATGAATTAAGCTTGTCTCTTATATAGATATAATATTCATTATTTCTTGATTCTTGATTCATGGCATGAAAAATAATCTAGCCAATTAGATTTAAAGCATAACTCTTGATTTGTCTTGTAGATATCTTCTTGCCAACTGTACAAATCATCTTTAAATTAATCACTTATCTCTAGTTGAATAAAACAAAATAGACAACCAGTTAAGTCTTTATTTAGCTCTGCCAGGTAGATATTTTGTCATTTTCTAAACTTTTCTTTCTTTCTCTCACCACTTCAATTAGTCGTCAGTGACAACTGATAGTTCCATTGGTGAGACTCCAATTAGCTTCATGATCTCCATCCATTGGGCAACACTGTATTTTCTTCTGTCAGGTTACTCTGTGCTTTGATCGTCGGGCAACACTGTGACTCTGCTCGTCGGTAGTGTTGTGCATTTCCATGTCAGGTATCACTGTGACTTTGTTTTTTTCTTTGTCCATTGGTGTTGTTTGTCACTTAGTGAATACTTGATTTGTATGCATTACTGATAGCATAGCCTTGGTTCCTTTGGTTCTCTGAAGTCTTTGGCATTGTTTACATGACCATACAAATGATATCAAGTTGACATCAATGACAATACAATGTATTAACTGATTTAAAATGCCTTGCATTATCTTCAATTTAATATTGTCAAACATTCAATCAGTTACATGTCATCAGTATGTACACTTGCTTTTATGCTATTCTCCCTTTTCACCTTATCTTCCCCCTTTATCATATCATTTTCCTCCTTTATTCATATCATTTTCCCCCTTTTTTATAGTAAGGGCAAAGGTGTAATTACTTACAACTTGTCAAAAATGTGGGAATGGGAGTTGTTCATGTCTTCCATCATCTTCTCCCATTTTTCTTGAAGGTGTTCTAGGGACATTTGCTCCAATGTAATCCTTGCATGCATATCATAGATGTTGTCGATGACAGACATCTCTGGGGTGGCAATCAATTATCTTTCCATTGTCATATGTTGTTGGAGTAGTATAAGATTCGGTAGGAGTAGAGCCTGAAGCTCAGTTACCTCATGTCTGAACTTTGATTCTGCCTCTTGAATCTGAAGTCTCAACTTCTTTTCTTCCATTACCTTTTCATAATACAACTTGATTGTATTGTCAGTTGCTGAGAGACCTTGAGCACTAGCAGTAAGATCTGCATCTATTTTTGCAATCTTTTCACTATTTTCTTTAGTGAAGTTCTCTAATGTGCTTAACTTATGAATTAAGGTGATAGCTTTTGAAATGATTGGTTCTAATTCATTTACTTGTTCAGACAACTTTACCTTGTTCTCGGCCACTTCTTGGCTGATTTTCTCGGTCAATTTATATTGGTACTTTTGTTTTGCACATTCTTCTATGGCCTTCTCAGCATCCACATTATGTGATGTAATGACTTCGATAAGAATGGTTAGTTGATCAATGATTGAAGCATTTTGATCAATGTTTGTATCAGATACTATCTATTGAAGTATATCCCTTGTTGTTTCACGTACCTGTGTGTCCTTTGTTTCCTTTTTTAAGCTTATCTTGGATAGCTTTTCTTCTACAAAGTTTTGCATAGTTTGTAAGTGCTTCTAGATCTAATGTCCTTGGATCATAGGTTGGTATCACAATAATCTCATTCAATGTAACTAGATTATT
The DNA here is from genome assembly GCA_018584345.1 of Thuja plicata. Taxonomy (NCBI): domain Eukaryota; kingdom Viridiplantae; phylum Streptophyta; class Pinopsida; order Cupressales; family Cupressaceae; genus Thuja; species Thuja plicata. Next base: position 3,456,264 of record MU228511.1, on the reverse strand, counting down.
ATTCTTTTTCTTGGATAGAGTTGTGGAGGGACCTATATGTAGTACCATAGCAAGTTCCTTTGATTGGTTTGATGTTCTTGGTGAAGGGTTTGGAGTATGTGTACCTGTATCTTGTTGCTCGGTGTCTACCTATCAGTTGGGAGTGGACGTCTCCATATCAACCTTAGCCTTATCTGCAACATCTCCTTCGGTATCCTTAGGAGTGATATCACCTTGCTTCTCTTCTTCACCTTTATCTTTTTTTTCTCCTCATGTTTCTTTCTGTTCTTCATTGGTTTCTTTCTGTTCTCCATCTTTATTCTGTTTATTAGTTGTGTAATACTGTTCCTCTTCACCCTTATCATCAGGTATGCTTGCATCAGGCTCAGGTGACTTCTCCTTTTGTGAGATGATATTTATAGCCTATATCAATAATGGCATTTGGCCTAATATATTCACTTGTGCAACATCTATAGTTGTATATTGTTCCTTGGGTTTTTAGGAGGTAACAGTAATATCTTCATCTCCCTTTACCTCATCTGCAAGATCTTCTCTGGTAATATCGATGATAGTATTATCGGTGAATGTTTCATCTGTAGTATCCATATCCTTGTTAGCTTATGTGTTCAATGCTTCTTCATTAACATCCACACCATCATTTATAAGAATGTGTTTTGGGCTTGGTTTAGCTTGATCTTCTTCATTGTGAGGCTCGTCGGAGTATGCACCCTAAAATGGTTGCCTAGACTATGGGCCCCCATTTATCAATTTATCAAATTCCTAAATCAATGCTTTGCAACATTTTCAATTCAAATCAATTTACTTGATCAAATCTCAATTAATTCAGTTATTTCAATATTTCCTAAGGTTTGATCATTTCATCAATTATCTTATTTAATTAAAAGAAAATAATTCCTTTTTATTAAATAAAATAATCTTATTTAATTAAAATTCCTTTTTAATTAAATAATCTTATCTTATTTAATTAAAATCTCTTAATTAAATAATATTATCTCATGTATTAGAACCAAAAATATGGCGTGCGGGAGCAGCTCTGGAGGTAACGAGTATGAAGGAGAAAACCCTCACAATGGAGGTTTTGATAGAAGCAGGCTAAACTTCAGATCAAAAGTGGGTTGGTAGAACGATAGACATATAGGGTTCTGGAATCATGGCAAACAAAAATGGGCTCCTAAATGAAATATTAGGATTTCTAGCTTTCAGAGGGAGGGTTTCGGTGGCCCTTCTAAAAACCCTAAACCTCAAACTACCTTTGGAAGCCATCGACAAAACCCAAGAGCTAGATGGATTCCTCCTAGGCAAGATCATGCGCATATCCCTAATCAAGGGAGGAATGAAAGGAGCAGGGATGATGGAATCCCCTCATTTAGGAACATAAGAGACCATTTAAGAATACCAGACAACTTCCAGTTTCAACAGATTGAAAAGAAGTTCTAGCGTCCAAAAGGCTCAAGCAAGGCTATTACATCAGTAGTATCGATGGAGCAAAAACAAAATGAGGTAGATATCATAAGAGCCTCCTCTATTCTAATTAATAATACACATTGGATGGACTCGGTAAAATTGCTAAAAGAGAAAGTCCTTTTTATGAAATGGGTGGGACCCTGGCCATCCTTGACCAAAATCCAAAAATGGATAGAAACCAAATGGGGAGGAAATTTTGAGCTCAAGACCCTAACTAATGAGTTCATTTTGGTTATATGACCAATGAAGATGGATAAAGAATGGATATTAAACAATGGACCATTCACATTGGATGGAAAGGGGATATACATATGTGATTGGAAGCCAAACTTTAATCCAGATAAAGAAGAGATGGAAAATATTGTCGTCTGGCTGAAACTAATGAATCTTCCCTGGGAATACAAAAATGAACAAACATTGGAAATTATAGGGAACATTCTTGGGAAATTTTTCATGTCTGAAGAAGTTGTGGATAAAAATGACTTTTACAACTACCCTAAGATCCTTGTCAAAATGCAGAAATGCTACCAAATTCCTAACTATGTGATGCTTGGTTCAGCAAATGAGGAATGGAGGCTTAAAGTAGAGGTTGAGGAGGCAAACTTAACTTCTAAGGCAACCGAGGTATAGTAAAAAGGTAAAGGTTTGTCAGAAAATTACATTTTGGAGTGGATAAAGAGTGTGGAAGCGAGTAGGACTCGACAACCCCCTTGGTCGATAACTTTTGAAGAAGAAATGATCACCAACAGGGTTTCTGTTACATAGGATTGCTTCTTTCTCTTCTCAAGAGAGGGTCCAAACTTGAGTAAAGATATCCCTCTGTCCACCCAAGTAGCAGTGGAAACACCTCATGCTTTATTGGATGGGGCTCCTCCTACAGTGTCCTATGAACCAGTGCAATCTGCAATAGTGCAAGACACACTAGAGGCTATTAACAACACCTCTCTTGATTAAAGGACAAGGCTTGAGGATAGAAACTGTAAACCTAACTATATTGAGGAAGGTGTCTTTCAATATATGTCATATTTCAGATATTCTGATAATGTTGGCCAGTTTATGGGACAATATGCTGATATCCAAATGTCCCCAGAGATGCATGATCCTAATAATATATCTCTTGCTACCCATACCATAGAAGATGACAACAATACAGGAAAGGACCCCTTAAGCTTTACAAAGCATGGCCATGTTGATCCATCACTTTTGTCTTCAATTTTGGTAGCCATCAAATGACCTCAGATGGGTAGAGTCTCTCCAACTCTCTTCTCTGCTTCCTATTCCACTACCCCAATCCAAAAGATAACTTCGCAAGGCAGAAGTTGCAGCCTCCACCCAATTATGGAGGCATTGAATAAAATCCAAGATGCACATGACAAGTTTGATAAAGATGAACATTGGAATGAACTAATAGAAGACTGTCAGGCAGGTAAAATTTCTCCTATAAGAAATCTAGAATCTTCTTTCCAATAAGCATGAGACAATGGTGATAACCTACTGGAAACATCCTCCAATATAAGTTTTTATAGTGAAGATGATGGTGAGGAATACTTGGGGACATAAGACACCTTGAATGTGTTGGAACAAAGAGGCTTACATCAATCAGAATAAAAAATGAAAAAACCAAAGTTGGGAGAAAAAAGGAGAAGAGGACCAAGATCAACCAAGGAAAAGTTGGCGCAAGCAGGTTGTGCAACAGACCAAACAAAATTGTTGAGATTAGGTAAAGGCTATGCCTTATCCAAAAAACAATGAGGATCCTCTCATGGAATATCAAAGGCTACAATGCCTCTAAAAATACCCGCCTGCTCAAGAGAGGTCTTGAGCAAGCTAGGGCAGATATAGTTCTACTCCAAGAAACAAAACTAAAAGGTGATGATATTAAATTCTTCTTAAAGAAATTTGTAAGATGGCAAGGTGTCTTTTCAAAAGCTAGTGGAGCCTTAGGAGGTCTCAGCATTTTATGGGACAAGAGTGTTGTGGAGGTATTTCTGATTAGTCAAGCTTCTAATTGGCAATGGATTGAGGTAAATTCAAAACAACTACTCTCTCGATTTTATATTTTCAATGTATATGGCCCTAACAATCCCAGTGAAAAATAAGCATTATAGAAGTTACTCTCCAACTTCCTAAGTGAAAGACCTAATGACCTGTTCCTCTTAGGAGGAGATTATAATGCAATTGTAAGGCCAAGTGACAAAAAAGGGGGGAAAGGCTGGCAAGGGAAGAGCCAACTTGCCTTCTCTAACTTTGTCTTAGATAATGGATTGGAGGAATTAGATTTCAACATAGGAGATTTCACTTGGATGAACAGAAGAAAAGGCTTCCTCAATATTGCTGAGAAATTGGACAAATTTTTCTTAGCTGGTAATTGGGAAGATTATGACTAGTTATGCTCTACAAATATACTCCCCATTACAGGATCAGATCATTACCCAATCATGTGCATCATTCAAGAGGATTCTTCTCCTGAGAGATCACCTTTCAAATTTGAGGCTATGCGGTTACAAGCTGATGACTTCTATCTTAATATTGAGAACTGGTGGCTGAACTCCCCAACTTTTGATGGAAATTTTTCTTTCATCTTTTTCAAAAAGCTACAATATGAGAAAGAAAAGTTAAAACTTTGGAATAGAGCTACCTTCAAAAACATATTTGAAGAAAAAGTTAACTTGGAGAATTGTCTTCAACTTCTAAATGAAAAAAATGTTGGTTTAGGGATGGATGAGGCTCTGCTCATAGAAGAACAATCTCTTCTAAAGAAATACAAAGAAGTTTTGTCCCGAGAGGAGATCTACTGCAAACAAAAATCTTGGGAAACCTAGTTGAGGGAAGGGGATAGAAACACCAAGTTTTTTCATAAGTCTGTCAAAGTCAGAAGAGCTCAAAACAAGATATTTGCTATTGAAAAGGAGAATGGAGAGATTATTAATGATAAACAAGTAATTAACAAAGAAGTGGTTAGCTTTTAGAAAAATATCTTCACCCAACATTATCAGGCTGGAAAGGAAGCAAAAAAGCTACTTGACCTCATCCCAAATAGTATCACAAATGCCCATAATGAGTTTTTAATGAAGCTAGTCACTATGTTAGAAGTTAAGGCTGCTTTGTTTGGATTAGGAGGTGACAAAGCCCCGGGTCTTGATGGTTTCCTGACCCTTTTCTTTCAAAAAACTTGGAATATTATCGGAGAGGATTTAGTCAAGGTGGTTGAGGAATCTAGAGTTGAAGGTTTTGTGCTAAAAGATTTCAATAATACATTTATTGCTTTGATCCCAAAGAAATCAGAATCTAAATGCTTAGATGATTATAGACCTATAGCCTTGTGTAACACTGTCTATAAAATCATAGTGAAAGTGGCTGCAAACAGTCTGAAATCAATTATCAGTGACATCATCTCTGAAGAACAAAGTGGATTTTCCCTAAAGAGATATATTTTTGAAGGCATTATAATAGCTCACGAAGCAGTTCATACAATCAAGGCAGAAAAATTCAATCGAATGATGATCAAACTAGATATAAAAAAAGCTTATGATCATGTCAACCGAGTGTTCCTCTTAAATGTTCTTAGAAGGTTTGGTTTTGCAGAAGCATGGGTTAAATTGATAGCTAGATGTCTTAACACTCCAAGATACTCCATATTAATAAATGGTAGTCCACATGGGTTTTTTGAATCTTCAAAAGGAATTAGGCAGGGGGGATCCCATAGCTCCCTTTCTTTTCATTGTCATGGCTAAAATTCTGGGAAGACTTATCACCAAAAAAAGGCTTGATGGAAGCTGGAAAGGAATTAAAATTACAGAAGGGGTGAACCCCTCTACACATTTTCAATTTTTTGATAATAACTTTCTTATGGGCATGGCTACAGTGGCAGAGGCACATCTGATACAAACAACTCTAGATAGCTACAACAGTGCCACTGGGCAAAGTGTGAATTGGAATAAATTGGAAATATATATTTTTAATACAGATAAAAATACTCAAAAGTAGATTGGGGAGATTCTGCAAATCAAAACAGGAGCACTAAACAAGTAAATATCTAGGTGTGCCTTTATTTGAAGGTGCTTCTAACCCTCAGCTATGGAATAACCTTTTGGACTCATGTTTCAAGAGGAAGGAGGGTTGGAAGAGCAGGTGGCTCACCTCTGCAGGGAGAATTCTACTTTTACAATCAGTTATCTCTGCCATCCCCATTTACTCCATGAGTTGTTTCAAAATCCCACATAAGGTGCTAGAAGTTATCTCAAAAAAATGAGAAAGTTCTTTTGGAATGGAGCCGAGGAAGGTGAGAAATGGCCCTTACTTGCATGGGAGAAAATATGTAAGAAAAAAACCAAAGGTGGTGCTGGTCTAAAGGACTGGAGGAAAATGAATGTAGCTCTAGGAGCCAAATTGGTGTGGCAGATGTGTAGCCATCCAAATAGCCTTTGGGTAAAAATTCTCAAATCAAAATATCTGGACTCTAACAATGCAGAGAGAATCCTGACCACTATTAACCCCTCAAAGGGATCAACAATCTAGAATTTTATGTTAGATAGCACAAATGTAATTAAAAGACATGCCTCTTGGCTTGTGGGCAATGGAACAAAGGCACTTTTCTAGGAAGACTCTTGGAATAGCCACCCAATTTTAAAAAATGATGAGAGATATGCTGAATTATATGATATATTTACAACAAGATAGGGACACACAGTGGCAGACTACTTAGAATATAAACCCTCCCCCACTGGTCACTACTGGCAATGGAAATCCTTTGAAAATTTGAATTTGAATGAACTTCAAAACAATCTTATGAAAGAAGTTTTCCAACAAAGAGGTTTTATCAGAACGACACAGGAAGATAGGATAATATGGTGTAAGGCAAAAAGTGGGGAATATTCAGTTAAACTAGGCTACTCCATACAAGAGGAGGAGGAATAAATTCCTTCCCGGCCTATACAACTTTTCTAGAACAAGCATTTCTTTCCAAAGGCAGGGGCCTTTCATGGTTAGCAGTTCATAAAAGAATCTTGACAGCTAAAAGATGAAAAAGGTTTGGACTGCAGGGACCTACTAGATGTGCCTTGTGCAAAAAGGCATCAGAGGATGTGGATCATCTACTCATCCAATGTCCAGTTGCAATGGAATGCTGGAGCATGATAAAGGAAAAGCTTAACTGGATTGGCCCTATGCAATATGGGGTGAAAGAGGTTTTCCAAGGATGGCCGATTCCACAAAAAAACATAGCATTATCAGGTTTATTGAAAATCATCCCTTCCATAGTTATATGGGAGCTTTGGAAAGAGAGAAATAAGAGGATATTCCAAGATAAGGAAAGATCAATCTAGAGCATTAAATCAAGCATTCTAACATCAATTGAGGAAACAATGAAAGTTTCCCTCCTCTCTTCTAAAGGAAGTTATAGTTATACTATGGATGACATAAAGCTTCATTGTAATTGGCCAAGATTAAAGTTTAGAAATGGAGGGCTCAAAGACATCGCCAAAATAAAAAAATGTTAGAAAGGAAGTAAGATGGACAAAGCCAAAACAAGGCTGGTATAAAATAAACTTTGATGGTGCTTCTATGGGCAACCCCAGACCTTCGGGCATAGGGGTAGTAATCAAATACTGGAAAGGGGACATTGTGGCCTTAGCAGCACAGAGAATAAAAGATGGAACCAATAATGTTGCAGAGGCTTCTGCTGCTCTTCTAGCTCTTCAGATGGCAAAGAATCTAAATTTGCAGTGAGTTCATTTGGAAGGTGACTCACAAGTAATAGTTAATGCCATTAAAAATGGTGAAATGAAGGCTTGGCACATCCAAAATATCTTGCAGGAGATCTCTACTATAATCCAATCTCTTCCATACTTCCAATTAAGTCATTTGTTTAGAGAAGGGAATATGTAGGCTGATATAGTCTCAAAATGGGCTATAACCTTAAAGCATATAAATGTAGCATGCTTTGAAATTTTCACTAATGATTTTATTAATCTCTAACTAATGTGTAGGTGAAGCAATGAGACATATCCTCATCTGATGATTGCAGAGGCAATACAAAGATATTATGATCATTGGAGCTCGTGAACTTTGCTGAAGGATATGGATATAAATGTTATATTTTGAAGCTGCTAGTGTGTGATGATTACTAAGTTAATGACATAGGGGGATGATTATTGGGATACAACGGCAATTTGACACTTATGCATAAGGACATAAGGTGGATGGCGTCAGCACTGCTCGAGTAATGAGTAGAAACATGCCTGGAGGCTACAGAATGAATTGGCGTAACAACAAATTGTATAAATGATCATAAATACAATCAATTTTATTAATGGTTCAACTGAATTGTGTAAGGGATGATGTAAGGGTAACTTCAACCTTACACTTGCAATTTTGAAGTTTTAAAAGCTCTCATCTAATGCCATCATTTATTTGAAAAGAGAAAGAGCTCTTTGGTGAAGATTAAAATCATGGAGGCCACGGTAGTCGTGCGAACCCGTAAACAAAAAAAGTCTTTTGAGGGGCTTGCAAGCAAGGCTAGGATAATGGATTTGCTAAATTTGAAGGATGATGAGATAGCAAAGGTTGTTTTAGAATTACTAGGAACCCAGTTTTAACAACGCCCGACAAAATGACGCTCTAATGTGGATATAATATCACTAGTCATTGCTTGGGCCCTCCAACTTGGAGAAGTGGAAATAGAGGTGAAGAGGATTTTTGAATTCCTTTTTAACAAGGAATTATTGTTAGATTTGGACTCCCTCTTGGAGTGAGAAGTCCCGTGTGTGGGCTTCAATTATAGCGAATGCTATGAAGATCAAAATGATGGAATGTTATATGGCAGATTCCCTTTCCTATGGTGGTGGGGAAAAGTGGATGAGATAGCCTACCAACGGAATGCACAGGATAAATGGAGGCAACTCAAGACTCTGGCAGATGATGCTCGAGCCCGTGAACAAGACATAATTTGAGCAGTGTTCATGGAGATCCCGAGACTCAAGAGAGGTCCGCGGCAAGGGAGAAGGAATGTTGGGGCTGATGGAAACTTGCTCTAAATGGTTTTTACTCCTCTTTTTTTCTCTTACTATGTTAGGGACAATTTTACCTAATGCGCCCACAATTTCTCTGCTCGATGTAAACTCCAGTTTGCTTAAGGGAGTGGCTCTGCCTAGGATGCCCGACTCCAACTTCTCAGCTCATTGTAAACTCCAGTTTTTCTCAATGGAGTGGCTTTGCCTAGGGTTTATGCTGCCTCTGTTAATAGTTTTTGTAGATTAACTCAAAGTTCATATAGTTTTTTGCTTCCTTCTCATAACTGCATATAATCTAAGTTTAGAAGTAGAGCCTTTCATGGCCAGCGTCGGGTAAACTATGCTGCCTCTGTTAATAGTTTTTGTAGATTAACTCAAATTTCATATAGTTTTTTGCTTCCTTCTCATAACTGCATATAATCTAAGTTTAGAAGTAGAGCCTTTCATGGCCAGTGTCGGGTAAACAAGGCATTTTTGTAATCTGCATATTATATGCTTATGTCGCTCTCTGGTTATAGAGTGCCCAAAATGTAATACTTTTTCATATTAATATATATGAAAACACCTGTTATAGACCAAAAAAAAAAATTATCTCATTTATTTAATATATCCCTTTTAATTAAATTAAATAATCTTATTAATTAAAAGAAAATCCCTCTTTTAATTAAATAAAACCCCCACTTAAATCCCTCTTTGTTGAAAAAGGAAATAAATTAAATAAAAATAAATAAAGTTCTTTTTCTACACATCTTCCTAAGTGGTGGTCTTTTTACCTCTTAATCATAGCCTTTGATTTTGCCTCTTAATCTCCACCGTCCATTGTTCTTTAAAAGGAAACCTCTCATTCTCATTTGATAATCAAGATTTTAGGCTATTGTTATGCTGCAGGTTTGGAGAGCAATTTTGGAGGAGATTCTGAGCACTTGAGCTTGGATATTGCAACTTCTCTCTTCTTGTCTTCTTCTTTCATGCCCCATGGCAATCCATTTAGATTAATTTTGCACTTGCATGTTAGATTAGATTCTTGTTTCGTTTCATAGATTAATCTTGTATTTGTATTTCCTTTCATAGAATAATCATGCATTGTTATCATATAGATTAATTTACTTTCTTGCATTGTTATCATATAGAATAAATTTCATTTTCATGCATACTTGATGATCATGGAGACTAGCATTCTTGTTTTTCCTCTTTGAATCTCTCATTTTATGGTGTACTTACATGGGCACAAACTAGGTCAGTCTGAGGGCCTCCATTACAAACCCTTGCACTCCATGAATAGAGAGCTACGAGTCGCCATTCGAGATCTCATTCTTGAGCAATCTTGGATATAATGATTCATAGAAGTGTGACACATTTTTAGCACACATTTTTGGCGCCCACCACGGGGCTCAAACCCATGACCTCAAATCTGGGGACCTCCATTACAAACCCTTGCACTTCATGAATAGAGAGCTATGAGTCGCCATTCAAGATCTCATTCTTGAACAATCTTGGATATAATGATTCATAGAAGTGTGACACATTTTAAGCACACATTTTTGATAATCTACCTTGCATAATGATTCATAGAAGTGTGACACATTTTAAGCACACATTTTGATTATCTACCTTGGTTCTGTGATTCTTATATCTTTCATCTTACATCAAGAACCTTATCTTTAGTTTGATTTGATCAAATTTATCAATTTGTTGTTTCTCCTCTATCTCATTTCGATTTCGATCGTGAGGGGGCAGTACCTATCAAACTTCAAATCCTTGATTCAACTTTATCAATCCTATCAATCACTCCGCTTGGGGCAACCTTGCTTGAGATTCTTATCTCGGACATGTCAATTACTTATTTACAATGGTGTTGACTTTGTCTTTTTTTGCAATCAGCTTATCTTTGTTCTGATGTCAATTACTTATTTACAACGGTGTTGATGTCTGTGTTGTTTTGTGATCCCAAATTGATCTCACACTTCAACTGCATTCTTTGACTACATGTGTTC
>MU228511.1:3417302-3438343 GCA_018584345.1 Thuja plicata | reverse complement strand
TCGCCCCCCCCCCCCGCCCGCCCCCCATCTTAGAACTGTGCACAAAATATTCCGATAAAGCAAAGATGAAAATGAAGTTAAAATTCCTTTTATAAATTCATTCAAATGTGCAAGGTGATTACATTCAATTGTGATAGTTGATTTTCAAATTTGAATATTGGTGGGAAACATTCGGTCATTTCATACTTAATTAGTGCAAGCTGAATTCTTATTGCCTACATGGATTCAATCATTTCATACTTGCATATCCAATTTAATTCTAATATGTGTGGATTTGGCCTCATAAATTTATTATTACTATTTTTTTTTTGTCTATTGGGGAGCCTTACATGAGTTGTTGACAATAGAGGTACTATTTGCATATGAAATTAATGCATTTACAAGTGCAAAGGAGTTTGGGAGAAAGTGCATATGATAACCCATAAAGTTCCATTATATTTTTTATATTGTCAATTGAGGACCAATAAGTGCTCATTTCTATTTGTAATTTGAGTTCATTTGTACTTTGAAACTACATGTATAAAGTGATTGTTTGTAAACATATACATTTTCAAATAATGATAAAGTGACTTTATTTGTGTTAATAGATTAGTATGTTAATAACATGAACTAGTGGTTTTTAAAAAAAAAAAAAAATTGTCACATACTTATTCATGATTGCATGTAATGGGGTCAAATAATTAATTATTAATTTTTTATTTGTATATTCACTTAGAGTTACTGGACCGCATTCACTACCAGTGCCTTTCCCTACGTTCCTGTTTTGTTGATATTTCCAGGCATTAAATTGGTAATTTAAAAGATGTAACTTGCATGAAATGCGCACGATTAAAATATACAAAAAAAAACTTCAAACTCAAGATGTTAGGAGGTTAAAGCAGATTTGAACCAATTCACTTGTCAGATGTTAATTTCGTCGTCCGTATAAATTGAGGGCACTAGATTGCATTCGTTTCTTGCACACGCTCTGCAAAGAAATCACTGGCCAAACAAATTTTGATAGAGTAATTCTGCACCAGCAACAGTTTTGATAGACTAATCCAGGAGCAGCATTTCTTGGAAAATAAAGAGAACAGCAACGGTCTTTGCTTAAATTAGAAGGTTGGAGCTCTGTCGCTGCATTTATTTTTGTTATTCTTGTCTAATTTGCCTGCAAGATAATTTCCAAATCTGTTTCGGGATTCACTGCAATTCAGCGACTTTCAATTTCACCGCGAATTCAGACATTCAAAGAAGCTCAGTTATTAATCCTACGGCATTATAAATTGAATGAACCTATAATTATTTCATTTTTGTTTTTGGATATTTGATTGCTAGGCTACAAGTCTGGAACGCGGGACGTGTTTTTTGGAGGTTTTTATTGCTGCAGACTCCCCTTATAAACTAGGGAAAAGAGTAGACAATTAAACGTTTTAATGTATGTGTGAAAACCTCGATTAGGCAATTTCTGTGAACCCTAAACTTACGAGGATAATTACGTATGCCCCGGTGATAGAATTGACTTTTGTCACCAATTTTACATGTATCGGTCACGATTTCAGCTCATGTTTTTGCGTTTTATTTCAAGTTATTGACTCGAATATATTTAGCTGATGTTGCATATTATAATTTGGCCGGGGTGTTCTAGAAGAGAAGAAAGAAAGCCTGTAGAATTTGTAGGGAATCCGTGACGAATTGGTTCAGCAGATTTGAACCAATTCACTCCTTAGATTTTTATTTCGAATAAATTGAGGGCACTTGATGCACTCGTTTTCTGAGCACGCTCTGTAAAGAAATCACTCGCTTATCAAATTTTGCTAGACTAATCCTGCACCAGCACCAGTTATGACGTGCTAATTCACTATCAGCACTTCCTGGAAAATGAAGAGGCCGACATCAACGGTCTTTGCTTAATTTAGAAGGTTGGCGCTCTGCCTTTGCATTTATTTTTATTGTTCTTGTCTAATTTGCCTGCAAGATGCTCTCCAAATCTGTTTCGGGATTCACTGCAGTTCAACGACTTTCTATTTCACCGCGAATTCAGACATGCAAAGAATCTCAGTTTCTAATTCTCCTGAATTGTAAACTGGACGAACCTAGAATTATCTCATTTTTGCCTTTGGATATTTGATTGCTAGGCTACAGGACTGGAACTTCGACGTGTTTTTTTTTGAGGTGTTTATTGCCGCAGACTCCCTTTATAAACTAGGAAAAAGAGTAGACAACTAAACGATATAACGAAAGTCTGAAAACCCCGATTTTAGGCAATTTCGGTGAACCCTAAGCTTACGAGGATTATAATGTATGCTCACCAATTTTACATGTATTTGTCACAATTTCAGCCCATGTTTTTGCTTTTTATTTAAGTCATTCACTGAAATTTATTTAGCTGATGGTGCATTTTATAAATTGGCAGGGGTGTTCTAGACGAGAAATTTGTAGGGAATCGGTGATACATTATAATGGCTGCTGATTCAGAGTCTTCTCTTTGTGGTAAGTGTATGCTTAACCATACCATGTGTTAAAATTATTCTTACTTTGCTGCCTTCAGTGCCATATATAATCATTTGACAATTTTTTTTTAAGCTTCAATCTGGTAACCATCCTTACTGATGACATGCAGAAGTTCCTGGTTCGCATGTGCATAACAGGCAAGAAGAAACATCGTCGACATTTTATGAATGTAAATGCCAAGATTTATGGTTGGGCAGAGCAACTGTGAAAAGATGTTTCGGATGTTCCAGGTGGAGAGAGGCTGAGAGATATGGCAAGGTTAAAATATTTGGATTACAGTCAGGTCGAGGAGCAGCTCCAATCAAACATCCTATGGGTTTTAGAGTAAAGGAGGAAGAGATAAATCGAGACATAAAACCCAAAACCATTCACAGATCTTCTATGGCAGGACTTGGGGATATGGAGATCCCAAGAAGCAGCTGCAATGTGAAGAATCCGCCTCGAGATGTTATTCTTATTGAGGATGATAGCGATGAAGGAGACAATGAGAGTGGCAATAATAGCGAACAGTATACAGAGAATTTAACAAACAGCAATGAAGATGATGACTATGATCTAACTTCAGATAGTGATGCTAGTTCTACCAAAAATCTAAGAACTAATTCATTTGACTCAATAGGGCAGAGCTTCAATCACAACCGTCATCAAATTCCTAAATCTGCAAATCCTTCTGAAGATGAAGATGATTGTCAAATATTTTCTGCAGGAAGATTCAGGCCTTTCAAATGTATGAAAAGTACACACAGGAAAAACTCTTCTGGGAATGTCAAATATGTTTGTGAAAGTGTGAGTTCAGACAGTGATAGTGTAGACTGTGAAGTAATCATGGAAGGTTCTTGTGGAAAACTTCATGAACATTGGGAACAAGCAGCATTGAAAAAGCAAGTTCTTTCTGGTATGGAATGCAAGAGACCTTATGTTGAGGAAGAGGTTAGTGTTTCTGGTTCAAATGTCTACCCTTATAGCCCTTCCAGAGAATTTGAGCAAGAAGGTAAGAATGAGCAAGCTAATGGTGATTTTCGAAAGCACCATTCTGATAGGTATTCAACAGATCCTCCAGATCTTGTAAGTGCTAGTGGTATAGTTTATACTTCAAGTCAGGATGATGTGACAAGCCATAGAACTACCAAGGAGCCAGAGACACAAAATACCAGAGTAGAGATCTTCAATGGAGCCTCAATTGGTCAATCTGCAAATGCTGTTGAGATCAAGCCATCTAGAGAGGTGAATGAATTGGGTCAAAACAGCGGTGTTGTCAAGATGAGAGAAGTTCATCTGGATCTTCCTCATCCTAAATCCAAACAAGTGACAGATAAAATTTTAAAATCATCTGTTGCAGAAGCAAAATCTGAATTTGCAGTGGTAGAAAACTCAAGTGACTGGGTTGCTGATCGTGAGAAGCTAAAGCAAACAGCAGCATTTAGATATGCTGAACAAGAAGAATGGACACGGAGACAGTTAGAGCTGCAGCGCCAGGTTTATACTCTTGTCCAAGATGAATATCTTCTTGTTCATACCCAAATTTCAACCACTTTCAATATTTTTTTTTCATGTTTATATTTACTTTCAATATATTGAATTTTCGGTGAGGCATTGTTATCATTGAATTATTTTGTGTTTTTTCTGCCATCTCGCTCTTCAAGATTGCCTGTAGAAAAGCTATAAGAACATCAGTTTGTGGTTGTTGAAATCCCACAATAGATGTCTTGTTTTGGTTTCTGAGCAGAATTCAAGCTATAATTTTGCTTGATTGTTGCAAAATAGGAACTTAGGTAATGTATTGCTGGGTTGACTGGTAAGAAAAAGTCCTTATGGTGCAAGGTGAAATTGCATTAGTGTTTACAGGTAAACAAAATTGGTATTTGGAATTGGGACTATTGAGTAGAACATGATTGAAGTGCATGAGAAAGTCTGTTTTCACAAGATGAAATGGAACAAGTAGATATTCATTTCTGAGATTATGTTCAGAGTGTCAATTGCAAAAGTGGATAAAAGAAAAACACACCGTTTCCAGATGTATCATTCAAAATTGTAAAGTATTTTACCGGTTTATCTTTTAAAGCAAGTCTTGTTGGTTGCAAAGTTATTGAAAAGGTCAAAGTCTTTTAGCCAAACCCAATTGTTATTAGACCTCAATCCCATGAAATTGCCTATGGCTTTTTCAATGAAATCTTTTATAGTCTTGGCATTGGGTGCTTGGTGCAGTAGCAGCTTAATGAAATCTTTTAGGAATGTTTTTAAATTGCTTTCATCTTACAAGGCTGATATATTCTTCAAAAGGAGGAAGAATTTACTCATTTGCTTTTCTGTAATTTCTATGTTGTATAATGTTTATGAAGCTTGAGCATCCTATTAAATTTTGTGGTTGCTAATCATTTTTTCCTTTCATGATGGTTGCTGTTTTTGAAAAACTTTTTGTTCCAAAAGTCAATATATGACAATCTTAGTAATTTGATAGGTAGCACAGCACATATGAAGAAAGATTTGTGCAAATATGAGACAGGTCAATGATTCTCAGAAAATATGCCGATTTCCTGAACTGAGATTGTTAATGAAAATTGGGGCCTCATTTTTCTCCTGAACTTTGTAGGCATCCTCTATAAAGGAGTTACAAAAACATGGGCACAACTCTACAGTTCTCGCAAGATATGAATCCTGTTAGAGACAAATTCAAAGGCAAAATTAATTTCTTACATGTCCTACTATTCTAATTACTTTGGCCATGCTAAAAGAAAATTATTTCAAGCTACAACAAATACCTGCACATGAGTATTTGTGCAATGTTTATTTTGTCAAATGTTATTAAATCTCTAGCATGCTATTAACTTTCGTCAATTTCATTCCTCAAGTTAATAGACAACATTCTTGGTAGTTTGATGGGGAGCACAGCACATATGATAGTCAGATAACTCAATTCTCCTTAGAAGATATGATAGTTCCCAGAAAACCCTCAGTAGGAATTAGCTATGAAAGAGAACAGGTGCTAAAAGATGGTCATATTTGTATGCTCATGTGCATGCATGTGGGTGCGTGCGTGCGTGCACCTGCATGATGTACTTCTTTAGTTTGAAAAAGTTGCTGCTATAGACATGTTGATAATATTGGTGTCGATTGGGCTCTCATCAATTTGATTCAGATCAGTATGAAAATGGTCTGTTTATTTATGTTAGTCTGCACTCTGCAGTTTGTATCTTGTCCCCGCATGGTAATTATTCAGGCAAACTCTTCAGGGTCTTCAACTACCAGAATGTAATTGATTTATGCAATTAACACAATGGGATCCTCAATAGATCATTAATTTACATTTAGAAAACAGAATGTTTAGAATTGGTTGACACATACACACCCACACACCTCCATGACTGTGCCCATGCATGTGCGCACACATACACATGGGATTCAAAGTCTCATCCTGACACTTTGGGGCCCACAAAAGTTGTGAAAACAGGTTATACTGATGTATTTGGCATGCGCCCAAATTATACTGGCATATTCGGTCCCCACAAAACTTGCCAGATGCAGCAGTCAAAACGCATGTGCATTCAGCATCATCACATATGCCATCATAAAAGACAAATCAAACTTCATCCGCACGAAACAGAAAGTTAAATGCTTCATATTCTATTTCTCTGCAAGAATTGGTATTTGGAGTCTCTTTGTGTATTAATTGCTCATTTACTTCTATAAATGTATCCTATTGGGATCATGTATTGGTCATCTAGAGTTGTAGCCTATAGTATGTGTGTACATCTGAGTGCAGTACCAAAGCATGTTGTTTTAGCAAGTTTTCTGAGCAAGGAAAGCTTGTAGAGCATTATAAATGTTCTGCAAAAGTCCCAGTCTTCATGGAGGCTCAAATTGAGCAAATTTGAAAGTAAATCTTGCATTATAATAGTGGAGATGTAGCTTAACTCCCATATTTGATTTATCCCGGGTATAGTCTAGTGTTGAATCTCTCATTCCATAGTTGTTTGGGTCTTTATTTGCTTAATTACACTTTATGCAACTGTTTTACAAATTTCAGCATTTAAGGCATCAGAAATCCTCACTTCAATCTCATTCTTTAAGAACCATTTTCAAGGGATAGTAATCATAGTAATATAATTTTCAGTCATAATCAGAATTTCAGCATTTAAAGATGGCATTATGGAATGGGGAATTGAATATTTGTATCCTAAATACTTAATTATGGATCACTGAAAGTGGTATGCTCATCATCATTTACTTTCATTATTCAACACTAGAAAAAGATAACACAAACATTAGCAAAAGCGGGTGCATAATCTAAATTTCTAAATTAAATGTAATGACGCTTTTAATGAATTTACTAATAATTTTCTTCAATTGCTTGTTTGGGTGCCCAACATGTCTAAGAATTGGCTTAACCGGTTCTTCATCCTTGGTGCTGTCTTCAAGACCATTGATAAAAAATTCCTCTTCATTTGACTAAACTCACAAGGTCCATTCGTCTAGGTAATTGTGCGTATGGAAAGAGGGCTACATTCTGGAAGCAATACCATTTTAGACGGTTAATTTTCCTAATCTCCATCATATGTAGGCATCTGTTCTAGTGAATTAAGGCCTCCCTAAAATTAAAAATATCTGCCTGATTTTCTTTTAGCCTGCAATACTATTAAGCCAACAGTATACTATTAAAGAGAAATTGTGACAATGGCATTTGCTTTGGGAATAACTGCATAGCTATCAGCTATTTGGAAGTTCTATGTGTTTTCCTAAGCTGTTTAATCCCCAGTTGATTCATCGTTTTCAAGGTCATGCATTAATAGCAGCATCTAATTCTACAAGGAGTCAGAAACTAAACTGACAACCGACCTGTACATCTATGACACGACTTCCTGGATCACCATGACTGACTACCTCTGTTTTACTTAACAATACTTGGAATAAACCTACGTGCCACTTGTGGTATTGGGGCCTTTCCTTTCTCAGCCCTTCTTACCATACAGCTAATTAAAATGTTTTACATAGATTGGTGTCTCTGTAATAGCTTGCAACAAAGGAATATTAACAAACAAAATCTTTAGAACACATAAAATCAAAACTAGGTTCAGGCAATGTGGTTTGAGGTACATTTAGTCTTTGGCAGAAGGGAAGTTGGGATAATGGTATAATATAATAATACTTGTTGGTTGGACTCAAGTAGATTTGGCTCTGCACGACCTTCTAAATTTTACAACCTTGAATATCTTACTACAAATTGAAATAGGGGCAATCCGATATAGAGTTTGAAACTCAAAACCAACATACAAAAAATTTAAAGAAAGTGGGCAATACATTGAATAGTAGATTGCACAATTTTTTATATATTGAGGATAGTTCAATGAAGCTCAATACAACAAAGTACGGCTATTCTGTTTCTGATCAGCAAAAAGAGATCATGCTACTCACCGAACTGTATCTGGACTGACTCTAACTGTAGATACTATGACATATATTACATAACATCACATAAAAAAAAACATGTGTCAAGAGTTTAATAGACATATCATTATGATAATAAAAGGAACAGATTCTATAAGCATGTCATGGGTCCCAAGGCCCAATGATATTGTTGCTACATTCTCCTTGATCTGTATCAAAAACTCCAAGAGGGGGGTCAACTGCTTAAGGAATTTCTGCCGCTGCCTCCCAGCTAGGTGCATCCTGTCCATGATTGTTCACGATCTTTTCATTCTCTTCATCAATGTTGATTCCTTTTTCTTTAACCAGCTGCTTGAGTATCTCTCTTTCTTTTGGATCTATCATGTCACTGTAGGTGTTAAAGTAATGGGCTGATTGGATGTCTGCTATATGAGGAGGGCACCTTCTTGGATCAATATCATGAGTCTACTTTTTGGTATCTCCAGAACAGCTGATACCTGTGACATGATAAAATAACGGGTGAGATTTTTATTAAACTCAGTAAGTACCCTCCTTCTACCTTGAAAGACTTCATCATTTATCTGCTTCCAGAGGAACCAGAGGAACCAGAGGATCTCAGCTGTAATAACAGACCAGAATTTGTTAAGCTTGGCATAAAAAACATCCACATAACCAGCAAGGATTTCAATCCAAGTAAAGCCTGGATGAGAGTCCCAAGAAATAGGAGAACCAAAGAAAACTGATTACACAAGAGAAGCGAACTTGCAATAAAAAAAAGACGCTCAATAGTTTCAGCAACATGACACAATGGATAGGAAGGAGGTGTAATACCCACTCCGGACAAGACAGGACCTACTTCTATTTTTTTAAGTAATACAAGCCACCGAAAGCAGGTCTTTTTAGGTTTCAGAGGGTTGGTGCCAAAACAAGTCTAGAATGAAGTGCCATTTGGAGTCCGGCCATTCAAGGCCCCATAACTGATTTAAGCAATTAAGAATTAATGAATCATTTTTAAGTATATTATAAATCTATATAGTAGAGACTTCCATGAGAGAAGAACCATCTTGCCATTTCAGCTGTTTGATAAACTCATCACCCTGAACCATTCTACCAGGGAAGAAGGTGCCAACAGCCTTGAGAAATAATGTATATGTTTTTTTCTAAGAGGAGGGAATGCCAAATTTATCTTTAATCTCTTCCCAAGTCCCTAGCCTATTGTCAATCAGAATGTCCTGGATATTAGAAATGCCCCTTTCATTCCACAGCTTAGCAGAACAGCTCTGAGTAAGTGCTAATGGTTTATTGTTAAGGTAAATGCTCCACCATATAGATCTATCCAAAACAGAGAAGGAGGGAGGGCCTCCCACAACGCCTTTGGAGCATAATAACCACCTATCCTGAGTCCATGCCTTCCATAGAGAGGCGAAAATAGTGGATCCAAAGATTTTTAAATCAAAATCACCCATAGTGATATTACAGAAAGTAAGATTTGTCCAATTTTTCCCCTTCTTAATAGAGGATCTCATAATGTTATTTCTAATGATCACTTTCCAAGGCTCATTACCATTCAAAGATTTGAAGATCTATATAGAAGCTAATGCTATACCACGTGTTTTAAGATCTCTTAATCCTAAACCACCCAATTTTCTAGGCATTGAGCAGCACTCCCATTTGACAAAGTGTCTTTTTTTTGTGCTCCTACCATCAGACTAAAGAAAGTCTCGCATAATTCTATCCAATTTATCAATTTGATAACTAGCAAACAACCAGGATGAAGAGTAATAAATAGTGTGTGAAGCCAGAACTTTTTGAACAATCTGAACTCTGCCTGCTAAAGAAAGCATACGAGTCTACCATTTCTGATGTTTTTTTTCCACCTTGGCATATACCCAAGCCCACATGTCTTTTAGAGAGGGGGAGACTGAAAAAGGAATACCAAGATATCTGACAATAGAGGTGGGACCAGCCCATAGCCAACCTTTGTTACCAATCTGATGAGGAGCATTATCATGCCAACCAAGCACAATAGACTTATGAGGAGCAACCTTGGCACTAGATGCTAAGCAGAAAAAATTAAATCTGTCCAGAACATTATCAAAGTTACCTTCAACAAGTTCCACAAAAAGAGCAGTGTCATCAACGAAATGGGTGTTAATAAGTTCATCTTGGTTTGGAAGGGAGATGCCTTTAATAGGTGGGCCCAAGGTAGGGGTTCTGAAAATGAAAAACAGAGCATCTGCTGCAATCACAAAGAGGGCCGGGGCAATAGGGCATCCTTGTCTAATGGATCTCTGAAGGGGAATGGGGTCAGAAAGTTCCCCATTGATGTCAATGACAGTAGATGAGTCCTTGAAAAGAATTTCAATCCATTTGCAAAAAGATGGTGGAAAGCCAAAGTCATTAAGCATGACGACAACAAAGGGCCACTCAATTCTATCGTATGCTTTTTCAAAGTCCAGAAGCACCATAGCAACATTCTGCCCATCGTCTTTAGCCTAGTGGAGAGCTTCCTAGCTAGTGATAAGGTTTTCCAAGATATATCTGCCTTTGATGAAACCGGTTTGTGTGACTGAGATGATATGTTTAAGTAATCCAGCAATCCTCCTGGCCAGTAATTTAGCATGAATCTTATAGGATAGATTGAGGAGAGTAATAGGTCTCCAGTTCTTCACTTGAGTTTTATCCCCACTCTTTGGAATCAATTTAATCACACCTCCATTAATGAACTCTCCTAGAGAGCCTTTCTCAAAAGCCTCATTATACAATTCAAGAAGTTCAAGACTGATCCACTCAATATTTTGTTTGTAAAACTCAGCTGGTAGCCCATCCAGGCCTGGTGATTTACCATTAGCCATATCTTTAATAGAATCTTCAATTTCTTCCACAGTGATGTTCTGTTCTAACATCTTTGCATCATTTTTAGAGACTTATTTAGGTATCAGATTTAGGCATTTCTTTAGGGCTTCTTGATTAATGCTACCATGTTCAGTGGAGAAGAGGTTTTTATAGAAGTTAAAGAATGCAGTTTTTATATCATCAACTTCTCTGGTCAGCCCTGAGTCACTTTGGATTTCTTCAATCAATTCCCTTTTCTGCTTAGCTCTGATCAAACTAAAGAAATATCTTGTACCTTTATCTCCTTCATTCAACCAGTTCATTTTGGCTCTAATCTTTTGACCTTGGAATCTATAATTCTGCACTTTCCTTAGTTCCATTTTTGTAATATTTAATTTCTCTTCTAGAGCTTTATCATTGCCCTTATCTTGAAGCCTCTTTTCAGCAGAGTTCAGATTGTTTTGAAGAATATTTTCAATTTTGTTTCTATCTTTGGCATTTTTCTGACCAATCAATTGGGACATCTTTCTCCACACAGTAGTGAGAGACTCCCACTGTCTTCTTGGGTCAAGGCCTTTATTGCAGAATTTGGAGAGGCAAGTAGCCATCTTGATGGCATCAAGGGAGTCCTGGTCATGCAGAAGGGAAACATTGAGCTTAAAAGATTTTTGTGTATAGGGTCTGCAAGTTGGATGGGAAGCATCAAACAGGACAGTGGAAGATATAGGGGAGTGGTCTGAAAGGGAAGCAGGAGAACTTTGACAGGAGAAAGGCCACCACAAGCAGGAAATGAGAAGAAGGCAGAGTTCACATATAGTCTGTGAAGTCTACAATAAACTCTTTGCTTACCCGACTGATTGTTGCTTCATGTGAACCAGATATCTGAGTAAAGATCTTTCTTTTTCTGAATAGGATCAATTAAATTCATCGTTCTTTTGAACTTGGCCCAAAAGCAATGTTCATTTCTTCAAAACATTTTTGACACCACCACACTTATCCTGTCCATACTCAATCATATTGAAATCCCCAGAAAAAATCCAATGTGGATCAGGAAGGGACATGGCTAGGCAGTCGCAAAGGGAAGCTCTGTCCCTATAGTCATTTGGGGCATATATATTATAGACTCCAATGATTTTTTCTTTCCATTTAAAAGTAGCCCAAATAGCTTTGTTACATGGTGAGATCCCATGATCATCAATTAAGTCTGCCCATTTGGGGCCAATAAGAATGGCAATTCTCCCTTTGCCTCTGTCATGTTTAGAGACAAAATGAGATGCTTTATCCCAGATGAAGTTCAGAACTGTGTAAGCATGGTATCCAGTCACTTTGACTTCTTGTAGAAGCACAATATCTTTACTCTGGATTTTGTTACACCAATCCCTAACAACATACTTTCTAGCCCTCTGACATTCCAACTTGCAATATTTATCATTATTATTGATTTGAATTGGGTTTCTGATTCTTATAAGGTCTGTTAAAACAATCAGGCAGTGCTGCGTTCTTTGTTTTATTACCATTGCTATTGGAATTGGATAGGGAATTCCTATCCATAGTCTTTCTTTTCTTTTTCTGATTTTTACTAACCACTTCAGTGAATTGAGAATCGTCAACATTGACCAAGGCAGAATCCTTGTTGAAAGGGACCATCTGCTTATTAGTCACCTCCTCCTTTCCATGAACTCTGGAGGGGGGCTATTGTGTTCCAAAGGCGGGATATTCGGATATCTGAATTTTTCAGCTTTATCATTAAAAGTTTCCAAAGCAATTTACTGAGCATTTTTCCTACTAGGAGCATTCTGGTCTACCTTACGCTTATCTGACTGACAATATGCTAGAGGAAGACGGGACTTCTCGGTTGTCCTTATGTGTGACAACATCACAGTCATCCTCGAAGAGAGGATTGGTGAGGGAGATAAATTCCGTTCCCTCATTCAAATTTTCATTATTTTCAGAGTTCAAATTGTTTTCTGCTATACTTACATTTCCATCTTTATTCGACATCGGGATGGTCTGTTTAGAAACATCTTGCAAGTTGACATTAGGGTTAGAGCCATTATTCACTTCCACATTAAAATCCCCCTTTTGCAATTTTTTGAGGGACAAACGTTCTCTCCTGTTATGCCCATTTAGTTTGCAATGAAAGCAAGCATTTAAGTTACCTAGTACTGATAATTCCAATGAAAAAATGTCTTCCTCAATAGTTAATGCAATTTTATCTGGGATGATAGTTTCCGGGGCTAGGGCAATTAAAACCCTAGTATTGAGATGGGGAAAGGTAACTCTGGAATCCTCGACTTGCAAAATCGAGCCAAGCGGTTTGAGGATTTGGGGTATGAGCCGCCAAAATTATGGCTGCAAGCCCTTGAGTTCCACCCAATTTGGGGAAGAACGGGCAATTACTTGCTCAATATTTCCTTTAGGAGACCATGTGAATGCCCTAAAAAGAGATTTGCCTACATTCGAGAAGGCTTTCTTTAAAATTCTTTCTTGCATACTGTGATTCTTCAAGAAGACAACAAATAAACCCTTGTGAATCATGTGACCGAAATTAACAAAAATGCCCATTTTTTTACCCCATACATTTGAAAGCCAATCATCAAAAATTTTCCTAGAAGGCAGAGAGTCACTATCCATACAAACAAAGAAGATGGCAATATTCCTTAATCTGGATTGCTCACTTCTAATAGGTTTTACCATGTCCTTGTTAGGAGAAAGTGACAAGGTCTTCAAAGATGGAGGAGGGCACTTACCATCTCTTCCTCCTCCGGGGTCTGCAGTTTGGAACTCGCCTCCGCCTCTATTTCTATTGGGACGGGACCCCAATAATCCTCTTGGTTCCAACTTGGCGTTGCAGAAGACTCCATTAAACTCTGCGGTAGGAGGGCACGAAACCATTGAATCCTCTGCAAGAACGGTTTTGTAAGAGGGCTTAGCGCTATCAACTGATTTTTGCACATTTATGAATAACATCCTTCTCCACACCTTGCTTAATAGCATTGTTCTCTGGAGGTACAACTTCATTACTCCCATCCATTAATACTTAAGAGTTAAAAGTTAAAAGCAATAAATGCAGGATAGAGGCTCGAAGAGCCGAACCCCAAAGGCACCGAACCAGACAACAGGGGTCACACATGTGAAGGTCACCAAGCGGGAAACAACAGAGCGAAACAAAGACAATAAAAGCAAAACAAAACCAAGGAAAAAGCAAAACAAAAGCACAAAATAAAACGAGGCAAACCCAGGGCACGGAGAGAAGGCCAGCGCAGCAGTACGGACTCCCAGGTAGATGAGGTGGCTGTTCACTTCCCAAGGAGCGTACCATGATCATTAGATTGCACACGTACCATGATCATTAGATTGCACAATTTGAAAAATAGCTTCCACAGAAAACAAAAAACTCAACAAAAAGTAACAGTGACTAACTTTCATCATTAAACAACTTACTAATTAATAAAATGCTAAACATAGAATTCTAAAAGTACTCTTGAAAATTGTGCTCCAGATCTGAGATATCTTCTAAACTTAGTTTCCTAAGCAGTCTTAGACAGTGAGAAAGTGACTCTTAAAACCAAAACAGTTTTTAGTTTTAGCTGTGCCCAAAATGTCTTACGTAGCATAGGACTTCATCAGCAATTGTTTGTTATCTTTGACAACAAGAGAGACAACTTCAGCAGCAGCTGTTCGACTTTGTTAGCATCACTTAACTTATAAAGCATCACTTAACTTATAAAGCATCACTTATTCAATAGCATTCTGCTGACTTGACATCATATTTTTCTGCAAGACGTGGATCAATTTTATCAGGAATGTCAGGAGGTGCCTAATTGCCCCGTGTTAAATAGGAAATGTCTCTAGGATGCCGGAATAATTCTGAAACGTTTTAGTGACATGAGAAAAATATGCAGAAAAAAATGGGGACACCCTCTATGTCTGTAAAATAACAGGGCCAACCCTAGAAGGCCCTGTATGTCTGTGGAATATTGCATCTAACGATTGTGTTTTTGTAATTGTCTCACCACATTATCATTATGATTAGAAATACTTGCTACAAACTTACAAAGTTCCTAAATCTCCTAAACTTTCAATTAATATGCATCAATAAAATTGTGATCTAAATTTTAGACAATATAAGAAGACACTGTTTATGCTTTCATCTACAATGTTGTATGGTGGATGCATGCATCTAAAAGATAATTAAGTCTTTTTACCCAGTCCTTTGGGATTCTTCAACTTGTTTGAATTTGTAAGATCTCTTCATTTCAACTGTGTAATCCCGAGGTGAAGCCTTCACACAAATGAGAGAGAATATGTAAGTATATTTTTCACATCATGCTTCTTAGTTTTGGGAAAACTTGGTGAAGTGTGTGTTGAGAGAACTTGGACATGGAGCATTTACCTCATTGTAGATTTATACAAAATTCCTTTCTTTTTTGGTGACAATCACTAACTCGACAATGACTAGCAGTCTAGCACAGAGAAGGTCAAACTGCACAAGCTGTGATAGTGAGAACTAGTCAATCATGGAAAGTTCCTTCCTATCTGGGTTGTAATTAGAAATGTAGCAATGAAAATATTTTATGTAAATGCATTTATGGTTCACACTAGTGACAGCAAAGAGATGAAACCAACAATATTGAAAGTCAAACCTCACCTTTTCTATCAGCATTTAATCACAAAAAACTTTAACAGAGGTGATCATTCCCATAACAGCCACCTGTGAAGACTTTAATGAAAGATATGTTCTCACTTGATTGGTTGTGTAAAACCCATTTAAGTATGAGAGAATCCATTACTTGACAAAATACTAATATAGTTAGTTTTCTAATTTCAACTATTGATAGAATCAAACTGCACAAGATGTGATAGTGAGAACTAGTCAATCATGGAAAGTTCCTTCCTATCTGGGTTGTAATTAGAAATGTAGCAATGAAAATATTTTATGTAAATGCATTTATTGTTCACACTAGTGACAGCAAAGAGATGAAACCAACAATATTGAAAGTCAAACCTCGCCTTTTCTATCAGCATATAATCACAAAAAACTTTAACAGAGGTGATCATTCCCATAACAGCCACCTGTGAAGACTTTAATGAAAGATATGTTCTCACTTGATTAGTTGTGTAAAACCCATTTAAGTATGAGAGAATCCATTACTTGACAAAATACTAATATAGTTAGTTTTCTAATTTCAACTATTGATAGAATTTGTATTGTGCTTGGCTTGGAACGATATTGCTTTCTTTCTTTTGTATTGAGGTTTCTATTTGAGCATGCATGCAAGGAATTGTGGTAGATTTTGTCAAATTGTAGCTTGTTCAAGCTATCATATTTGTGGCCCAATTAAACTTTTCTGCCTGTAATTTGATGTCAATACAATATTGTTTTTTTATTAGGCAGAGGAGGCACAACGCCAGCGGAAGAGAATAAGAGCCAAAGATGCACAAAAGAAGGAGATGGAGAGGAGGCAAAAACAACGTCTTGAAGAAATGAGAGAAACCCAAAAGAAGGTTTGGAAACCAAAATCTTGTTTTACTAGTTACCATTTTCTTCACTCCTTTCTCCAATCTTGCCTGATTTAAAGGTTTTTTGATTTTTTCTTTGCTCTTGGTGGTCCATCCTGAATTTTGATGTTAAGGGGTCCCTTGCATGCACATAATGGTAAAACATTATATGCTCTATAAAATAAATACTGCTATTCTCTTTTATGTTAATAAAATTAGCTAGAATGGTACTTTGCTAAGTGCCTGAAATGCTAAACACGATGAATCTTACTATAGGTTAACTCTTCACAAAAGGATTGCCAGTATTTTGCACAACCATATGAAATACATTATGTACCTTTATCTGATGCCACCTTAAGCATGATGATCTTTTTGGTTTGCCTTCATGGCCTGATAAATATTCTGCCACAGGATGAAGATACAATGGAGTTAAAAGAAAAGCTGCGTTGCAAAGTAAGGGCACAGCTTGAGCAAGTTGCTTCTCAGTCCAAAGACATGGCCTCACTGCTACGCAATCTTGGTATACCTGTGGATGGGGGAGCCTGTCCATTGCCCCAGCAGGTGAATCTCATATATTATCTGTTGGGTTTGTTTTCTCATGTATTCAGTAATACACTTATATTACATGGTGAACAGCTCAATGCTTTTCATTTCGCTGAGTATGATAGAAACATTTTTCAAATTCATTAATCAGCTTTACCGAGGGTTTGTCTTATCTTTGAATTTTCATTTTTCCTGGTGGCAAGTACAGCATTATATTAATTATCTGTCTGGTTCAAATTATCTCGCTGACCTGTTGTTAATAACCTGGGCTTAAGTGTCACCCCATTTCAAGTTCTTTTGAATTCGAAAGCATCAAGTGGCATTGTATCTAAAGTGGACCTGTTATTCGAAATGAGAGAGTAAATACTAGTTGGGTGCAGTAGGAATCTACACAAAAATTTCGACCTTTAGCTAGGGATGTTTCTTCAATGTTTAATATTATGTTGCTTTTTATGGTGATTTCACTTGGGTGCATGCATGAGAGGAAAATTTTAAATAAAAGATTGCAAAATGTAAGTAGCATAAGAAAATTAAAAATCTTGAGTACTGAAATACTAATATGGTATCAAAACCATCTCTCAGGACGGATGTCTCTTGACGTGCTTTTCCAAACCTGTTGGCACACTTGGTTTGCTAATGAGTAATTTGGGACTCTAGCGAGCTTGACTTCCTGACTGGCCATTTACAAACCAACTATAGGCAAACTCTATGAAACATTGAAAATCAAAATAATTTAATTTGTAGCAGACATAATTTTCCAGAGTCTATTATAATGTGTTGAGAAAAGCTTCTGGATATAACCGTGTATTAGTTTTTAACATCAACATTTCAGATCACATTCTATGATCCATCATCTTCATCACTGTGTCTTACTTTTTAGCACAACGTTGATGCTAAGAACTAATAAACAGATATATGCAGAAGCTCTTCTGAACTCATCACAATAATTGTTCAATACAAAGTCCCGAAGGACCTTTTCATTCCTCAGTCACTATCCAATAGTAGAGGCCATGCTTGAAAGGCTTCAAGCTCATTGCCTGATCTCAGTTCTGTTCACCCGTACAAAACTTTTAATTACAAGACCTTTTGTGTTAGTTTTGTCATATCCTTCTGTTGAAATGCCAAATATATAAGCCTAGTGTCATCACCTCACCATAAGTGGTTTGTGGATCGATTGTCACTCTTCAGTGTTGTACCCATTTGCTAAGTCAGAGGTGTAAGAAAAGAACAAAAAAGGTATTTCCAACAAAGGAGACTGGTTTGAATGATAAAGGATTTAATAAGAGATGGTTAAAGTGACAAAGGAGAGTGTTTGATGTGCCTGTTTGCATCTCAGGAGGGTGTTAACAACATTAATGATGGATAGGTGTGCCCAAATCCAGCATGAGAGCATTCTAAGCGGCAGAGACCAAGCTGATTTGTGTCTAGACTGCCCTTGCGGGAGTATGAGTGACAAGACATCATAAAATAAGTCCCTGAGTGTTAGTTAATTGAAATGAACAGACAAAATAGATGTTTGGCAGGTGTTTTAAGTAACAACAGTGAGTGTAGGGTGTGCGCATTTGTGAATGAAGGGTGTGCTTAGGTGTGAGCGAAGAGGTTTTAAGTGGAATGAGTAATCTAAAAGGGTGCCTAAATTACTAATTGAGTTTTGAGTGACTGAAGTGACTGAAGTGACTGTTGGGCTTGCCTACACCAATGTTAAGTAACAAAGGCTGCTCAAAAGTGTGTCGAGGAGGATATGACAGACCTTATTGACTATTTAAAGGAAAGAGGTGCCTGATGGGTAAAAGTCAACCTTTGAAGTGACAATGATACTCATAAGCCATGCTTAGGCAGTCTTAGACAAGGTTTATTGACAACAATGATTATATGGTGTGGTTAGGGTGAAAATAGAGAAAATCTTAAGTGATATAAACCACCAAATGAAATGCCTGACTAAATGATAGAGTTTCTGTGGCACGGCTGACTGAAATAGGTGCTTTAGAGGAAAGATAAAGGGTTGACTTACATTTACCACCCAAAAGAGGCATTTAGCAAGGGATATCAGCAGGGTTTATTCAAGTAGAAGCTTTTTCACTTTTCAGCTAAATTGCCAGTTTGGGGTCTGGATGCACCGGTGTGGTGATTCCTTTTTTCCCTGAATATACAGTATATATAGACTTAAGTCATAATTTTAATTTATATAAATATATTACAAGTAAATAAATAATTTATAGTTTTATAAATAAAAAATATATATTGTAATTAAATATATAATTTATAAATGTTTTTATTTTTTAAATCAATTAATATTAAATCTAAAATAATATTATATGAAAAAATAAAGAAAAGCTCTACATCATGGCAAATAAAAATCTTGCAGCAGTAGGAATGAGCAGTTGCAATGTATATGCTTGCACATTTTATTTATACTAGCACAAGGCAGCATTATTACTAGAATAGATATCTTAAATACATCTACTTAAAAAATGCTGAGATATACTAGTTATTTAATCTGCGAAAGATTTTTAATTATACTTCAGAATAACTTTATTTTATTTATTTTGTTTCCTTATTTTATTTGAAGAGCTCTTTTTATTTACTTAAAGAGTAAGCATTGATTTTTTTGTAATTTTATTTACATTTTTTACTTTATATTTATTTACTTGAGAGTTAAAAATACCGAATTTGTTTAAAATCAAGCAAAGGCTTAGATCAGCAATATATAAGAGTAGATCCACAGCAGCTGGTTGGGATGGACTGGCTAATGCTTTTAGCCTTTAGGCTTTCATATATTTATGGCAGCACAATTACAATAAACCTATGGTATGGTCTGGCTAATCCAGTTGTGTTTTTGGCTGCCTGTGCACTCAATTTACAACAATTTTCTTGATTCCTTTGTAACTTTGTAAATGCCTTACAATGCCTAATATATATGTTATTGAACGTTTTGGAATTTGCAAGAACAAAAAAAATATTGTTGAAAGTGGTGATGGAACGGCCAGTTCATGGCTCTGCTGTGCAGGGCACCCTGTGGGCATGTCTGTCCTGTCCGCAAACTATACTCCAGTTGCATACCCAGACCCATTTGGTTCTGCAACAGCACCCAAACCAAAGATCCTGGCAACATAGGCTTTCATCTTTTCATGGAGTAAAAACAGGGTTTCAGTAACATATGACAGAAGTTCTGAAACTATGCATGATTTTTGTTTGCATATCCCTTTTTTCAAGCATAAATTACTGGTGTGAGTTGTCAGAACAGCAAAGTTCACGTTGATTTGTGGTGCCTCTTGGGTTTTCTATGTACGGTTTGATTTAAGGTAAAACCCTAGGGTCTGAGGGCAGTATCCAGCCATTCATTCAAACGTTGGTTTTGGTGATGGTGCTATAGGTCTTTTGTGCTAGGGGTTTTTTCGTCACACCATCATTCTAGGGTTTCAACTTCAAGTTTTCAGTCTTTTCAAACCCTAGGCTATCGTTTTCAATTAGAATGACTGGGTGAATCATTTGCAAAACAATCTAGCATTTGGACCATTGAATTTGTTTTTCGTTTTTGTGGAGGATGTAGATTCAAGTCACCAAGGTGATTAATGGAGTTGGCAGTTGATTGGTGATTAGGATTTTGGTATTTACTATTCATCAAAGGATCGGCTAGGTCTTGGAGCCAAAAATTTCTTGTAGATCATAGAGTGCACCCGTGCATTAAATTGCTATTGTTAGCCGCAACTAGTTTTGTTAGTTGCTATTCTGGTGGTTTTATTTCCAGATAGAGGGTTTTATTTCCAGATCAAGGCCTATTTATAGGTTGCTTTAGTTAGATTTTTGCTTCAGAATTCTCTCTTTCCTACTTATCCTTAGCATCAAACATACTAAGAATAGTTGTTTTTGTTCATAAAACTGTAAGATCTCTTTTGTGAGGTAAGAGCTGTTATTAGGGAATGACTATATTTTGTCTTATAGCTTAGGGCCCGTTTGGACGCAGGCATACGGAATGCCGGATATAGTCAATTCTGGAATATGCTGCAATTCTGGAATATCATATCCTCAAAATGATATCCGGAATATGTGTTCGACCCGTTTGGACGCACCTGGAAGATGACCGAGAAGATGTATTTTCCGCGTTTGGGTGCCGCATTTTGGAATTGGAATATGCACTGAATGAGAATTTGTTTTTAAGTTCTTTATAACAATTTGTGATTTTTTCAAATGTTATGATGCTTTTCACATTTTGTTCGTGTTTTTGAATATTTATTTTATTTTTGCAATAAAATAATATTATAATATTTTATTTTGTTTTTGAATAT
>MU228511.1:3347186-3384689 GCA_018584345.1 Thuja plicata | reverse complement strand
CAAGCTCCATGGAGCCCTCTTGTTGAAGATTTCTCCATCCACATTCCTCCAAGCCTCTTCCAATTCAAGAACCCATTCAAGATTGGTGTTGAAGATCTACAAGCAATTGATTGAAGACATCCTACATACTACATTCTCCATCCTACATCCTTTTTGGTGCATACATACTTATGGATTCACAGATTCGAATCCGCTACAAGGACTTCTACAAGCAAGGTGAATTTGTGCATTTAATTTATTTTTACTTGTGCAATTTCAATTATAATTTAAGGTTAATTCCAAAACTAGGGTTTGACCAAGGCAAACCCCTCCCCCCAAAAAACAAACCATTTCTCTTGCACGTATAGGTTTGGAACAACAGATCGGGACAGAGATTCAGATACCCTTTTCGGAAAACTTTCAGGATCTGAAAATAGAAATCCTGTCGGAGACTTTTTAGGTCTATTCTTCCCTAGGTCAACCTTTCTAGGTCAATGGTGACATTGAATTGAGGGTATTAATCAGAACTGTCTTAGAATGTAAAAATATTTATGGGTTTTGTTCGTCTTTGCATTTCTATTCCAGATCCGGTCTCAGATTTTCCAAAAACTCAACACAGGCTTCAGAAAACAACATTCTTGAGATCTGCAATATTTCAAGGTTAGTACATTTCTCCTATTTATTTCAATTAAGGTTATCAATCTTTATATATCAATTGCACATTCAAATAAATAAATGGGTACTTAAGATCTTCCTTTTTGTCCTTACTTCCGAATGGTCGATTCATTTATGCATTGATCCTTCCATTTTGGATTAATCAATTTGGATCTTTCATTTGTACATCTAAGGATAAAAGGAGAGCATGTTATTTACCCCCTACATTTCTATAAACCAATCAATCAAATCTTTTAAATGTAATATAGGATAATAGAAAACCCTAAAAATCAAAACAAAACCCATTTATTATATTACATTTTGGTGAACCCGTGATAGACAACTCTTTCTTTTTGGTGTTATATTTACATCTTTTATGTTAGATCTTGCATGCATATTAGATTAGCTTTCTTTTATGTTCTTGCATTTAAATTTCAAAAATAAAAATAAAAATCTTGTGTTTTCTAAATTAGTTCATTTACATTGCATTGGTGTATGAGCTTTACCACCTCTAGTCCTACTTATAGTATCCCGGTTAGAAGAAGTCGTAGACTTATGGGTTCCTTTGATCCTGAGTCTTCCTCTCCTTTCCTTAGGATCCCGAATGACAATTTGATCACTCATGATTCCAATCCTTCTATGGAGCATAACTCTTCTCACTCATCTCATGATGAGGATGATACTTTAAGATTTCCTCCTTAACAAGTGCAAAAAATTTCAAATGAACTTTATAAAATGAGAAATTGGCTTATTCAAGAAAACCATAATCAAGATTCCATCCAAGCTATAGAGGTTCTTAAGAAATTCCTTCGTGATAGTGATCAAGGTATTAATCTCTCGTGTGGTATCACTCATGTTGTGCATTTGAATGTTAAACCTTTAGCACAAGAAGCTCAAGATTTAGGATTTACTCCTCCTATTACTAGTGAGGGACCTTCTTCAGTTCCTTTACCTAGAATTCCTACTTATACTCCTCCTTTGATGACTACATCTCTCCCAATTTCATCTATTCCTGTGAGTGTTCCACTGGTATCTCTACCTACGTCACAACCTTCATATCATAGTGTACCTTTTACTTATACTAATCCCCTTCCAACTGTGATTCCAAATGTTCCACCGGTTGTGTCTTCCATTCCTGTCGCTTCCTACACTTTTCCTAGTGTTCCTAATGTTTCCATGCCACCTATGTCTTCTAATGATTCCACAATTATTAGTTTGGCTCAGACTGTGTCATCTTTACAACAACAACTTGCATCCTTAACTCAATCAAAGTTTAGCATTCCTACATGTGACATGGGTAGTCCTTTATCCTTAGACATTATTCATGCTACTGTTCCTCAACAAGCTGATATGTCTCATCTTGAGAATTACAATGGTAAAGGTGATCTTGTTGCTCATGTTAAAACATTTCAAATCCTTTGTAGTGATTATGCTCATGACCATAGGATTTTAGCTAAACTATTTTCTAGGACCTTTCGTGATAAGGCTTTGCAATGGTATTGTTCTTTACCTCCTTATTCCATTGATTCTTTTCCTAAACTTGCTAATACATTCATTCAACAATTTCAAAATAACATTGGTCCACAAATTTCCTTAACTGACTTAATGCATTGTAAAAAAAACATTAAGGAAAAATTGACTAATTTCATTGGTAGATTTAAGCATTTGTATGCTCAAATTTCTTATCCTATTCCTGATATTGACATTCAACATATGTTTATTTCAAATTTACAAAAGGATATTAGAGATAAGATTCTGCTTACTAAATTTACCTCTTTTCAACAACTTTATGCATCACTTCATGATTATCAATTACAAGTGAGTCAATTTGAGAGCAACAGTCCAATGGCTCTTGTTCCAGTTGATAAGAGTGACACTGCTCCTAATCCTAATAAATTTTAGAAACCTAACAACTACATCAAGATTAATAAACAGATGAATGCGATTGCTGATCAAGCTACTGTTGCATCCCATAATGCCACTTCTGCATCCACTGCTTTCCGTATGAATCGTACATTTACTCATCTCTCTGAATATTTAAATTCTATTATGAGTAGGTTGTTAAGTGCTAATATGATTACCTTACCTCCTATTTGACCTCTCCTTCCTGCTACCATAGCCTCAAAATCCTTTGATTCTAAAGCTTTTTTCCAATACCATCGCCAGAATGGCCATGATACTAAAAAATTTTATTCTCTAAAGCATAAAGTTCAAGACATAATTGATTCTAATACTTTATCTATTGATAATTTTGATGATAATGGGAACAATTTTGTCTCTCCTCCTAATCAAAACCTTCAATCTATACGAATCCTTTACCTACACATGATACTAATACCATCGCTCAACCATCTTCTGTGGATATCATTTACGATTCAAATATAGATGATCTTAATCACATTGTTAATCATGTGGAGAGCATTTTTTCATCTCAACCTATTGTTCAAGATCCTTCGCCTCCACCTCAGATTCAAGTTCCACCTAAACCTCAGAAACAAATTAAGGATAAACGACCTCGGGAACTTTCAATTACCTTTCATGACTCTGAGACTATTAAGGCTCCTGATGGTGCCCTTTATAGTTATGCTAGGATTGCTAAGATACCTACACGTGGTTGTCTTGTTGAGCCCATATCTTTAATAAATGTTATTACTGAGGAAAACCTTTTTATGAAAAACCTACAACGTGATTGTTATGATCCATCAGATGCATGGATCCAAACTTGCAATGGTTTTCTCTATCCTGCACTTGGTTCTATTAACTTGCCTGTTAAACTTTGTGGCAAGGTTGTAGATACTACTTTGATTGTCATTCCTATATCTGATCAATTTCAAGTAAAATTTGGTTTGCCTTGGATAACTGCTATGCATGCTATTGCTTCTCGTATTCATAAATGTCTTAACTTCATTCATAATGGAGAAATAAAGATGATTAATCATAGTTTGTATCAACCTTCTAGGCCTAGAGATTGTGCTACTCTTGATTTATTTTGGCCTTAATTACCTAATTCATTTCGTCCTCACCCTGACAACCTTTTTCATTCATATAAACCCTATAAACATCACAAGATAGTCAAGTTAAGCATGCCTCAGATAGATCTTAACCGTGGTCTTTTTCCCACTCCTTCTATACCTCATTTATCCATTACTGCTAACTCTATTACTCAACCTCCTAGTGTTGCTTCTCAGCCTACTGTGAATCCTACCAATCCTCCTACAAAACCTGTGAAGGAATCAGTGGTTATTCCTCCTAGTTCTCCACGTGTGTCAAACAAATCAAAATGTAATAAATCTACTAAAGAACGTCATAAGAAGCGTAGAGCTAATGCTAGGTCCCATGCTTCTTTTCTTCAAAATTCTTTACCTTCTTTTGACCAACCTATGCCTGATGTGTTGGAAGAAGTTAATACTCACAATGATGTTAAGATGAATGAGTATGATGATCCTATTCACATCTTAGATCCTATTTTAATTAATCTTGATGAGGAGTATACTTTAGATGATCCTATTGATCTTAGTGATGAATATGAGACCAATGATCTTGATACTGACTTACCTCATATGCTTTCAAATAAATTGACAATTACACCTAGTATCGAGCAACATGATTCTCAAGAGGATCCTTGTTTGGAACTGGCTATTATTCCTACTGTATTGGATATAGTCCCTCTTGCGAGTTGCCCACCTTCCCTAAATGACATAAACCAATATGGGGAGAGTAGGTGATGCGCCTGATTGGTTTATCCTTCATGGTAACCCTTTTTGTGTTTGTATGTTGTATTGTACTTCTCCCATAATGTGTTTGCTAAATGTTTGTTAGACTCTTTTATACGACCCTTGTTACTTTGTTGGTGCAAGGTGATAAAGGAATCAAACCTGTTGTATACTTCCTCTATATGTATCTCTATTCTTCTATATGTTGTTTTCATGTTATGCTGTACTTTTTCTATTGTTCATAAATGTTTTCCTTGTGTAGTCCGCTTGGATCTGCGACATGGTAGCATTGATTCTTTTTGGTTTCCATGTTGTGGTCCGAAAAGACTCTTCTTTGCAACTCTTGAGTTTTCTTTCCTCCATTGTGATTGTAGTTATACTTTCTTTGGGGAATGATGTCAATTCATTTTCAATAATATCATATATATATGTACATGTTATCTTATGATTATACTGACCCCACATTAGGTAGATCCCTTATGTGTTCTTTGTATGTTTATGTGATATTTCCCTTGATTTGTCTTCGCTTGGGGGCATCTCATAGTGGAAACATAATCAGTAGAGTTGTTTATGTTTCCATCAAACCCATTGCTCCTGTTAAAGTGTTAGCAATGAATTTAACATGGGGGCATATGCTCTACTCATTTTTTTCACACACGCATGTTCAAAATATTTTCAAAAACTTAAAACTTTTTCCCTTTATGGATTAAAGACTAATCCTTAAAGCATGGAAATTTTACTTTTTAGGATCTCTTGATCCCTCCAGTTTCAAATTACAATATTTTGATCCCTTAAGGTCAAAAGGTGTCCTTAAGAATGGATCTCCCTGATGGGTTGACTAGTTAGTTGTCACATTCACTAGGCGGTTCAACTCCATCTTTCTAGTTACACTTTTTCTTTTTATGGTTCACAATGGGACATAAGTTCTCATTGGTTGAGGTAACCATACCATCTCTCTCTCTCTCTCTTTCTCCTTAACTGGTGATCTCTCTCTAATCGTGATCTTAGGGTTGATAAAGACTTAAGTCCCTTGGGGGCTTGAGGATTTCTTTGTCCCTTGTGATTCCAATAAGATTATCTATTCTTTATGATCTCCTTTACCAAGAGTTTGTATTGAGTCCATACTCTTGCTAAAGTGGGGGTTAAATGTATAGTCAGAAAATGGAAGCACTTCCATGGTAGACTGGTTTAGCCTTCTAAGTAAGTGGTTTGGGGTCATGTCAAGTGCCTTGAATGGGTTCTTGACTTTGATCTGGCTTTATCCCCCTATTTTGCCCCATTTCCAATTTTTCCAACCTATTTCTGGCACCCCAGACTAAGAAACTAGGACTTTGACCTCAGGGTCAAGGTCGACCTTTTTGGGTCAAGTTTGACCTCAACCTTGACCTAGGTCACAATTGACCT
The DNA here is from genome assembly GCA_018584345.1 of Thuja plicata. Lineage (NCBI taxonomy): Eukaryota > Viridiplantae > Streptophyta > Pinopsida > Cupressales > Cupressaceae > Thuja > Thuja plicata. Next base: position 3,378,939 of record MU228511.1, on the reverse strand, counting down.
TTTCCAGGCCTGGGATTCAAATTTTAGAATTTCAAGGTTTCTGGATGTCGGTCTTTGGAAAAAGTTAATTCTCACTTCCAGGTCAGCTGTTTCGATCTTTAGGACAACAAATATTAAATTATATTTAATATAGGTCCTCTTCTAGGGGAATGGGTCCAATTGGAATTTAATTCTCCTATGTCATCCTCTCTAGAAGATTGTGCCCTAGTTTCATATAAAAGGAAGCTTTCTCCTCTCATTTTCTCTAGCCACGAACCATAATCAACTAAGCATAATTGCAAGAGCTCAAGACTTGAAGAGTGAATTCCAAAGGTGAAGAAGAAAGATTTGAATCAAGCCAAGTAGCCATTGAAGTATTCATCCATTCTCAAGCACTTATCAAGAACTCATTTTCATTAAGGAGATCCATTGGTGGCCATTGAAGGATTCAAGCTCCATGGAGCCCTCTTGTTGAAGTTTTCTCCATCCACATTCCTCCAAGCCTCTTCCAATTCAAGAACCCATTCAAGATTGGTGTTGAAGATCTACAAGCAATTGATTGAAGACATCCTAAATTCTACATTCTCCATCCTACATCCTTTTTGGTGCATACATACTTGTGGATTCACGGATTTGAATCCGTCACAAGGACTTCTACAAGCAAGGTGAATTTGTGCATTTACTTTGTTTTTACTTATGCAATTTCAATTATACTTTAAGGTTAATTCCAAAACTGGGGTTTGACCAAGGCAAACCCCTCCCCCCCAAAAAGAAAACTATTTTTCTTGTAGGTACAGGTTTGGAACAACGAATCGGGAAAGAGATTCAGATACCCTTTTCGAAAAACTTTCGGGATCCAAAAATAGAAATCCTGTCGGAGACTTTTTAGGTTGATTCTTCCCTAGGTCAACCTTTCTGGGTCAATGGTGACATTGACTTGAGGGTACAAATTGAAACTATCTCAGAATGGAAAAATATTTTTGAGTTTTGTTCGTCTCTGCGTTTCTATTCTAGATTCGGTCTGAGATTTTCTAGAAACTCAACACAGGTTTCAGAAAACAACATTCTTGAGATTTGCAATATTTCAAGGTTAGTACATTTCTCCAATTCATTTCAATTAAGGTTATCAATATTTTTATATCAATTTCATATTCAAATAAATAAATGGGTACTTAAGATCTTCCTTTTTGTCCTTACTTTCGAATGGTTGATTCATTTATGCATTGATCCTTCCATTTTGGATTAATAAATTTGGATCTTTCATTTGTACATCTAAGGATAGAAGGAGATCATGTTATTTACCTTGTACATTTCAATAAACCAATCAATCAAATATTTTAAATGTAATATAGGATAATAGAAAACCCTAAAAATAAAAAAAACCTATTTTCTCATACATACATACATACATACATACATACATACATACATACATATATATATATATATATATGTATGTATATGTATACATATATACATATATATACATACATATATATGTATGATGTTATTGTTGTCATTGCATGCTTGCTGTTGTTGTGCACCATATATTGTTTTATATATACACTGTTTATTTCATTGAGACCGTGAGCTTGGTATTGTAATATATTTGTTGTTATTGGATCAATGTTTCCATGTTATTGAGGTTGTAGATGCATTGAATCATCACTGCCATTCTATTTTGATAGCATGCAGTGTTTGATCTCTCTTTATTTGTTTTGATGTTGATATTCACTATGTGGTACTCCCCATTTATGATCATTTCATGATGAAATGTCTTGATTGCTCGCGGGCTGCAAGCTAGGGCATCATGCATTTTTAATGAGCTCACTATTTAATACTAGCATTATTTACATCTTTGCATTTGGACTGCTTGATGAACCGCGAGCTTTGAGAGCTAGGGCATCGTTGCTATTACCTTCAAGGCATTGTGTGAAGTGTTTGATCTCTCATTATTTGTTTCTTTGTTGATATTCACTATGTGGTACTCCCCATTTATGATCATTTCATGAGGAAAAATATGGTATATTATTTCCTTTCTGTAGCATTCTTCTGAGTGCACATGTCTTGCAGCATGATTTTTCTTTCAGAAGCGTATGGCTTCACTATGCGCATGCATAGTTGTAGATGAGGATCGATAATAGGATGCCATTCATTGCTTAGATCTTTTTGATTTAAACCCCATCTATCTTTTCTTTGGAGGTTCTGGATCATCATAGGAGCACACTGGATCATACCCGAGTCAAAAATTCATCACTTCAGGCAATGTCTGGTACCCTTGTTATTTATGTTCATCCTCTTATGTATGCCTGTACTACTTGAATTTTCTATAATAGACGACCAAACCAACAATTATTTTCTCCAAAGTACTATTTGTCTCCAATAGTAAATCCTCTGTTTCAATTTCCAAAGCAACATTGTTAATCCTCTGGTCTCACTTTCTAGTGTTTGGTACTCTTTCCTCCGCAAATTCTAGAAATATCACAGTCAACTTCTTAAACAATTTCAGTGTTATGCTTGCTTCTGTTGTGCACCATATATTGTTTTATACACTGTTTATTTAATTGAGACCATGAGCTTGGAATTTGTAATGTATTTGCTATTATTGGATCAATGTATTTTGCCCTTGAGCTCGGGCATCATGCAATGTTATTGCTGTCATTGTATGCTTGTTGTTGTTGTGCACCATATATTGTTTTATACATTGTTTATTTCATTGCGACCGTGAGCTTGGCATTTGTAATGTATTTGTTGTTATTGGATCAATGTATTTTTCCCACTTATTCATTATGTTGGCATACTTATTCACTATTTTCATTATTGTTACTTTCTTTTAGATCTTCTCAATGGACAAAACATTTGGTATTGAATGTTGCCATTTGGAGTACTTGGAAGAACAGTGCTCCAGATTATTTAATGTGCGTGATGATGACATCAAACATGCTATTCTCTACCTCCTGAAACATAATATTGTTGGCTTGCATGTACACGATAGGGTGATCTATAAACTAGTATTTTCTACTCTCTTTGAAGTTACCAGTCAGTTATAATGGGTCTTGAAGGTGGTTAAGCATGTGGTTGTTTCTGACAATTTTAAAAAAGTTGCGCAGGGGATTCAGACCATCAATCCAAACATTATCTCTGGCAGGCTTGGCTCAATTTTTGATAATAGAGCTGGCTTTGAAAATAAAATGGTGGAGGTGTGGGAGGTGTTCAAGCTATCTTGCGCTAATTATGACTACACTGCTATGAGTATCTTCCATGGTCACAATGAAGGTTTTTTTCACTTGTGACGATAGGAATGTTATGATGGACTACTTCTTTGGAGTTGGCATTTTTTTCAACAAACTAGGTCATCTTTAGATCAAACGTAGACATGAAACTTAACTTTTTAAATGTTTGGAATACTCTTCTTTGTAAATGTTTTTGTTGATATACACTCAGGGTCTAGATATTCATATGTTCATCATCATTACAAAAACTTATCTAGCTAATGAAATTTATATCCTTATGCATCATGCTGTTGTGATTTTGCTTCTTTTTTTTGACACAATGAATGGTTGTATGTAGCTCTAATTGTTTATTGTCTACTATTTAATCTTTAGCATATGTATCATGTGAGTACTTATGTAAATTGGATTATCAAAACTTTTCATTATCTTGTGATATTGCTATATTGATTCAAGTGTATAGTTTTTTGAGTCAAACTCATTGACTCATGTTTCATCCATGAATTTGACATGCACAAATTTCTTATCATGTCAGTTGCATTTAACAAACTAATGTCACGAAAATCATCTAATAATGCAAACTAGGGCACTGTAGTCACTCATCTTCAAGCTAGCGTGCTATCAAAATAGAATGGCAGTGGTGATTCAATGCATCTACAACCTCAACACATGGCAACATTGATCCAATAGCAACAAATACATTACAAATGCCAAGTTCACGGTCTCAATGAAATAAACAGTGTATAAAACAATATATGGTGCACAACAACAGTAAGCATGCAATGACAAAAATAACATCATACATATATATGTATATATATATGTATGTATATATGTATATGTGTAGACATCCAAAAATATTAATATTATTATTAGTTCCTGCCGCCAGGCAGGATATTATAGCATTCATTGCAATGCTACTGTTTTGATTAATTGTCCAATTAGAATATTGTATTTTTCAACAACTTTTTCATTGATATAGTTTTAATATATTTTGACTTTTGTATATTGTAATAGAAATTATTTATCTCTATTTTTATTGGCTGAATGTGGCTACAGTAGTGGGTGAGGCTTTTGCCTTTTTGTGGAGAGATATTTTCATTTCAGTTGTCCAATGATAACACTTTATTTTTAACAACTTTTTACATTTATATAGTTGTAATATATTTTGAATTTTCTACTATTGAATTTTGCTACTATTGTTTATAATATTATATTTGTAACTAATTAATTATATTATATATTAATACTAACTTAATAATATAATATTAATATTTTTATTATATATTATACTAATAGAATAAATTATTATATTCATAACAATGCATATGTAATAGAAATCTTAATTTAATATTTAATATTTAATGCTCAACTATAATTAATGATTATATTTAGTTATACATATTAATGATTATATTTACTTTAATGACTTATATTACATTTAGTTTTAAAGAAAATTATATATAGTGGTAATTATATAGGATATTGAAATTTATTTATATTATTTTAACTTTATGCCAAATATCTTAAGGCTTAATCTTTAGGACTTAGGCAGGAACTAGACGCTATGCGTCCTTGTTAATATTAATTTCCCTTTCATTCATCTAACTATTTAACTTAATCAATTAAATAGTTTCATTGCTAGTATTTATTAATAATCTAAATAATATTCTAAATGTATTTTATTTAAATACATTTGTCTCACAAAATCCCCCTTTTTTAATAAATTCATATTTATTAAAAATCCTCCATATTCGTAATTCTTCTACACTATGATTTATTCAAATTTAATTTGGATTATAATCTAAACCCTAGCTAGAATTCTATTAACCCAATCTAGAAACCTACCCTAAGCCTACCCTATTCCCACTCTACTCCCATCACCGCACTTCCTAAGCATACTTCCCTACCTAATTGTCCTTTGATCATACTTAAAAAGGTGATTCCTACCCCTTTTAAGGTTAATGGAATGGTCACCCATGTGTGATAATTCTCTCCAAATGGTCACCCATTCCTCTTAAAATCTCTTTACTCCTTTGTCCCCCCACTTGGAATTCTTGAGCCACTCAAACATTAATGCTATATTTGACTTCAAAATAGCCATCCCTTCAAGCCTATGTGTCCCTTATGTGGCTCTTATGTGGATGCCACCTCATTCAACCCCTCCTCTTCTATCCCAAAAATCTATAAATAGAGGCCTTCTCCTCTTCAATTATCATCTATCATTTTGCTATTGTTATTATGCTAGAAATGTGCTAGGATTTCCATTGATAGTTGCATTTATTTTTAGCTTAAATCACATAGATATTACATGCTAGGTTTCTTTGGCTGAAATAAATCATAGTTTCCTTCTTGCTTTGCATTTCAATATCATAGTAGCTTAATCCTTTAAGGAGATTTGAGACTAGTTGCTCCATACTAGTTCTTGAATTCTTCTCTCATCATCCATTGTTGCATTTTGAATCAATAATAATCATTCTACTTGGGGAAGTCTTGATATTGTGTTTGAGAGAGCACATTCACACCTCCATAAGAGAGAAAATCAAACAAGCCTCTTGAGTGCAACTTGTTTTAGCTCTATCCGATGATATGAGGATACTTTTTATGTTTCATGACTGCTTTTAATCTCATTTGAAATTTGGATGCTAACTCTCTAATGATTTCTTGCTTGTGAGTGATTGCAGGCTGACATTTTCCTCATACTACATTTTGGCATGCTCGGTGGGAATCACGTCCCTAAAATCCTTCTAAAATTCTTGTCTTCTTCTCTCATTTTTGCCAAACTCACAGGTCAGCGTCTCTGTTTTGCGCAGAGGCATCTACGTAGACACCGATTCATGAATCAATGTCTGCGCTTCATGAATCAACATTTGCACAGACACCGATTCATGAATCAGTGTTTGTGCAAACACCAATTCATGAATCAATGTGTGCACAAACATCGATTCATGTGTTTGCACAAACACTGATTCATGAATCAGTGTCTGCGCAAACATCGATTCACAAATCAACGTCTTCGCAGACACTGATTCATGAATTAGCGTATGCACAGACACCAATTCATGAATCAGTGTTTGTGCAGACACTGATTCATGAATCAACGTCTGTGCAAACATGGATTCATGAATCAATGTCTGCGTAGACACCAATTCACGAATCAACGTCTGCACAGACACTAATTCATGAATCAACGCCCTGGTAAGTTTTGTTTCTATCATTTTGGGGTTATTAAAAATAGATTCAGCATCTACGCCCTAAACCAACGTCTGCGCTCTGTTAGAATTTTATTTTTCATGCTCTAACAACGTTTTGAGTGGTTTTGTGCTTTCAACACTTGTCAAAGGCTAAATCTTTAAAACTACTAACTAGTTGTGTTGCAGCACCACTTGCCAAAGACACAAATTCAAAAGATTACTCACATATGTCTTGTAGGTTGCCTCAATTTAAATTGACCAAACGATCGTGTTTGTTATCATTTTATTAGGCACCTAGAATAATTAGAGAGATCTTTTTGTCTAATCCAAAAAAAGTGTTAGGGGATTATGCTCTCTTCCTTTTTTTGAAAGATAAAAAACCTAGACGCATTTTCTTTGTGTTAAATAATTAAATTTGTGGGAATCATCTTAGCTTGTCTTGCGTGTGTGTGGAGAAAATGATATTGGATAGGAGAGTATTCTCTTTTCCCCTTGTGGGAAAATCAGAAATCTAGACTCCTTTTTGTCGCCAATCCAATTTTCTTTTCAAGTTAATCCTTTAGATGGGCCTGCCGGTTGAGGGAAAAATCTCCCAGGAATGACCCATGTGAGAATGAGGTGTAAACCACACCACTCCAACTCATGTTAATCAAATTTAATCTTTGGAGTTAAAGCCTCGAGATTCGATTGGCATTTAAGCTTATACTTAGCTCTCGTCTAACTTAAGTGTGGCCTCGCGGTCTCAATCACATTTATGTGACCACTTTTGTCAAGACACTCTATGGGGCTATACGCCTGAATCGTGCTTGTGCAGACATAGAGGATACAATTGAACAGAGACACTTACTAAACACTCTAAGCATAGAAGCTACCTGATTCACCTCCAAACGGTGATTTATTATAGTGCAAGGGGAGGGAAGAATCTCCCCCCAAGATCCCCATCATATGTGTCCCAAGGTATTGTGTTGTGAAAGAGATCTTTGTAGCACGAAAACAATACCTGGAAAAAGGAAAAAACATAGGTGCCCTTCCAGGGGTGACACTGCGGTGTGAGCTGAAGAACTACCAAGTAATGGGTCTATAATATTTCATGCAAATCCAATTCCTTAGGTAGACTTGTGCTTGAAGTATTTGAAGAACATTGAAAAATCCAAAACACAAACGAAATACCCAGCAAACAAATTTGTCAATTTCTTGTCTCTTGCAAGGTTGCTTTGTTCCTTCCAGGATTGTTTTTAGACACATGTATTCAATAACTGTCAGTTATTCCCAAAATCTGAGTCAAGGTATACTTAGCGTAGTCAATGCCTTTGATGTATGTTGAAAACTAGTTCTTTCTAATGAACAAATTGACCTAAAAAGTCCAAAATCAATTAGAATCCTACATTATCATATCCACATCATCCCACTTCATCATCATCATCATCATCATCATCATCATCATACATCTTATCTCAATCACCTCTTCCAAGTCATTTTTATTCTTCTCAATCATTCTAATCATTCCATCCTAAACATCTGGAATCATCCTAACCCTCATCCTAATCATCCCTCTAATCCACATCAACATCCTCTTTCTTAATCCACTCTAATCATTCACCTTCCTCCAACCTAATCCAATCATCATTCTTCTAATCCAATCCACTTGTCGACCTCATATCATTCTATCAAATCCTAATCTAATTCATCCTCCTCTTCATCCAAAACCAATCACACCTTAATTATTCCCTTGTCTTCAAACATCCCCCATCCATCTTTCAAAGTTCATCCATTCTTACTTCAAAATCTTCATTCACATCACCTTCTAATTCTAATTTTCATAAAATATTCTACTTTTGGCTTAGGAGCACCATCATAATCCTTGGACTTTAATCTCAATTATCTTGATTGAACCACATCCAACCATAATCAAGATCAACTCACATCAAATCAAACTTCACCTTTCACACCTCCATCAAGATTTTTCATCTTAGGTCAAAAGATTTATCAAAAGTGTTTTATAGACCCTCATCATTAGCAAACATCTATTTGAATCATATTTCTTTGAGAACACCAGTTTGTCTCAAGTAGTTAATTCTCTTATTCATATCATATTTTTCTTGGGATCATTAGTCTATCTCCAAGTAGAAGAAGATATCATCATCTAAACCAATCCTTTGTTTGCACCATCATAGGGTCTTGTTTCACCTAGGTTTGTCTCAAAACTTTAAATCCAAATCCAAATCAATCAAATCCAACCTTGAGGCCCTACCCTCATATCCAATCAATCAAAATCCTTGAGGTCATGCGCTCTTAAATCAAAACAAAGTCCAATCTTGCTCCTAAGTCCGAAGTTCATATTTCATCCATCCTCAAATCTTTCAGTTCATCCACTCTTAATCTAAATCTTCATCCGCATCATATTCTAAACCAATTCCAAAACCCCTTATCTAAACATCATGAATATGGATTGGTTTCACAAAATGGTTAAGGAGCATCAAGCATATATGTCAAGTCCCATCTCTCAAACCATACCTCCAAATCAACCAAGCTATCAACCAAATTTATCCAACTCATACATGCCTCACAATAACCCAACTCCAAACTATTCACACACCTCATCCCAGCCAACTTACCAAGTCAATTATATAACTCCACATCCATCTATCATATCCCCATCCATTCTACCTTAACACACTATACCTAATCCTAATCCACCTCCTATTTCTTACCCTTCCTCTATCTTTGACAAGGGAAACCCATCTAATTATCCCTCACCCGCATATCTCCCTCATCCATCTTTGATGCCTCCATCTTCTTCCACAGTCATATCCCAAGCTCCACACTTCCACAATAACACTAACTAAACCCCTAATCCAAATCCTCCATCCCCATATCCTCCAACCCATTTTCCAATCCATAATCCTAGTCCTCTAGTTCCCTTAATCCATCACCATAACCCCCATGCTATTACTAGTCCACCGTCTACTCTATCCTACCTTTTCCCTCCATTCCCTCCATCTTATCCCAATCTACCATCTTCCATTCCTACCTACATTGATACAAATCCCCCTCCCCAATCCACCTACATCTCTCAATCCACTTCATATTCTATTCCCCAATCCATCCCTCCTCCTCCATCAGTTAGTCAATCCAGTTCACAAATCACCTCCATGCCTACCTACATGAACTATCTAGCCATGCCATCTCCTACACCATCAATCATACAAGTTCATCATCCATTTCCACACCTTCATATGTGGATTGCCCTAGCTCCCCACCATCTACACATGCTAATCCATCACCTCCAATACGTAAGTCTCCAAGGAATTTCCCAAGGAAGCCATCACAAAATCCATCTCTTAAAGTTGATGAGCCAATTCATATCAGTCCCCCATGTGAATCCATTAGTGATGAGGCTTTTTCACCTCCAAAATCCATCATTCCTCTTCCATCTCCCACACCCATTATTCCTCTTCCATCTCCCATACCTATCATTTCCCTTCTAGCTTCCATACTTATTGATCCTCTTCCATCTCCTAACACCATTGAAGTCCCCCCATCTGTTGAGTCCATCCAATCCCCATCCCCATATTCTCCTCCTAACATTATCCACTCCCCATCCAATGAATCTCATAAGTCCACCCATCTTCCCTCTATTCCATTTATAGAATCACCCATCCTTCCATCCCCTCCATCTGAAGAGTCCATCCATACGTCCCCCATCACACCATCCACACCAATCCAATCATGTCAAGATCTTGTCCAAAAGCATGTTGAAATATCCATTGATATAAATCAAGATCCTCCCATCACACTTCCTCCATCTCATAATCTATTTCCATCCACTCTTCCCAATCAAGATCCTTCCATTCCATCTACCCCATCTCAATTTCCCACCATCCCACTTCCTCTATTACATGACCCATTGTTGTCACACACTCTACCTCACGTTTCATTTTCATGCACTCCTCCCAATCTAGATCCTATCATTCTACCTACTACATCTCAAGATCCACCCCTCCCTCCAAATCAAGATCATAACATCCCATCCCCTCCACTTCATGATCCTTTATCACCTCCAATCCAAACTTTCCCACCACCATCACTTTATCCCCTTGGTCCACTTACATTCATCCATGGTGGTCCACTTGAAGTAGAAGAAATAAATTTCATGTCCACCATTTGCACTCCTAATAATGGATTCACATCTGGTTCCCTAAGAGAGAAGTATCCCATCTTGGGTCGAATGCTAAAAAAATGGAATTATAAAGGCAAAGGCTTAGGCCTAAATTCACAAGGTACACTAGATCCCATCTCTATCAAAAGACATCCACAATCTTGTGGTCTTGGTTGCACATATCAAGGCCCTTCATCCCAAAATGTTGGTACAACTAATGTAAAGTCCAAGCATGCTTTCAAACCCACCATTACCTCTTCCCATCATTCCTCCAAAAAATTTAACGCCATCCCTCCTCCTTTGTCATTGCAACCCAAGACAACCTACCACATTCCTCCTTCATCCTCTAAATCCATTTTGGGCCCCTATGTCCCAAAATCCACCATTTTATATCCTCCACATACTAAATCCATTTTGGGCCCTTATATCGCAAAATCTCATCCTCCATCTTATCCCACCATGTCTATTCCCAATCAGGATCAATAAAGGCACATACCCACACACCCCATCCACCATCCTACCTCCATCTCTCCATCTCATATAAATTCTCATATTACTTCCAATTCTACTCACTACAATTTGGATGCCAATTCAAAAATGCATAAAGCTAAGGATCCACAATCTAAAGATTGTCATGTCCATTTCAAACGACATGCTCCACCAAAGACAAATCCTATCGAAAAATGCATTACATCCCACAGGCCACAAAGGCCCACCAAAGAAAACTCAAAAACTATGTGGATCCCAAATAAAAAAGATGAAATACATCTAAAAGAAAAATCCACAATGGCATCCAACGTTGTTATTCCTCTTGTAAAGCCTTCCTCTCCGCCATCTCCTAAATCTATTTTGGGTCCTTATGCCCCAAAACTACCTACCATATTTCCTCCATCACATCCACATCTACCATCCATTTCAAATCCACTCTTTCCACACTCCTCACAACATGTGCCAATGCTGGTCCTAAAAAAATCCCCCTACCACACTCACTTTCTACCATTTCATCCGATCACTTCCTACTGCCATATCCCTTACCACACATACATCGGCCATCATAACCATCTCATCCATGCCTTTGCATAAGCCACTCATCCCAAATAAGGTTGTAACAACATCTAGGGATCACTCCAAATGGGATTCTATTATCTTGGTATTGAAAATGATGCTTGAGTCATCCCTTCATCAACTCCTTATCATTCCATCCATAAACTCCCTCCAAAAAGAAAAAAAAAACTTGGCAAACAAGCGCCTTAGACAAGTACCATGATGAAAACTTGGTGAATAGGCATCATGTATAATCCCTCCATCCAGTTGCTCTTCACACTTGAGGGAAATTTCTCCTATCCACCACTCCATCCCTCCCTTCATCCTAGTCATCTACCATGCCTATCATGTTTTGTCCATTTCCCCTCCTCCATCCTCCTTTGGATCTTGATAAAATACAAAATCAAAAAATAAAAAGCTGAACTGTATATATACTTTTGGACCACTCTTGGCATCCATTTCATTCTCCATTCCATCTACATCTTTGCCTTCCATTTCCATTTCGCTGTAATTAGCCACAATTGCTTCCTCAACTTGCTTATGAGCCATTATCCTATCATCCTTACCTATCCACCATCCCATCTTCCATCCCTCTACATCCTTTAACCACCATCTTGTCTTTCACCTACCTCCCTTATCGTCATATTGTACCTCATCCTAATTCCTCCTCACACATGACCTATCCTAAGTGGGGGCATTCTATTCCTTGGAAACTTTAGCATATCCACCTTTCATCTCCCAGTCCTCTTTTCCCATCCACCTACCATATCCACCTTTCACCTCCCAAATTTTATCTATCGTCACCCCTTCATTTTCAATCCATTCCATTCATCTATCTACTATCAAAGCCATTTGTCCATCCTTCATCCTCTAGTATGGGGGCATCCTTTTCCACAAAGTCCTTGGATCCCAATCCACTTATTCCCTCCACTCACAATCCCACTTTCTCTATCCATCCATTCAATATTACCTATCCATCCATTCCACCCATCTATCTGCCATCTGAGCCATCTCCCCATCTCCACCATTCCTTGGTGCTCCCTTGTCATCAGTCCCAACATCCATCTTCCACTTCAATTCTATCTGATCCATTTATCTTCTAATCCATTCATATTCCCTTTTGTTCAATGCATCTATCTTCTAATTATCCTTCATCCATTTTTTTCAATCCATTTATTCTTCCTTCCTACCCAAATCAATATATTGTATCTATGCATCCAATCTTTCATATCAATCAAATCACTTTCTTTCTTCCAACATCCATTTATCCATTTATCCTCAAGCATACCCCATCCACCATCCATCTATCTTAGCTTTTTAGCTTGACTGAGGCAACATCATGCGCATCCCCATCATCACATCCATCATCTCAAGCCCTTGTGCATCTTATAATTAGTCTCCTGAGTATCTTCTTCATCCCATTGTAAAATCAAACAAATTGCAAAAATCCAAAAAAATTCAAAAATCGCAAAAAATCCAAAAAATTCAAAAATCGCAAAAAATCTAAAAAATTCAAAAATTGCAAAAATTTTAAAAAATCAAATATTCTCCAAAATCTTGCAATAAACCTTGTTTCTTTTTGCATCATTCAATTTTTCACTTTTCAGTGACGTTTTGACTCCTGCGAATGCTATCATGTTTTTCACCAAATCAGTTTTCCGACCGACTATCCTTTCTCCTCATTCTGTACAATCCTTGCTCCTCATTCTGTTCACAACTTTTGCCAGCGAATATCTTTTAGTCACATCAAATCCAATCCTTTCCTATCAGGATGCATCCTTCCGGCGTCGACTTATCAAATCCTTCATCACATCAATCCTGTTCATGGAAAGAACTTTGGACTGAATGACTGCTTGGTCATGAGGCCTTCTTTATTGATTTTATCTTTTTGTGTCAGTTTAAACCTACTAACCACTACCTCGATCTACTATATCTTGGTGCGTTGTGACTGGTGGCTACTGATACATGCGTCTTTTGCAGTGTGCTTTTGTTTGAGCATCTAGTCCACACAAAGGAATCCTGCCATCTATGTTTTCTAACACTTGATGCATACCTCCTTTTGCAATATTAAAATTAGATGTGCTCTCCATATTTTTCACACAAATGGAACCCCAAGGATCATTAGTTGCATTTCATTTCATCATTTCATTTGCATTCTTAGTTGTAGGCTTAATTGCATTTCAGAATGCTTCTATTTATTACCTCCTCTCCCTTCCTCCTTCCCGTTGCGTCCTTCTTCGAGAAAATCCCTCAACATTATCTCTATTGTGTTCTTTTTCAAGGGGGCACAACCTTATATCGTTGTTGCTTCGACACGACTCCTAGAAACTGTCTTCCTCTGGGACAACTTATTTTATTGTCTTTGACACAACATCACTTGCAACGCCACATCAAAGAGGGACAAAATGTAGACGTCCAAAAATATTAATATTAATTTCTCTTTCATTCATCTAACCATTTAACTTAATCAATTAAATAGTTTCATTGCTAGTATTTATTAATAATCTAAATACTATTCTAAATGTATTTTATTGAAATACATTTGTCTCACAAGATTCCCGTTTTTTAATAAATTCATATTTATTAAAAATCCTCCATATTCCTAATTCTTCTAAGCTATGATTTATTCAAATTTAATTTGGATTATAATCTAAACCCTAGCTAGAAACCTATTAACCCAATCTAGAAACCTACCCTAAACCTACCCTATTCCCACTCTACTCCCATCACCTCACTTCCTAAGCATACTTCACTACCTAATTATCCTCTGATCATACTTAAAAATGGGATTCCTACCCCTTTTAAGGTTAATGGAATGGTCACCCATGTGTGAGAATTATCTCCAAATGATCACCCATTCCTCTTAAAAGCTCTTTACTCCTTTGTCCCCCCGCTTGGAATTCTTGAGCCACTCAAACATTAATGCTATATTTGAATTCAAAATAGCCATCCCTTCAAGCCTATGTGTCCCTTATGTGGGTCTTATGTGGATGCCACATAGATGCCACCTCATTCAAGCCCTCCTCTTCTATCCCAAAAATCTATAAATAGAGGCCTTCTCCTCTTCAATTATCATCTCTCATTTTTCTATTGTTATTATGCTAGAAATGTGCTAGGATTTCCATTGATAGTTGCATTTCTTTTTAGCTTAAATTACATAGATATTACATGCTAGGTTTCTTTGGCTAAAATAAATCATAGTTTCCTTATTGCTTTGCATTTCAATATCATAGTAGCTTAATAATTTAAGGAGATTTGAGACTAGTTGCTCCATACTAGTTCTTGAATTCTTCTCTCATCATCCATTGTTGCATTTTGAATCAATCATAATCATTCATAATATATATATATATATATATATATATATATATATAGGTTTTGTTGTTGATATTCACTATGTGGTACTCCCCGTTGATGATCATTTCATGAGAAAATATCTTAATGGCTCGCAGGCTCCAAGCTAGGGCATCATACATTGTTTATGAGATCACTGTTTAATACTGGCATTGTTTACATCTTTGCATTTGGAATGCTTGATGCCATTCTTTTGTTCTTTTGTTCTTCATGGACCATTTTTTTTATACTTGACTATGTCTCCCATTAAAATTTCATTATCTTGTGATATTGCTATCTGGATTCAAGTGTATAGTTTTTGAGTCAAGCTCATTGATTCATGTTTCAACTATGAATTTGACATGCACAAATTGCTTATCATGTCACGGAAATCATTGATGTGTCGACAATGACTTGCAAGAGTGTAGGTGACACATAGTTCAATCCAATTCATACAATTGGGAGTACCTGGGAAAGTGAGTAGACTCTAAATATCAATATTTTGTCCATGAATATAACAAGGATGAAGCATGATGAGGAATGGAGATAGAAAAGAATAAATTAGCTGCACATGTAGTGGACATGGAAAAGTGTATAGTAGATCCTAATCATCTTTCCCGGGTAGTTCCAATTGTTTCAAGCGGAGAAGAAGTAATGAGAGGCATTATCAAAACATCAACAATTTTCATGATATTAGTTTGTTAACTGGAGCTGACACAAGGCAATTTGTGAATGTCAAACTATACACTTGAATATTGATAGCAATATCACAATCTGAGATGCCTCCAAATTTAGATGCCTTTACATGCATTTCAATGTGTGGTAAGGACTAAAATTCCCAATCACAACTATGCATATGGTTTCCATCAAGTGCAGTTAGGACATTGCATTTACATGTTGTTCAGATTCATTATATCATCAAATACAAAGCATTATAATTTTGTACTGTGATTGACAATAGTCATTTTGCAATTTAATTTGAGATGTTGTCTACATGATTAGTATGTTGCTTTTTATTGAAATTATAATTAGTATGAATGAACAAAACAATCAACTAAACAAACTGATATGTTGAAATGACAGGGAAATATTTATCGATATAGCATCGATGGCTTCGGTCAATGTGCCTATGTGTCAATGTGGTGTTGGCCCTTGTGTGTTGAAGACGTCACACACACCAAGTAATCTTGGGCATAAATTTTGGGGTTTCCCAAATAGGAAAAGGTTTAGATATAGAATTATATTTTATGTTTAAAAGTAACATGACAAGTTATAATCATTTTAGGAAGAACTAATGTAGATTTGGTATTGCAGGGAAATAGTGGATGTCAATACTTTCGGTGGGTCGATGAAACCACATTTACATCTACCACATCTACATCTATACCTGATGTAGGAAATGAGTGAAATTTGTGCAAGGCTCAAGAGACAGCTAGTGCCGCCGAGATTGGTTCAATGGCGAAAGCAGAAATCATGTTTCTGTGATGCCTTCTTTGTGTAGTTTTTGCACTACTTTCTTGGGACCACATGTATAAATGTGATTGACAGGGGGCTATTTTAGATACTAATTTTTTTTTAGAATTTCATGTAGATACATTGGACATTTTGATAAACTCATGAAATTTTTGTTGTTTATGACTTTGTTATGATTTTCTATATAAAATTAAACAAAATAAAAAAGTAACCTTATTAAAAAAATTTGAAAAAAGGTATAACATTTTTAAAAATTTAACCTTATTTATAATTTATGATGTCTAAATCTTGGATGGGTTTTTGTAAATTTTATCCTTGTTCCTTTTAGAACTGTATGGCTTGACTATGCACATGCATAATTGTAGATGAGGATCAATAATAGGGTGCCATGCATTGCTTACATCCTTTGGATCTAACCCCATATTTTCCTTCCTTGCAGGTTCTGGATCATACGGGAGCATACTGGATTCAACCCTGGGTCAACACTTCAATGACATCAGACAGTGATGCAAAATTTACTATCTATAGTTGTTGCAACAACATCAGGTGCTACCTTCAGCACACTATGATCACTAGACAGGTCTGTATGTCTTCTACTTTTAAGTTGTGTTGTTTTCATTCTTTTTTTATGAAGTTGGGTGATCCTTTCTATCCAAATTATACCAATACTTTTATAAGAGATTTACCCTTTTTACTTCAACCTAAACAAACTCTTAGGAAAAATTCTGGCTGAACTCTTCAACGAGAAGATGAATCTGTTACACTTGTGAATACAAAAAATTTGTTTGTTTTATCATATGTTATGATCTTCAGAATGTGATATATAAATATATAGTCTATTTTGAGCACTGTTTATTACCATCTATAGACTATTTGACAGTAATGAGTTTGAAGAAGATTTGGAAATGTTGCACCAATCTAAATTGGATCAATCATCATTTTCAAATCTTCGTCATCAATCACCATCAACCATTTTCCAAGAGAAACACCTTTCTCTATATGAATCTTGGTTTACATTTCCCTGTAATCCTAATGTAAAATGTTTCCATGAAGTACGTCAGGGGTATAATGCATTCAAGAAAAAGGCTCTAGAGGTTGCTAAGTCTTTTGTACACCTTTTTCTTGGTAATTTGAAGCCATCAATGGAAACTTAAAATCCTAAACAATTACTATACCATTGATGGCATCATAATTATTAAGTGAAAGGGAGATCTTTGATCCTGAACCCCATTTGGTGACGATCCTATGCAGTTCATAGACATGACACGTTCCTTAGAAGAATTTTAATCTCACAATAGCTGAGAAACATAAATGTAGATATCACAACAACTGAGAAAAAAAATGTAGATATCATGGTTACAATTGTTTGGAGACACAACATAATTGAGTGGTATACCCAGACGATGCAACACAACCACTACTCCTCCAGTTCTAAGTTGGCACTGCAGTATCCAAAAAACATAGATAAGGAATAAATTTAGAGAGCAGAGGAGGGCCATAATGACCAAAATAATATAGGGTCCTATATTATTTTGGTCATTATGGCCCTCCTCCTCTGCTCTCTAAATTTATTCCTTATCTATGGTTTTTGGATCCTACAGTGCGAACTTAGAACTAGAGTAGTGTTTGTGTTTCATCGTTTGGGTATAGCACTCAATTATGTTGTGTCTCCAAAAAATTGTGACCATGATGCCTACATTTATGTTTCTCAGCTTTTGTGTCCTAGGATCCCTTATGACCCTTTATGACCCTTTACGATCCCTAAGATTACATCTTAGAGATCTTAAAGTATTGTAAAGGGTCATAAGAGGCTCCTAGGAGGGGCCAAATGAGCTTCCACCTTCACAAGGTTGGCCTTGTTAAATAGATAATGTTAAACTGTTCTTGAAACTAAGAGAAGCTCAATATTTTAAGGTCTCACTCCATGCACACGACAATTTTTTTTAAAACATAGCATTCTGTCGCAATTGTGACAGCATTCAGAGGATGACTGACACCAAAACATTACACGTGATGTCCAGATGTCTGAATAATCTAACAGCTGGATGTCACATGTACAATATGTCCATCACATACCCATTGTAATGGCAACACTCATAATGTGTAATAATGACATACTAACCCTCATAGCTGGTACATATTGTAAGGGTCACGACCATCGCAATAATGACAGACATAGCTACCGTCAGTGATTTTGACACCAAAACTGCAACATCAATTGGTGTCACTTTCCCAACGGTGTAGTGTCATAATGGCGATGCATAGCCATTGAAAAGAGGTCTCAAATGTACTGGTGATGTCTTTCTCTAAGATCTTGCAAGATAATATTTACAATACTAACTGCATGAATGATATTCGATCTAGTAATAGTCAAATATAATAATCCTCCAATAATTAATCTATATCTAATCTCATCATTCTTAGGAGATTCAAAATCCTTACTCAATTTATAACTAGTAGCCATAGGAGTACATACTAGTTTAGCATTATCCATTCCAAACTTCTTCAATAGTTTCTTAACATATTTTGACTTAGAAATAAAATACCATCATTTTTCTGACTGACTTGTAACCCAAAAAATAAATTTAGTTCCCTAATCATAGACATTCAAATTCCTCTTGTCTCATTAGAATTTATTTTACACATACCATCATTTCCTCCAAAGATTATATCGTCCTCATAAACAACTGCGATCAAGATCTCATCTCCTTCAACTTTAAAATAAATATTTCTATCTATGATACCTCTTTGAAATCCTTTCTATAATAAATATTGGTCTAGTCTTGCATACAAAGCTTTGGGATCTTGGTTCAACCCATATAGCGCCTTCTTTAATTTGGGTACCATTTTCAACGTGTCTAATAGTTTGAATCCTTCTAGTTTCTCTATGTATACTTTTTTGAATTATCCATTTAGGAATGTAAATTTCAGACCCATTTGATAAAACTTAAAGTCCTTATGTGCTACAAAATCTAGGAACATCCTAATTGCCTCCATTCTTTCCACAAGAGCATAAGTCTCCTCAAAATCTATTCCTTCCACTTGTGAGTAGCCCTTATACACAAGTCTTGCATTATTTTTTACTATATGTCCATCTTCATCCAATTTGTTATGTAATAGCCACTTAGTTCCTATCACATTTTTTCTACTGGCCTTGGAACAAGTCCCAAAGTCTGATTATTCTCAATCCGATCTAGTTCTTCTTTCATGGCTCTCATATAATGCTAATCCTTGATTTTTTTTTTCATAATCTTTAGTTTAATTTTAGAAACTGGGCATAATTTCACTTGTTCTTTAGTAGGCTTACTTCTTGTGATAACACCTTTGTTCTTATCTCCAATGATTTATTTATTTGAATGATTCTTTTGTACATACTTAGGGGTTTTAGGAGCATTTTCTAGAGTATCTTCTTTGTCATTTTTCTCTTCTGTTCGTTCAACCTTCTCTTCTTCCTCTTTACTGGTAGACTCATCCGATTCATATCCAACTTCTACTTCTGTATTCTTTGGAATGTCTTCATAAAACTTCACATTTGTGCTTTTAAATATCCATCTTAATCTCTTGTTGTAAAATTTGTAAGCTTTTCTTTTAGTGGAGTAGTGAAGGAATATACCTTTAGTAGTCCTTATGTCAAATTTTCCCAAGTTGTGTTCATATCTTTTGCTATAACACTTACTTCAAAACATTCTAAAATATTTCACGACATGAGTCCTTCCAAACACTCTAAGATATTGCCTTTCTAGTAGATTTACAATAGATTTGCTTCATTCATCAATGCTCTAGTAACTTCTTGAACATTTATATTCTTTCTCTCAATCACACCATTCTACTATGTTTTTTAGGGGTAGATGGGTGCCTTTTTATCCCATGATTCTTACAATAAGTATTAAACTTATTAGAGTTGAATTCTAGTATTTTATCAAATCTTAAGTATTTGATTCTTTGTCTATCTCATTCTCAACCATAGCTTTGAATATCTTAAAATTTTCTAGCGCTTTTGATTTTTCTTTTAAGAAAGTAACCCATGTCATTTTAGCATAATCTATCAATTAAAAGCATGGAATACCTATAATCTTGTTAACTTCTTATTTTAATTGGACCACAAAGGTTAGTGTGCACTAATTCCAATAACCTAGTAGAAGATTGTTATTTAACTTTAAAACTCCTCCTTGTTTGCTTCCAAACTTGACACTCTTTTTTGATGGCATTAGCAGGATTTGTAAGCTTTAACGGATCCCTCACATCTTGAATAGAACTAATCCTCACTAGATTATCAAAATTAATGTGACACATCCTCTAGTGCCATGACAATCTTTCACTAATTTGAGTTATCAGAAAATATCCACTAGCAGTCTTTAATTGATAAATGTTCCCTGTTAGTAATAACTGAGAGGGGGGGGGGGGGGGGAANGGGGGGGGGGTGAATCAGTGGCCTCAAAAATTTATCCTTAAAACTTAACCACCAATCTATAAATCTCAGATTATTATATCCCTAGAAGATGCATGCCATGAAATACTAATAATGATTAACTATCTGTCAGTTTTCTCTGTCAATCCTTATGCTTTCTTAATTACCGATAAGCAGTATAACTATTTACTGAAACTCAGTAAATAAGTAGAGTATACCAATCAATCCAAAGTTAGCTATGTAAGATGTAAAATAGTAAAGAAATGAGTCATACACACATAAACCATGATAAGGGAAAAACCACTGGGACCGGTACCCCAAATTTTCACTCTTCTGAAGTGAACCCTATTATGAGCCAAACCTGTTAAAGGTTACAAACACACTATTAAGTGTGACCTTGTTAGAGGATTTTATACAGAGGTTTTCACTTATTATTGGGCATCTATTGCTACCATCCTTGAATCAGCCTCCTTCTTAGACTGTCAATAGGTATCAGGCAAGTCCAATGCTACTTTCATGAATCAACCTTTTTGGCACTCCTTGAGATGTACCTCAATATATAGAAGACTGTTAAGTCCTGCTTAGTTAAGAGACTTGATGCTTCAATGGTTAAACTAAAACACTATGACCTATTCATATTGCAACTTGAACTGCATATTTTTAGATCTATTTAAGTACATTAACTCTCTGACCAATGTATCAATTAAATCCTTTGTGCTCCACACTTTCTGCTCTGTGATGCTGTGCTCACTGTTCGTCGATGTCTGCAGAATTCCTTAGCTCTTCTTTTAGCTTGTTTGATCAGCACTGTATGAAGTTGTTCTTCATCAGTTTCTCTTCAGCATTTTCTTTCTATTCACTCCCCTTAATCCCATTTTTAAATGAATTAATCTTGTCTCTTATATAGACATAATATTCATTGTTTCTTGGTTCTTGATTCTTGGCATGATAAACAATCTAGCCAATTAGATTTAAAGAATAACTCCTAATTTGTCTGATAGATATCTTCTTGCCAACTGTACAAATCATCTTTAAATCAATCACTTATCTCTGGTCAAATAAAACAAAGTAGACAACCAGTTAAGTCTATATTTAGCTCTACCAGCTAGATATTTGGTCATTTTCTAAACTCTCTATTCTGTTGGTCACCATTACAGTTAGTTGTGGATGACAATTGACTGATCCGTTGGTGAGACTCTAGTTAGCTTCATGATCTCCGTCCATTGAGCATCATTGGAATTTTACTTGTTGGGAAAATCTGTATCTTTGGTCGTCGGGCAACCTTCTGACTTTGCTCATCAGGCATTCTATGGTTTTTGCTTTGTTGGGAAACACTATGCTTCTGATCATCGGATATCACTATGACTGTTTCTTCTTTTCTCTATCCAATGGTGTGCACTTTATCGGTGTTTTTTGTCACTTAGCGAATACTTGAATTTTATGCATTTTTGAAAGCATAACTTTGGTTCTTTGAAGTTTTTGGCATTATGTATATGACCGTACATATGATATCAAGTTGACATCAATGAAAATACAGTCCATTAACTGATTTAATTACTTGCATTATCTTTCAACTTAACATTGTCAAACATTCAATCAGTTACATGTCATCAATCTCTCCCTTTGGAATTTATGGCAACATACTATATTATCACACTATACTATTTCTAATACAATATGAAATACAACAGTTGAGATTCATCAAACTACCAATCTTTTTGTTCTGTTAACCGATAAATGTCTGACCATCGATAAAATCTATTTTAGCTTAGATTTGATTCTTGCAGCTCTTTGTCTTCTGATGTGTTGTGTTCTCTCCTTGTGTCAATTTCTCTTCCTTGACTGTTCTTCTCTTTTGATGTCTTTTTCTCTTGTCAACAACTTTCCCTTTGTATAATCTTTCCATACAATCTCTCTCCCTAAGGATATAATCTCTCCCTGTTGGAGTAATGTGATAATGGATAATCTCTCTCCCTTTTTCCTAAAGAATGTGATAATATGGATAATCTCTCTCCCTTTGACAACAATTCCAAACAAATATCTAACATTAATGTCAAGCGATATTTTCTCTCCATCCATAATATATTCTTTGAATTTACCTTATCCATCAACAATACAACAATATGCTCTAGTGTTCGGTGATGATATATACCTGTCTGTATATAGATATAGCCTTGAAGTTCATCTCTTTTCTTGCATCAATATTAATGATATTCTGATTATATGTAGGTTGATGCAACCTTCTAGTCATTTTACTGACTAGTAGACAAGGGTTTGACCCCTAGTCTCTTTCTCAAGTACTCAAATGTATCCTTGCACAGTGGCTTGGTGAAAATATCAGCTAATTGTTCTTTGGATTGCACATACTCAAGTGTCACCACCTTTGCTTGAAATTTTTCTCTCAAATAATGATACTTGATGGCAATGTGTTTAGTCTTAGCATGCATGACTGGATTCTTGGAAATGTTTATTGCACTGGTGTTATTACAATAGATAATTACTGGTTCTAGGATCTTCATATGCATACCTTGTAGTAACTGTTTGATCCATGCAATATTTGAGCAATTTGTAGCAGCAACAACATACTCTGCTTCTATAGTAGACTGAAAGATGCATCCTTTCTTTTTTCTAATCCATGTGACCAGTCTGTCACCCATAAAGAATGCTCCTTCAGTTGTGCTCTTTCGGTCATCAAGATTTCTAGCCTAATCAGTGTCGGTAAACACCTTAAGTTCAAATTGGCCTTCTCTTCTATACCATAAGCCATATTCCTCAGTATTATTTAGATATCTTAAAATTCTTTTCACAACAGTCATATGTGATTCCCTCGGGTTAGCAGAAAATCTAGCAACAATTCCTACTGCATGTGCAATATCTGGTCTAGTGTGTACAACATACATGAGTTTTCCAATCATTGATCTGTACAAAGTCTAATTTACCTTTGATGATTTGTCCTCCTTTGTCAGTTTGCATCCAGTTTCCATCAGTGTTCCAACTGGTTTGGATTCTTCCATCTTGAATATTTCTAGTTCTTCTCTGATGTACTTGGATTGTGTAATGAAAACACCTTCTCTTTGTTGCATGATTTGCAGACCAAGAAAGAACTTGATCTCTCCAAACATAGGCATCTCAAATTATTTTCTCATCTCATTTGCAAATTATTTGCATAGCATATCATTGCCTCCAAATATGATGTCATCAAAAAATATCTCAACAATCAAAATGTTAGCATAAATATCTTCCTTCAAGTAAAGATTACTGTTTTCACTAGTTCTTACAAATCCAATACTTATAAGATAGGAATGAAGTCTTTCATACTAGGCTCGGGGTGCTTGTTTCAATCCATACAGGGCTTTGTGTAGTCTACATACCATGTCCCTCTTGTCTAGATTAACAAACCCTTCTGGTTGTTCAATGTATACCTCTTCTTCAAGTATTCCATTCAGGAATGCAGACTTGACATCCATTTGATATGAATCCTTTATATGCAGCATAAACAAGAAATATTCTTACTCCTTCTAGTCTAGCAACGGGTGTAAAGGTCTCTCCATTGTCAATTCCTTCTTCTTGTGCATACCCATTGCATACTAGTCTTGCTTTATTTCTTGTGACTTCTCCATTCTCATTCAGCTTATTCCTGAATATCCATTTTGTACTGATGACATTCTTGTCATCTGGTCTTGGTACAAGTGTCCATGTCTTGTTTTTCTCTATCTGTTCAATCTCTTCATTCATTGCACTTATCCATTCATCATTATCTAGAGCAACATTGACAGATTTGGGCTCATACTCACAAATAAGACATCTTGTATTTTGAGACTTACTTCTAGTTTTCATACCATATTTCTTATCTCCAATGATCTGGTTCTATGGACGGTTCCTTCTAACATATCTTGAAAGTATAGGTTCAGGTCTTTGTCTATCATCTTGATCATCATTTTGTTCTTCATCAAGTTGTGCATAATCTTGAGCAATATTCTGATCATCAATATTTGCAGCCTGATGCTCGGGTGCAATGATCTGTTGCTTGGGAGCTCTACATTGTTGGTGTAACCATCTGAATTTGGTCTATTCTAACTATGGACCCTAGTTTCCCTAAGTGTGATCATACCCTCGATTATGCCCAAATGACCCTGTTACTGCTTGGCATAATTCTTTAAATCAATTTAATATCCTAGGTGATTTTTATCACTGATTTATATTAACTATTATAGCCATACAATTCAAATTAATTTCGACCAATCAAATCAAATCAAAATCGAACATGGCTATAGTATTTAATTATAAAAGAATTAAGTAAATTCCTAAATCAAATACCCACTTGCAACTAACCCATTCCCCTAGCCTATTTAATTTAATTAAAATGGCTATAGTTCTCTAAATTATTAAAAAGCAATTTCATTGTTTAAAGAACTAATTCCTATGTTTTTAAATGAATTAAATAAGTTTATTTAATTTATTAATATTCTCCTAAACCCCAACCTAACCTATCTCAACCACTTCTACCCTGGGTTCTAACCCTTCTCAACCCATTCACCCATGCTAATGTAATCCTAATCCTAAATTCTATCCTAACCCACCTCCTAATGTTGTCACATTCCATTAAGGAATGATTAACAACTCAACCCACTTGAGAAAGTCCACTTTCTCAAGCTGGACTTTCTTAAGGTCCACCTTCTCAAGCCATCCTCCTATGCTTCTTAAAGGCTTTCATTAATGTCTTATTAATGAAGATGCCTTAAGCCTATGTCTCTCCCATGCCTTATTAATGCTTTGGGCATTAATGGCTCTTACATATTCATTTATGAGTCTCTAAATTCATAAATGAACCTTTTCCCCCCCCTCTCTCTCCCATTCTTGTATAAATAGAAGCTTGTTTTGAGAGCAAATAAGCCTTCACCTTAAAATCAAAATTACATTGTTATGCTGCTAGATTTATCTTAGATTCACATTTCATCTATTATTCCATGCTAGTTCATTGTTTTCATTTCATATTTTAAAGCTAGATTGTATGCTTTCTCACATTTTTAGTTTAAATTCGAATCAAATCCTTCATGCTAGAATAGTATTGGTCACTGATGTGAAGCATATTCTGAGGGCTAAATATGCAACTAATTACACTCTTTCTAGTTAGAAAGCAATAGGCCGATATTAGTGGTTTTTAACATTTTGACTAACCATTTGAACTAATGCAATGACCTATTGAGTGTTTGTGTTGTTTTCATCAGGTACCCAAATACACACACACAGTTGGTATGGTAGAGTGTCAGGTTCCTCATTGTAAGTAAACTTATTGTAGTCCTCTGGTTCTTTAGTGCTTTCCTGTTCATTCTTCTCTAAAAATTCATCTATTTTTACATTTGCACTTTCAACAATTTTGTTAGAGGCTTTGTTTAGACATTTATAAGCCTTGCTCTTGGTAGAATACCCTAGAAAAATTCCTTCGTCACTCTTGCAGTCAATTTTTCTATTTCTATCATCTTTTAAGATATAACATTGACTGCCAGAGAATTTGAAATAAATTACATTGGGTGTGTATCCATACCATATCTCATAAGGTGTCTTTCTTCAATTATACTCTGTTTAATGTGTAAACAACAGTACTAACAACTTCCCTCCTAGAAGATTTGGGTGATGCCTTTCTCTATCAGTAGTGTCCTTGCACAATCAACTATGGATCTTTTCCTTCTTTCAATAATTCCATTTTGCTGTGGTGTTCTAGGTGCAAAAACCTATCTTTTGATTCCATGCTCATTACAAAAGTTAGTGAATTCATCTGAAATAAATTCCCCTCCTCTATATGACCTTAAGCATTTTAACTCCTTACCACTTTGCTTCTCAACCATTGCTTTGTACCATTTAAACATCTTAAATGCTTCTGATTTATCTTTTAGAAACATGACTATCATCATTCTAGAGTAATCATCAACAAAGAGAATAAAATATCTATTTCCATAATAACTCTTTGTCCTCATAGGTCCACATAAATCAGTATGGACTAATTGTAGAAATTTTACCTTTTTGACAATTCTTACACATGATGTTGTTAGGCTTGGTCATTTTCGGTAAGCCTCTAACATTTCTCTTTTTGCTAATATTTATCATGTTGTCAAAATTCACATGACACAATATTCTATGCCACAACCATATGTCTTCATTTGTAGCAATCAAACAAGTGGAGTCAGTATCATTCAGATAGAATAAATTACCTTTTGTCTACTCACCAGTACCAATCAGATTTACAGATTTATTGAAGATCTTTACCTTCTTATTTTAAAATGCTACTTTGTGACCTGAATCATTCAACTGAGAAACACTCAATATGTTATAATTCAATCCATTTACCCAATAAACATTTTCACATTTTATCTGGTTATTCAACATTATTGTTCCTCTACCTTCAACTGGACAAGATGTGTCATTACTCATTCTTACGGAACCACATTTATAGTATTCAAAAGTCTCAAAATTTATCTTATCACCGGTCATATGGTGAGTGCAGCCACTATCTATGATCTACACATCATTTTTTCTAATTTTAGATATGAGAGCTGTTTCTACATACTTTTCTTCATCATCATCTGAATCATCCTTTACAACCACAAACACCATCTCGATGTCTTCATCGGATTCGGTGTCAGTATCATCATCCTTGCATTTTTCTAGGTAACTGGCCTTCTTTCCTTTGTCCTTATAGTCTCAGGTATCTCTTATTTTTTATTTTCAGTTGCTTCTGTAATCACAACTGTCAGACTTCTTTTCAAATGATCTGTCATTACTTCTGTCATCTTTTCTTCTATTAGTACATCTTGCAGAAAAGTGTCCAATCTCTTTGAAATTAAAACAAACAAGTGGTAATTTACCTTTGCCTCTCTGCATTCTTCTGGCCATAAGTGCTTCAATTTCATCAAGATCATCTTATGCACTTTCACTATCACTATCTTTTCTCATAGTTTTTTTATGGTTTGATTTACTTATTCTCATAGAAGTTTTGAATGGAAACTGTATGTTTGGTAAGGCACTATTATCAAATTTGTTCATCTCAAATAAAATCAGTCTTCCAATTAAACTGTCTAGAGTAACATTGCTATTTGCTACTGCTCTCATTTCTTGAATGGAAGATACTATAATAGCATAAGTAGGTAGTAAGGTTCTTAAAATTTTACTTACCACTATATCTTCTTCTAGTACACCTCCAACTCCTCGAATAGCATTGCATACCTATTTTATTCTTGTGTTGTACTAAGTGATGTTTTCACATTCTTTCATTTTGAGGTCATCAAACTTTCCTCTAAGGCTTTCTGCCTTGGCTCTGAGAACATTTTTGTCACCACCATGTACAAGCTTCAATTTGTCCCACATCTGCTTTGCAGTTTTGCATTCTTTGACATCTTTGAATTCAGCATCAGAGAGTGAGGAAGAAAGCTCTATCATTATGTCATTGTGTTCATGTTTCTCTCTCATTTGTTCAACTGTTAGCACTCCTGTGGGAAACACATATATTCAGTTTCTAAGTATTGAGTAACATCATTACCAATACCTGATAAGTGAAGTTTTTTTCTTCTCTACCATGAAGCAAAATTATTTTTGTTCAACTTGGGCACATCTCATCTGTTCATCTTGTGATCTTTGGATTAGGTCTTGAAACCCTTCCTTCTAAGCACCCAAGCTCTGATACCAATTATTAGTAATAAATGAGAGGGGGGTGAATCAGTGGCCTCAAAAATTTATCCTTCAAACTTAACCAGCAATCTATAAATCTCAGACTATTATGTTCCTACAAGATGCATGCCATGAAATAATAATAATTATTTAATGTCTGTCAGTTTTCTCTGTCAATCCTTATTCTTTCTTGATTACCGATAAGCAATATAACTATTTACCGAAACTCAGTAAATAAGCAGAGTATATTGATTAGTCCAGAGTTAGCTATGTAAGATGCAAAACAGTAAAGAAATGAATCATACACACATAACACATGAATTTTAACATAGAAATTCTGATAAGGGAAAAACCACTGGGACCGATACCCCAAATTTTCACTCTTCTGAAGTGAGCCTTGTTAGGAGCCAACCCTGTTAAAGGTTACAAACACACTGTTAAGTATGACCTTGTTAGAGGATTTTATACATAGACATTGTCACTTAATAGATTGTGCTCTCTGTGTTTTGCAGCCTAACAAGTGTTTTCAGGTACCTTTTTGACAAGTTTCATGGAGTTGGATTAGCAAAATACTAATGTGATTTTTGAAGGTTACCAAACCCATCCCGTCTTGACTTCTATTTCCCTTTTTTCACAACTTAAAGACCATTTCTCCACTTGCTAATACAATCAGATATTATGCTCTTTTCCTCTTGAGGAAAATCAGAAAGTCAGACATTGTCTTATCATTTGTGACAAAATTGGGAGTACAAGAACAACAAACACATCATTTAATTCATTTTGGAAAGTAATTGAACACAAAGCACTAAATCATGTTGGATCAATGAACAAAATCATCTAATTGCTTTTGGAAATAAGTAATTGAACAAAATAAAGCATTAAATCATTGTGGTTAATTGGACAAAACAAACTTTCCCTTTCTATTTTCTTTAAATAGGGATCATTAAAACAAGCTCAACATAGCTTGGGAAAAAGAACCTTGTTTATAGTGTTTGAGGAGAAAACAACATGGAATAGGAGAGTATGCTCTTTTTCTTTTGAAGAAACAGAAATCTAGAACTCCTAAGCTCGCCAATCCTGGTTACCGTTCTTTTAACAGTAGAGGGCCTGCCGGTTGAGGAAAAAATCTCTCGGGAATGACCCAAGTGAGGACAGGTCTTACGCCGACCCTTCCAACTCACTATAAATAGTTGCTTCCTTGTAGGCCAAAGCCTTGAAAGATGGAACTAGTTTTGTTCTCAGAATTTTGACATCATTCCTTGAACATATAGGGGTATATATAGAGCGAAGCCATTTTAATCTTGCTTGTGAGACTATATATATTCAGGTACTCATAGGGCTATACGTCTCAATTTTGCCTTGTGCAATTCTATGGGAGACAGTTTCAAATGGATTGCCCAATAGTCTACAACACATTCAACTGAAAGAATTTTTGATTCATCCCCGAAAGGGTGATAATATTTGTGCAAGACAAAAAGTAATTGCCCCAAGACACTCATCATATCGTGCCCTCACTTGCATTTGGAGTCGGCTAATACAACATTATGACTGGAGCCATTGCGTGCTTGGTGATGGCTGTATTCTAATTAGCATTTGAGTGTGTACCTAAGTCAATGAGAAAATGATTTTCATCCTCCACTTAGAGAATAGGAAAAAGATGTGTGTTTTGATCCACCCCTTCTAACAATGCAAAATTGTTTGACGTGTCAGAAAGATCATTAAAAAGATAAGCTCCTCATAACAATCTATAAATTTCATACCCTGGAGTACAAGTGTCTTTTACGTCTGACAAATACCCCTTGATGCAATTTGGAGACAAACAAATTCACGTTCCTCAAAACGCAAATTTTTCAAAATGAACCAAAATTGACAAGTCCATCATAAGATCGCATCTGGGATTTCCTGAGTCATATCCTGTATTTAGGATCATATCTGGTGCATAAGATCACATTTAGTCAAGTAACAAGTCGCATCTAGTTTTCTAGGATCGTATCCAGGGTTTAGGATCGCATCTAGTTCTGTCAAGGGCTCGTATCTGGGAGCTCGCATCTTGGGCAGTGGGCATTTCTAGCAGCTTTTTCTAGGAGGTCTCTATTATTTTAGGTACCCTTTTTGCTCTTTAGCTGGTCCCTATTGTTTCTTCTGGTCTCCCTGCTATTATTTTCAAACACTTTCAAAGCGTCTACCTTGCATGCTCAGTCAGTCTTTCACAATCAGTTCAATACGTGTGGTCTATCCATTCTCTATCAAAAACTTGGTTCCCAGCTCACTATCAGGGCATTCTAACCCTTTGACGCTGGAATCATTTACATCCACCCAACAAACAAACAGTTACTTCTACCTAGACACACCCACTTGAACGACCTGGAATCCTTGCTAGTACTATTGGGAAACATTGATTAAGTTGAGAAACAAACTTCATGGTTAACATGAGACGCAACAAGTACACAACCGAAGGATCCAAAGTACCTCCTAAAACATCACACTTTCAAAGAGAAACTTCTCACAATTCTCTATTTGATCTTGATTCACCTCAAATGGGTAGCAACACTAACGATTGGAGTAAAGCCTTTGAGGGCTATGACGATGGAAAACAAGCACAATCCGTAGGAACAGAAGAGGAAGAAAGACCCAGGTTTGAATGTTATCCGTTTGGGTCAGATAGTGATGAAGAAATCCCTGAAGATGAATATGAAAAGCTAAAACAAAGCAAAATAGTCCACAAGCTGTTAGAATGGATAATTGGAGATGACAAGGAAAAATACTTCCTCCATTTAGCATCCACGGGTGTCAAATTACCCCAGGATTATGATGTGAATGATCTCAAAGAAAAGGAGGTACCAAACCCCATATCCATCCTTACTAAATAGCTCAATCAGATGCAAACTGAGCTCACAAACCTCAAGCAAGAAAAGGACAAACCAAAAACAAAATACTCTTTGGATGCCATTTGTCCATTTCCTTTCGATAAGAGTATCACTATGGTCCCATTTCCTCCTAATGTGGCAAGACCAAACTATGAAAAATACACTGGGGAAACTGATCCACATGACCATGTGAGAGAATTTTGAGCTCTTAGCACTGAGTATATGCATGAACCCAATTACCTCATGCGACTATTTCCAGGAAGTCTAGGAGGAAACACCATGGAGTGGTTTTCAAAGTTGAATCCCAAAGTCAAAACATTTGAGGAATTGATGCAATGGTTCATTCAACATTACTCCTACAACATCCAGCATGATGTCACCATGATGGATCTATGTAACACCAA